>CM040244.1:19388804-19988804 GCA_022545495.1 Chrysanthemum lavandulifolium | reverse complement strand
GTCTTCTCGTACTTCATGTATCAAACTTTCAACATGTTGACAATGATAGCAATCTTTGTCATGGCTAGGTAGTGGTGGTGGATGAAATGAAATGGCTTGATGCGAAGGATCAAGTGAAGCGGCTTGTGGAGCTTCAAATGATGAAGGGATTGGTGGAGGTGCATTTGAGAATGCCTCGACCAAGAATGATGGTGGTGGTAAAGAAGTGTTAACTTCCATATGGTCGGGTGGTTGACCTTGATGATTTCTCATAATCCAAATAGGATTATATGATAGAGACGGCGAAAAGGAAGCCGGAGCAAGTGTTGACTCAACACCTTGATTTTGAACCATTATTCCTCCTAATGAGGAGAATGTTGTCGGCGGAAGCAGATGAGACGGCCTAGGAGGCAAGTCCTCTAAATTGTAGAGGTGTGGTGATGATAGTGGTGAAGTAAATGAAATAGCTCTAGGAACCAATGGTGATGGTTTAGTGGAGATGATATTGTTTGGCCTAGGATGTATGGTGGTGTTTGGCATAGGTAGTTTTGTGGGTACTATCCTTTTAGGAATTGGTTTGATTGAATGATGAAGGATTCTATCATTTGTTGGTTTGACGGGAGATGATTCGGTTGAGGAGATTTCGTGTATAACACGAGCCTTTTTCATGGGTGGTTGTTTGGTGGATAAGTTACTACTTGGGGTTTTTCTTATGATGAGATGATTTCAAGAGGTTGCAAGAGCTGAAAGTTAAGATGAGAGTGATGACTATGGAGGTCCTAACAAGGTGGTTTATAAACTAAGAGATTTGGCAAGTGCATTTAAGCTTTAAGCCACTAGGATTCATTGGAATGTGATGATTGACACGCACAAGAGTCAACTTCAGAGGTTGCACTGATCTAGGAACTTATTTAAGATGAGATGGAGTGTTTGAGTTAGGAAGATGAGTTGAAATAATTGTTTTAGCAAGATTTGACCTATACTGTCATCCGGATCCCACGGTTCCCTCCTTAGAGGGATTCGTCTAGGCTAATCCTAGGGATCCGGCTCTCAGCAGCTATGAAAGAGTGGAAAAGATGTTTCTAAGATCTAAGACCTATATCATCTTGAGTGTTTCAGTCTTCCTAAGTGTCTTAAATGAAGAGGTGCTTAGTTACTTGAAGGTGGTGAGTGTTGTAGCTAATGATTGTCTTTTATGGAAGGATTTGGAATTTTCATGAGTACCAATGAATGAGCAAGGATGACACTAAAGATGAGAGTGTCAATTGAAGCTAAATGATCCTAGAGATCAGGTTGTGGCTTAGGATTGTGTTTTGGAAAATATCCTAAAGGTTTTGAGATGGAAAAACTAGGATTTTATCAACTTTGATCAATTTTGTGGTGAGGATGATTTATGATCAATCTTAGCCATAATCGAAGGATTTCTAAGACTAGATGTGAGGGATCAAGTAAAAAAATGAAGTGTGAGTTTTGAGAGCGGAAGAGTGATGGATTAAAACAAAATTATAGATCTATGAACATCTTAGAGTGTGATCTATGTGAGTTGGAATGAGTAGGAAAGATCAACCTATCTTGATAAGGACTTAATCTGCCTTAAGACACTATGTTTAGCTTAGTGTGAGGTGTTCTAAGGATATGTTTGAAATATAATGCTTGCAATTGCATTTTTTGTTTGCCGGATCCCACGGTTCCCTAAAGATAAGGATCCGTCTAGTACAACATTTGGGATCCGTCCATCTGCTAGGCAGAACCTTTACTAAAGGTATGCAATGATCTTGACAATGCATTATATTCCAAGATTAGTTAAAGGAGTTCTAAAACTAAGATATCAAATGTAAGATGTTTTATTTCATGAAAGAAATAGGATTACATTGATAAAGCACGAGTAGAGTAGAATTGATCGTATTTTACTACTACTAGGTTCCTTGAGTGTTTTCGCTAGGAGTAGTTACGGCGTAAGTATCCGCGGCGTGGAACCTCTTTTGACCAAATGGAGTTACGTCGTAATCTTTGGAAGGAGTTACGCCGTAGCCTCTTGATGAGTTGGACTTGGGTCACGCAATAGTTACGGCGTAATGTGAGAGACGAGTTCGCCGTAACCTCTTCAAAATAGGCATACCGTGATAAATCCTTAGTAATGTTTCCATTTTGCGTCTCTTTAGCTTCAATGCTCGCAATTTACCCGAAGTGTAAAACAATGGAAAACAAGCGTAAATCCATATAAATGATATAAATAACGAGCATTAACGGGAAATTGACATTTAATAATCGAACTATTTGATGTTATCAAATATCCCCCACTTGAACTCTACTTGCCCTCAAGTAGACCTTATTAGATAGATTCCTAAAACGATATCTCCCAAAACCCGGAAAATATGAGTTTATAAATCCCTTATGCTAGAATAAAACAAAGCCGATAACCTCGCGAAGGGGAACAAACACTCAAATCTCTCAACTATTCTAAGTGTCAATTTCGGGTGATCACTCAATTGATATCATAGCATGTATTCTATCATAAGCTTGGCGGTTACACAAATCTCCACCACCGGAGTTAAGGGCTAAACAATTCTCGAAGGCAATAAGGGTATACACGACAAAGGTTAAGGGTGACTCATCATTACTAACATGTCACGTGAAGTGGACAAAATCAATGATACATGACCAAATCCATGGCCAAGATACCAAAGATTGCTCATTGCATCACCTAGACACGCTTCATGACTAAAGGGTAGGATAAGACATGGGATGTATAATTGGTGTAAAATGAAAACAAGCGGTAGTCTATATCTATAACTAAGTCATCACCACTTACCGTCCGCCCAAAGTTCAAGTTTAGAAGTCTAGAGACCGGATCATGAAATGCAAGGTAGATGTGTCATTAGAGGACGTCGTGATGGGCACACTACCTTTTCTTCTTCAGTTGGTATAACTCCAACTTCAATCTTCAAATGTGACCGAGGTGGCCTCCTCGATACTAAACAATAAAGCTCATACTATAGTGCTTATAACATTGCACTTTACAAAATCATAACTGAATCAACTATTTTTTTTCGAACATACATGATAACATAACATCCCCCACTTGAGATGAACAATGGGAATTCGGGGGGTCTTCAATGATCTTCATAATAGTTGTCGATGAAAGCGTGATTTCCAAACCTTTCCACTCGAACCTTGAACTTAGGCAAATGATGACTTCCCAATTACAAATAAAGACTACGAGGTAGGTTAAGGTGTAAGGGTGTAATGAAACAATATATTGGGGTGACAAAATGAAAGGAATGGCTCGGAAGGGTGTATCTAGGGTATCTTGCACTAAAGGGAGTGCAACAAAAGGGTTTCACATGGGGGTCGAAAAGTCGAGGTGACTTATCGATAGACTCACAATGGTAGGCTGTTTGGGTGATAATCCTATAATCGCCTTCTAAAACCGAAAAGTCCAAATACATCGAGCTAACTCAACATACCTCGTCTATGGTCTCGAAATGATGCAAAGGCCAAGTTCTAAAGTTTACAAGCTACCACACACTCATAATTTGGTGGATTTGGGGTAAAATATAGGAAACGGATAAGGCTAATCTCACCATGTAATATCAAGGGTTGTATGTGCTCGGCTAAGGTCTAATCTAGTTAGGTTCGGAAAAACATGTCAAAATATAAAAAATGGCATAGTTTTTTTGAAATAAACTAGAAAAATGAGGGCGAAATAAAGTTCAAGATATAATTCTACTCCCGTTCCCCCACTTGAATTGTACAAAGTCCCTTTTGTACTAGGCATTAAAATAAAGGTGAAGAGAAAGGTAGAATTAGGCGAGAACTTCCCCAAATTTGCTCCAAAAAAAAGAAGGCCTACGAGAAAGGATCGTGCCTTCGTAAAGCGTCATGAGCAAACTTCAATCCACGAAATCACAATACCGACAAGCATAATTCTAAAAGAAGAAAAATAAAATGAAAAACAAACCTAACTCACTTTCGTAGGAATCACGGTTGCATTTAGCGAATGCAACAAGTTTTAAACCACTTGGTGTCCCAAGTGGACGAGTGAAGTCTCGTGAGGGTTTCTGGGATACACCCACAAAGTTCATTTAAAACTAATACAAGGTTACTTGTGTTTAAAAATAAAGAATTAAAGCGGAGAGGGAGTTACGTCAGTAACTCAAATAAGAGAGTTACACGTAACTTGCAAAACACGGAATGAGTCGAGAAGCGAATGGTTACTGCGTAACCACCGAGATGGTATTACGCCGTAGTTGGTAATACGTTAAGAATTCTCTTTGCTAAAATGTGGGTTACGGCTTAATCAACAAGATGAGTTCGCCGTAACTTTGTTCAGATCAAGAATCGCAGCAGATAATTACTTCATTGTCTCCTGCAAAATGTTAGAAAACACAAAACCCAATAGAAAGGAAATAAAAACAAAAGAAAGGGATAATTCGGGTTGTCTCCGAAAGAGCACTTTTCTTTATTAACGAGTCTTTAAGTTAGACTCGAGTCGTTGGGCTCCTATGTGTGGAAAACTAGAAGGGGGTTGAATAGTTTTACCAATTAAAACTTCCTTTTAAACTATTTAGATCGACTTATGTCAATCTATTTGGTTGTGTGTGTTGGATGTTGATAAACAAGCATATAAAGATATGTAATGAAAAGATAAGAGTAAGAAGCACAAAACCACAACGCGAGTATTTATAGTGGTTCGCTACAAGGACACCTTCCTTGCCCTACTCCACTCCCGAGTCACCTACTCGAGAGTTCGTAAACACTACACCAATCTCCTTATGGCGGAGAAGCCTTCACAACGCCGCTTAACCTTTTTCGGTACAAAGCTAAATACCGAGTTCTTTCACACCAAGGCGAACCACACCTAACACAACGTCGCCTACCCTTTATACGGTGCTAGGCTAACCACCAAGTTCTTTCACACCTTAGGAGAACTAATCCTATCACAACGTCGCCTACCCTTTATAAGGTACTAGGCTAAGCACCTAGTTCTTTCACACCAAGGTGAACTACACCTTCACAACGTCGCCTACCCTTTATTAGGTACTAGGCTAAGCACCTAGTTCCATTGCAATGGAGGAACTACTACCACACTACACCAACGACTAATCCCAAAGGAGATCTACTCCTTTACAACATCATCAAGGATATCAATATCCTTGGATCTAATGCTAGTCTATCTAGTACATCGAAACACACCATATCGAATGTACATCTAAGGCACCTTTTACTAATGCCTTTGACTAGATCTACAAGACACCTTTCACTAATGTCTTGTGTCTTCACTTCTAAGCACCTTTCACTAGTGCTTCTAGTCTTTGACTTCTAAGCACCTTTCACTAATGCTTCTTGTCTTGACTTCTAAGCACCTACCACAAGTGCTTATGCTATAGACGATAGATACCCTTCACTAATATCTTCGTCTTGACACTTGAGACATCTTTCACTAATGTCTTCAACACTACACTTCTTTGAAGAAAGAAAGGAATCATCAACAAGAAGACTTCAGTAGCCTTGATGATGAGGAAGCTTGGCAACTCATGGACTTGAGCTTGCTTGACTTCAAAGGTGGTGATCTTGCCTTTAAGAGGAACCTAAAAGATCACACAAAACAAAACTACAAACATAGATCTCTTGGATCTAAGGTTAGTGAGATTTAACTCAGGGGAGAAAGTGTGTTAGAAAGGGATTGAAAGGGGTGAGAAATAATGAAGAAATGGCTCACTATTTATAGAGGAAAAATCCTACTGTTCCCCGGATCCCACGGATCCCTTCCACTTGGGATCCGGCTAGCACAAAGCTAGGGATCCGTGGAACGCTCCTCTTTGCCCATGGGTATTTTGGTTATGGGTCATGGGTCATGGGTTGAACCATGGATCTTTGGCTAGATACAATGTATCTTTAAGTGCAATGCACTTAGTCACTTGGGTATGGGTTGATCCATGGGTTATGGATATTATCCATGTATGATATAAGCATGATGTCATGCAATGGGTTATGGGTCAAGATCCATGGGTTATGGGCTTTGGGTTGTACCCAACTACATTCAATGTATTTGCCCAATGGGTTGTGATACTTAAGTTTCTACCCATTTATATTACCCAATATACTACATACTAGTTATGTGTATATTTTATCCAAATATGTAAACACTAGTTGTTGTACATATGTATTACTTAAATCATAAAATCACTTATACTTGTTTTAGTGTTTTATGTGAAAATGTGAATATGTTAGAAACTATTAGTTCAAACCATTTACGTATTTTATTTGTTTCGTTAATATGATTTTACGTTTGTTATCGACAAAACATTAGAAGATCGTAAAATATAAATAAACGTTTTACGGCTTATTTGTATTAACAATCTCCCCTTTTGTTGATGACAAAACATAAAATTATTTTAAGGAAAAGCTAAAATTGTAAAAGTTTGAATTATAGTTTTACTTTTTCTCCCCTTTTGTCGAAACAAAAGTGTTTGAAAGAAAGCAACACATCGTTTTTTAAGAAAAACATGTGAAAGAAATAAAAATAGAGAGCAAGTAGACGGAAAGGATCGGAAAGTTACTACCCCTTGACGAGTCCATCCCTAAGTAAGGCGTCAAGAAACTAATTCTAATCTAGTTCATTTGCAATTAACTTTTGCAAAAGATTATGTCTATGTATTGGTGTGCTCCCCTAGATGATTGCAATTTTGCAACGGGAAGTCATGAAATATAAATCTAAGATTGCAAGTAATTTGCAATGTATTGCTTTGACATAAAGCTCCCCTAGCTTTAGGATGTCAAAGTCTTCATGTGTAAATTGAATAACTACAAAACAAAGATTAGAAAGCAAGTATAATTCACAATTTCCTGCAAATGTGGTCCAAGTTAGTAGGAAAAAAGTTTCCTGTCTCACGGATCCCACGGTTCCCTCCTAGTAGGGATCCGTCTAGGCAATTCTGAGGGATCCGTTTGGCTGATAAATAAAATCAGCAAAGGTGATAAAACAAGTAATGTTATCACATAAATGAGATATGAATACAAAGTAATCATATGCTCAACAAAATAACAAGTAGCATGTAATTCCATTTAATAAAACAAGAGTTATGATATACATGACTCTAAAAATAAGAAAATAGACAATACATGACTAGGAATTTCTAGACCAACTAACGCTTGATGCTAGGACACCACTAAAATTCTTCTAGCTCAAGTTTTGTTTAGGTTTGATCTCGTTGAAACGTTCGAGGAGATGATAGAACATGAAACGTTGGTCTTCTCGTACTTCATGTATCAAACTTTCAACATGTTGACAATGATAGCAATCTTTGTCATGGCTAGGTAGTGGTGGTGGATGAAATGAAATGGCTTGATGCGAAGGATCAAGTGAAGCGGCTTGTGGAGCTTTAAACGATGAAGGATTGGTGGAGGTGCATTTGAGAATGCCTCGACCAAGAATGATGGTGGTGGTAAAGAAGTGTCAACTTCCATATGGTCGGGTGGTTGACTTTGATGATTTCTCATAATCCAAATAGGATTATATGATGGAGACGGCGAAAAGGAAGCCGGAGCAAGTGTTGACTCAACACCTTGATTTTGAACCATTATTCCTCCTAATGAGGAGAATGTTGTCGTGAAGCGGATGAGACGGCCTAGGAGGCAAGTCCTCTAAATTGTAGAGGTGTGGTGATGATAGTGGTGAAGTAAATGAAATAGCTCTAGGAACCAATGGTGATGGTTTAGTGGAGATGATATTGTTTGGCCTAGGAGGTATGGTGGTGTTTGGCATAGGTAGTTTTGTGGGTACTATCCTTTTAGGAATTGGTTTGATTGGATGATGAAGGATTCTATCATTTGTTGGTTTGACGGAGATGATTCGGTTGAGGAGATTTCGTGTATAACACGAGCCTTTTTCATGGGTGGTTCTTTGGTGGATAAGTTACTACTTGGGGTTTTTCTCATGATGAGATGATTTTAAGAGGTTGCAAGAGCTGAAAGTTAGGATGAGAGTGATGACTATGGAGGTCCTAACAAGGTGGTTTATAAACTAAGAGATTTGGCAAGTGCATTTAAGCTTTAAGCCACTAGGATTCATTGGAATGTGATGATTGACATGCACAAGAGTCAACTTCAGAGGTTGCACTGATCTAGGAACTCATTTAAGATGAGATGGAGTGTTTGAGTTAGGAAGATGAGTTGAAATGATTGTTTTAGCAAGATTTGACCTATACTGTCATCCGGATCCCACGGTTCCCTCCTCAGAGGGATCCGTCTAGGCTAATCCTAGGGATCCGGCTCTCAGCAGCTATGAAAGAGTGGAAATGATGTTTCTAAGATCTAAGACCTATATCATCTTGAGTGTTTCAGTCTTCCTAAGTGTCTTAAATGAAGAGGTGCTTAGTTACTTGAAGGTGGTGAGTGTTGTAGCTAATGATTGTCTTTTATGGAAGGATTTGGAATTTTCATGAGTACCAATGAATGAGCAAGGATGACACTAAAGATGAGAGTGTCAATTGAAGCTAAATGATCCTAGAGATCAGGTTGTGACTTAGGATTGTGTTTTGGAAAATATCCTAAAGGTTTTGAGATGGAAAACTAGGATTTGATCAACTTTGATCAATTTTGTGGTGAGGATGATTTATGATCAATCTTAGCCATAATCGAAGGATTTCTAAGACTAGATGTGAGGATCAAGTAAAAAATGAAGTGTGAGTTTTGAGAGCGGAAGAGTGATGGATTAAAACAAAATTATAGATCTATGAACATCTTAGAGTGTGATCTATGTGAGTTGGAATGAGTAGGAAAGATCAACCTATCTTGATAAGGACTTAATCTGCCTTAAGACACTATGTTTAGCTTAGTGTGAGGTGTTCTAAGGATATGTTTGAAATATAATGCTTGTAATTGCATTTTCTGTTTTTTGGATCCCACGGTTCCCCAAAGATAGGGATCCGTCTAGTACAACATTTGGGATCGGTCCATCTGCTAGGCAGAACCTTTACTAAAGGTATGCAATGATCTTGACAATGCATTATATTCCAAGATTAGTTAAAGGAGTTCTAAAACTAAGATATCAAATGTAAGATGTTTTATTTCATGAAAGAAATAGGATTACATTGATAAAGCACGAGTAGAGTAGAATTGATCCTATTTGACTACTACTAGGTTCCTTGAGTGTTTTCGCTAGGAGGATCATTATGTGATTGATGGGTGTTGGTGGAATCAAGAATGAAGAAAGTCTTCATGAGAGATATGTTTAGCGGTTCCATCATCTTGTTCACAAGTACGTACAACGGACTTTGAAATTGAGGATGGAAGTGCATAACATTATGATAGAGGCGTGTCAAGAACATTCCATAAGGGATGAGTTTATTCTTGGAGCCTTGAAGATTTGCAATTCACCTTGCAAAGAAGTAGGCGAGATTGTATGGTTGTTGTGTTGCAAGCAAACAAGACAACATGTGAGCACAACAAGCGGGAAGAATTTCTCGATTTCCCTAAGACTCCAAACATTTTCACGTAGGATGAGTGCAAAAGGCTTGTACTCTTCTCGGATGTCCGTGTGAAGATAATGTTTGGATCGGAGTAATATGGTCGAGGTTTGCATATTATGCGATTTAAATCTTCGGAGAGGGTATGTGTGAACAATATGGACTATTTTCTTCACGAAAGTTGAAGAGAGAATCAAGAGACCAATCTTCGGTGAAGGCACATTGTCCATGGTTTGGAATCCGGAGGATATGAGCAAAATGCCCAAGGGTTAGAGTGAACTTTTGGTTTTTGATATAAAACCAAAGAGATAGAGAGCGATCCTCGTTACGAACGAGTTCAACTTGACGGAAGAATTCCATTATGAACCTTGGACATATCTTCTCGTTGATTTCAAGAAGACATTCTAGTCCTATGGCTCGGAAGGAGGTATTGATACCTTCTTCGAATTGTAGAGAGGTGTCTCACAATACGTCCTTCATGGAAGTGACGGTTTTGAGATTATTGAACCCACGGACATGATTGCGGTGTGTTGGGCTCAAAGGAGATGTTCGGAGTGTAGACGCTAGTGAGTGAAAAATCAAACTCATATTCATGCGTCATAATTGAACCTATAGAAATGATAAGTTATTGAAAGAACATGTTTGTGATCAACCTATGATAATCTAATGTTTTACTAGATTTTATTAACAATGGTATTTAACACTTTAACTTACTCAATGTTTTGACTTTCTAGTGGATTTTTAGTCTTGCATGAAAACTGCTTTTTCGAAGAATACGGATCCCACGGTTCCTTTACAAAAGGGATCCGGCTAGTATATCTTCGGGATCCGTGGATCCGTAGTAGCGTAAATGATTTGATAAAAACAAAGGTTTTACGCTTTTATACCACGAAATATGTTTTATCCTACATTTTCTTTTAGCATGCATACATGACTTCTAATGTATCACGAAAGAATATAAAACATATAAATCAAAAGAAGTGACAAACACATTATGATAATAACCTAGATAAACTAGATCATTAATAATATTGCATTTCAATACTAAGGATGATACAAAGGATTGGGTATATAACCCCAATATAGATTAACAACACAAAGTAAATGTCTCCGTATGTGAACTTCATCATAGGGAACACAAGTGCGATGAGTGTTAGGCGATGAGCACGAGTGCGATGTAAACCATGTTGATGATGGATCTTCTTGGTTTCGATTGAGATGGAATGAGGAGGAAGATGAAGTTTTTGAATGAGAGGAAATTTTGAAATTGGAAGATTTGAAAAAAAATGAGGGTTTGATGAGATGGTCGACGGTGGGAGTATTTATGGGAAGGAGGAATTTTGAGATTTGTGTTTTGTTTTATTAGAAGATATGATTTTTGGATTAAGTGAGATAAAACACAATTTTATAAACCATGATTTCTAGACGGAGGAGTGACACATATGTGAGAAAAAGCTTCCTAATGAAGCTACATGTAAAACATGTGTAAACACTAAATCTACTCAAATAAATGCCTAACAAATAACACTTATTTATTAAACTAATATCGTTTAGATATAAGTGGAAAGTCATACCTCGAATGCACTTAGGAATGTCTTTACAAATGACACAACAAATGTCACTTAGACGATTCCCGCTCCTTTGCGTTTAAGATACCTTCTTAAGGAAGGTATTCTTGTTACCAAGCGACTCCTAAAGCTTGGTGGGTATGAGCTTTGACTAATCAACATGACAAAGAAGATTAGTGCAATTAAATGAAAAAATAAATAAGAAAAATGTTGTTTATCAAATCAACATCCAAACATATAGTTTTAAAAGACATGGTGTTTGTTTTTATGAAAACCTTCTTTGTAGTTTTCAATTAACCATGGATCGTATCAAGTTTTTAAAGTACAATATACTTCAAGAAACTTGGTAACGAAGCTCGATGCCAATTGTGGAAAACTAGAAGGGGGTTGAATAGTTTTACCAATTAAAACTTCCTTTTAAACTATTTAGATCGACTTATGTCAATCTATTTGGTTGTGTGTGTTGGATGTTGATAAACAAGCATATAAAGATATGTAATGAAAAGATAAGGTAAGAAGCACAAAACCACAACGAGTATTTATAGTGGTTCGGCTACAAGGACACCTTCCTTGCCTACTCCACTCCCCGAGTCACCTACTCGAGAGTTCGTAAACACTACACCAATCTCCTTATGGCGGAGAAGCCTTCACAACGTCGCTTAACCTTTTTCGGTACAAAGCTAAATACCGAGTTCTTTCACACCAAGGCGAACCACACCTAACACAACGTCGCCTACCCTTTATACGGTGCTAGGCTAACCACCGAGTTCTTTCACACCTTAGGAGAACTAATCCTATCACAACGTCGCCTACCCTTTATAAGGTACTAGGCTAAGTACCTAGTTCTTTCACACCAAGGTGAACTACACCTTCACAACGTCGCCTACCCTTTATTAGGTACTAGGCTAAGCACCTAGTTCCATTGCAATGGAGGAACTACTACCACACTACACCAACGACTAATCCCAAAGGAGATCTACTCCTTTACAACATCATCAAGGACATCAATATCCTTGGATCTAATGCTAGTCTATCTAGTACATCGAAACACACCATATCGAATGTACATCTAAGGCACCTTTCACTAATGCCTTTGACTAGATCTACAAGACACCTTTCACTAATGTCTTGTGTCTTCACTTCTAAGCACCTTTCACTAATGCTTCAAGTCTTGACTTCTAAGCACCTTTCACTAATGCTTCTTGTCTTGACTTCTAAGCACCTACCACAAGTGCTTATGCTATAGGCGATAGATACCCTTCACTAATATCTTCGTCTTGACACTTGAGACATCTTTCACTAATGTCTTCAACACTACACTTCTTTGAAGAAAGAAAGGAATCATCAACAAGAAGACTTGAAGAGCCTTGATGATGAGGAAGCTTGGCAACTCATGGACTTGAGCTTGCTCGACTTCAAAGGTGGTGATCTTGCCTTTAAGAGGAACCTAAAAGATCACGGAAAAACAAAACTACAAACATAGATCTCTTGGATCTAAGGTTAGTGAGATTTAACTCGGGGAGAAAGTGTGTTAGAAAGGGTAAGAGAAATAATGAAGATATGGCTCACTATTTATAGAGGAAAAATCCTCATTTTCCGGATCCCACGGATCCCTTCCACTGGGATCCGGCTAGCACAAAGCCGGGATCCGTGGAACGCTCCTCTTTGCCCATGGGTATTTTGGTTATGGGTCATGGGTCATGGGTTGAACCATGGATCTTTGGCTAGATACAATGTATCTTTAAGTGCAATGCACTTAGTCACTGGGTATGGGTTGATCCATGGGTTATGGATATTATCCATGTATGATATAAGCATGATGTCATGCAATGGGTTATGGGTCAAGATCCATGGGTTATGGGCTTTGGGTTGTACCCAACTACATTCAATGTATTTGCCCAATGGGTTGTGATACTTAAGTTTCTACCCATTTATATTACCCAATATACTACATACTAGTTATGTGTATATTTTATCCAAATATGTAAACACTAGTTGTTGTACATATGTATTACTTAAATCATAAAATCACTTATACTTGTTTTAGTGTTTTATGTGAAAATGTGAATATGTTAGAAACTATTAGTTCAAACCATTTACATATTTTATTTGTTTCGTTAATATGATTTTACGTTTGTTATCGACAAAACATTAGAAGATCGTAAAATATAAATAAACGTTTTACGGCTTATTTGTATTAACTCCACTAGAACGGGCTTGCATTCTTCTTTATCATTACTCACCCGATCTATGTCCACGTCAATTGTTGTTCTATTCGTATTATGGCTACTTTTGTCGTTAGAATTTTCTTGATCCATGTATTCCTTCCAAATCTTATCTTTTGTTAATGCATCCACATGCCCATACTTAATTTTTACCCAAGGTAAACTCGTTCTCTCCTTGTCATTGGTTGAGGACCAAAAGAACTAATCTTTTCCTAATCTTCCAGAGTTGCCTCCACCATCACACATATCGTTATACGGGTTGCATGATGCCCAGAAAATTTCCCCAGGGGATTTTAATTTTTCGCACTAGTGATGCGTAGTTCATTTAAATGCTCTTACATGTGGTATATCTTGATTAGGCTCATCCCTTAGAATGTGCTGCGTAATCAACTTTTAGCTTCATAAAAATATTTGGATTGATCTTGGCATTCCCAAATTGAATTGCGTACCAATCTTTAAAGGCCAAATTACCGAATTTTATCCCGTGTATTTCACGCTCATGAGGGCATATTCATGGAAAGGGCTGCATGTAGGCCATGCCCTTGTGGTTTCTTCATCAGTAATAGCGATAGGAGTACACCAGTGAGTGATAAGTTGCTCTTCTTCATCATCAATGGAGAGTTCCTCGAGTTTTTGATTCGTCCAAGTCGAGGAATTTTTACGCCCATGTATCGATTCACGCCTTGGTTACTGGCGTAATTCATTAGAGTCGTATTCCTCAAGATTCATCACAACTCCTTTGTCCTTTGTCAAACACCGAGTTACCCGTAACTCATTAGGTATGTTACGGCGTAACTTAGATATGTTGATGGAATCGTCCTCTAAACTCGCATCACCGGCACGAGCCTTGAGTTATCATCCGAGAAAATTACCTTACATTCCATAGTGGTTTAGATCCTTCAGTTTATCGTTATTCCTTCTTACTTTTTATTGAGCTTTATCACCATGGATTCAAGGTTTTTAAGAGTGGAGTCGTGTTTAGAAATGTTTCTATCGGTGTTTTCCGGAATTCCTTCAACCATTCATCTTGCTCCTTTTGTTTTGGGTGAATTTTCCAGAAATTTAGTAATTGTTTCTTTAAGACTGGGCTTTTTTTCTCCATAAGGCCCACGGTTATAATTACTACGATACCCATTTCGATTATCACCGTAAAAAGGTCGATTTTCTCCATACTTAGCTTCTTCGAATTCCTCTTTGTCCATATGAGGACACTTTTTCGTAAGGTGTCCTCCTCCACAACTTTTACATCCCACTTGAATGGCATGAACAGTTTCCCTGACTTTTAGCATATCTCGACTGAGGCTTTCAATTTTACTAGCAATTGCTGCAATTCTGTCGAAATTTCCACCTTGGTTTCTTTTACTTCCACCATCGTGCCATTTTTTAGAATGGTCCGCCATTTTTTGAATGACCTCAATTGCCATAGTAGGAGTCATATTTGGGATAGGTCCTTGATAATCCAGCATCTGTCTCGTAGTTACATTTATTCTTTTGTAGAAAATATTGACCTTCTGTTGGTTATTAAGATTATTGGTAGGACACTTGTAAAGAAGATCGTTGTATCATCCCAAGCTTGATCTGAGTTTCGTCGTCTTCTTGTTTGAAATTGTGGATCTCAAGAGTTGATTAGAAATCTTTGATGGTGGGCAATATATTTGGATAAAGTGTTTCTTAAGTAGTGCCCAAGTATTAACGCCCCGTGGCAATCTTCGATCCATCTTCTTGTCTTTGCTCCGGTTAGAGTCATAGGAAGACCACGAGCATAACAAAGATCATGAGACACGCTGGAATGTTGAAAAGGCTAGCGATGTATAGGACATTTTCAACGTGCTCATATACGTCTTCGTCCTCGCTCTCGAAAAGGGTTAGCGAAGCTCCCTCATAAATTGGTTTTAATCTCAAAACAAACATCCGCTTGATTGCCGGTCTTACGAGATCCGGCCCTTGATCGACTATAGTCAACGCCAAGTATTCCTCAAGAGTGAGGTCATCGATGTTAACCACTTCCATGGTACCGAAAACTTGAAATATGATTGTGAGAAAAGTTTAAATATGAAATGAAAGACTTAATATTAATCTTAATATAGCTCCCGTGGCGCCAAAAACTTGATGCGGGTTTCTTGACTGGTCTTAATATTTATAGTGTCTCGCTATACCTATGGTCTACCCTAATGCACTAACAGGCGGTGTACCGGTCGTGTGTAGTGTAGTAAATGGTAAAGCCGAGGTCGTCCCAAGAGCTATGTGTGTCGGATAATTACTAAGTCTAATTGTCACATAATATAAATGGTTTGATATGGTTTTAATTAATTAAACTACGAATGCAGGATATAAAAGCAATTAAATGGTAGAAAGGAAATCAATAGAGGAATAGTGGTGCTAACCTATTTAATCATCCTAACTAGTTATGTCTACGTCTACTTACTTCCAATTACTTCAG
Source organism: Chrysanthemum lavandulifolium (assembly GCA_022545495.1). Lineage (NCBI taxonomy): Eukaryota > Viridiplantae > Streptophyta > Magnoliopsida > Asterales > Asteraceae > Chrysanthemum > Chrysanthemum lavandulifolium. The sequence continues at coordinate 19,973,122 of CM040244.1, read as the reverse complement.
GTGGGGTCAAATTCGAGAGGACAACATTTGGTCAATTCGCCCTAACCTATCGGCAAAGATGCCACCACAGTAAATCAAAGCACCGTCATAAGTCCTGTTGTTCCCGGTCCCTAAGCCGAGTCATTAAGTACCGCTACATGCTAGATTCTAAATAGTGAGTGCCCGACCGTTAGGAACTTAGACACTACACCCCCAATTCTTAAGTTCATCCAAATGATAGGTGATCGGTTGGTCAAATCGCACAAGTAGAAAGGGTCGTCAGTTGGTCATATCTTACCCTTCCCGTCTCGACCGCTCACCTAGGGTGGGTTGGTCATATCTCCTAGGCAATTGGCCTCACCGCCATTCAAAACTACCGAACCGGGGTGACTACCAAAGAACTATGCATGCATACACTTAGAAATAATTGTACGGAAGTAAAGGTAAACGCAAACAAAACATTTAAGGAATCATAACTAGGCTAGCACCAAAGGGTGCTTAGCCGCTCATATTAATCATGCACATCAATTCAATATTCAAAGATACGAAATACATGAATTGAAAGTAAAAGAAATAATAAACGCTAAAGCTTATCGTAATGGTGTGACTTCTCCCTTGGAAACAGCTCCATATGCTTCCCTAGACCTTCCTTGAGTATTTTCCCATATTCTCAGAGTATTGTGTGTGGAATGGGATGATTAGAAATGCTGGAATTCGTGGGTATTTATAGGCCAGGTCTGGGTTACGGCGTAACCAAAAGATGAGTTACGCCGTAACCTCCGTAAATGCACTAGATCTGCTAGTTATGGCGTAACCTTATAAGTGGTTATGCCGTAGTCTTCAATAATCACGGTTACGCCGCAAGTGATGCGATGAGTTACGGCGTAAGTATCCGCGCGTGGAACCTCTTTGACCTAATGGAGTTACGTCGTAATCTTTGGAAGGAGTTACGCCGTAACCTCTTGATGAGTTGGACTTCGGGTCACGCAATAGTTACGGCGTAATGTGAGAGGCGAGTTACGCCGTAAGCTCTTCTAAATAGGCATCTTGTGATAAATCCTTAGTAATGTTTCCATTTCGCGTCTCTTTAGGTCCAATGCTCGCAATTTACCCGAAAGTGTAAAACAATGGAAAACAAGCATAAATCCATATAAATGATATAAATAACGAGCATTAACGGGAAATTGACACTTAATAATCGGGACTATTTGATGTTATCAATCCCTACCTTGGAACATATGTCAACGAGAATATCGCACTGTGTTATATCCGAACTTCTTTGGAACGTTGGCGCATGGTCTCCCATTGGTCCATACGATGCGATTGCAGCTCGGACAAGGACTACCTTCAAAAACAAGGGTATGGTAAGCCTATAACACAATACCAAACGGAATTGGCGATGGTTCATCCTCTGGCCTAACCCATCAATAGGTATGGTGAATAAGAAATCTTGTGCGTGTGGGGCGCGAGTAAAAATGAGAATAGCCACTTGACTTGGACTTAACGAATACTTGGAAACAAGATCTTTCTCAATGACACCAAAGTAACACTTTGCCAAGGTTTTCATCATATGGGGGCAGGAGCGTCAGAGGTGACAGAAAGCATGTCTATGTTACAAGCACTGTTAAAAGTATCAAGAGCATGCTGAAACGAAGGACCATGAGAACTAATGCCCGTTTTTACCAATGTCTGGTCCTGCAGGTCACTAGTTTGCAAAAGAGAGGCGAGGAAAGCATCTTGGATAATGTCACTCGCAGCGGGGATGCCAAGCCCACCCATCTTGATTGGGAGGGTGGCAAGCCGCCACCGCCAATCACCAAACCCCCGTCCGGAGGTGTAATAATCTTCTCCAAGGAAGCACGTAACATCCGATCAAATCGGACTTTGGCTTCTCTCGCGTACAAAAGGGAACATGTCCTCAAAGCATAAGCTAATTTCGCAACCCCGACACAATTACGAAGAAAAAGGAGCTCACATTGGGGGTCGTTAAGTTTAAGTATAGCTTCCATAAGCAAGATAGTTTTAGAAACCCTTTTCAAAGTAGGATCCTGACAAAAGTTTTCATCCAAACTAACTGAACCACCAAGAAGTTTGACACCATCGATCGGACGAGAGATATTTATAGGAAAAACCCCCTCCACCCTGCTTTTGGGTCCTTCGTAGGCTAGAACAGTTCAGTCTTATCGACAACCAAAAATAACCCCCGGGCCGGACCATCCGTCATAATAATTTCAAGCGCCTTGGAAACCATGAGAGTATCTTCCACAATAGTACCATAATCCAGATACCAAGCTTGAAGAGTAAGCTCACAAGACCGATTAATAGTTTGGACTAGGGGGTGCAAAGCGAGGACAAACAACAAGGGACCTAGCAGATCCCCTTGTTGAACCCCTTGACAGGACCAAAGGATAGAATCATCATAATAAAGTCTAGCAGGTCTGGCATAGCAAAACTCAACCCAAGGAGCAATAGAAGGATATCGCATCCTAGTCTCCTGAAGAAGAACACTCCTATCAACCAGATTGAAAGCGTTCTGAAAATTCACCAACAACATTGAAAACCCAACATTGTGACCCTTAGACTCAATAAGCCGATTCACCGAATGAAGAACAGCCTCACAAGCACCAGGAAAGCCGACCCCAAATTGAAAGTCCTGCAAATAGGTATTCATCGAGTTTCCAATTGAAGAAGAAGCAACCTTCGATACAAGCCTACGCCACACCGTGCCGACAGCAATAGGGCATATGCCTCCACCCGGCTTGACCAAATGAGTCAAGGGGGCACTAGCAATATACTTCCCTAATAGAGCAATGCACTTGCTACCAAGGAATAGGTTGACAACACCAGTGATAGAACCTAATAGATCATCAGTAATGGCGGAAGCGACCCCTCCCAAAATATATCTATTAAATGTTGTGCTCTAAGCGCATCCCGACCACATAATGTTCCTTTTGGGAAACTGCGGATCCTACACCAGGTCCTTATCCACAATGAGGGCATCTTCACTTAGAGGAGATGATGACAAAATTGGAGGTGAGGCAAAGGGGTGTTTGGCCTCTAACTCATGCAGCATGTCAGATGTAGAGGGGACGACACCAGAGGACGTAAGCACCTTAATGGCAGCAGTAAAGTGCCCATCCCCTAGTTTACATTTACATTGAACCAGGTTACCTGCATCAAGATCTGTGGGTTTCTTCATCCACCGAGGGATGGAGTGACCCCAGCTAAGCATTCCATCACCAATCCAATCCTATCTACAGGATCATTCCAATGGAGAATAGCCTGAGAGATACATTCAAACTGACATGTTATCGCTCTCCAGATCGTCGTTGGGCTCTATTAGTAGGCGTGAAGGTGGTCAAAACACAACATGGCAGGATAAGGAGTTGCACCCACACCGATAAATCTCCCGGGCACGCAAGGACCTTGTCTAGTGTAATACGAAAAATCTTAGCGAACCCGAGACGTAGCCTAGGGGGGATACATTTAACCATACGCAGCTTCTTCAAGAAAACCAGACCCGGAGGTTAATGTCAAAGCAAACCGACTCGCCTACTTTGTGAGGGTACCAAAAGATCGACCCTTCACCAACATCATCAACAAGAATAGCCGATGCAACAACAACACCATTCACGTGCATCTAATCTTGGTATAGGAGGCGCGATGATGCCATAGATCGCAACTTCATGAAAACTAGGTGCTAGAACCACTTCCCGTCGGCATGTTTACAATTTTTTCTGAAAGTGTGGGTGCAAAAACACACCCCACAAAGCCAAAAGCCTGCTGCATGAAGTGCCTAGTCAAGCGCGAAAAATAATGAAAAATCTCTCGCAACCCGATCCTTATGTGAAGCTTTTAAAATATCCGTTTTAAAATGACGAGTATTCAAATGATCAATAAAATATTTCTTAGTAAGCCCTTTACCCTTTCCCCCACTGCACCCTTCACAACCTTGCAAAGGGCAGGATATCCGAGACGTAACGTTGCTAGCCATGGAAAATTACAGATCTCCTCAAAATCTCAAAACACAAGAATACAAGTGACAACCCACAATATCCTTATGAGGTAAACCGCAATAAACCCCAAGGCAAGACGCAAGAAAAACCAACTTATCACTATAGGTCAAAACGCAGGAAAAACTAAACACCAAAACGCAACTTCCCCCAGGACAAAACACAACTTATCACTATAGGACAAAACGCAAAAACAATTTTTTCCCCAAACAAACCCACTGGCAAAACAACACCTATGGGACCCCTAGCCAAAACGCAGTCCCACAGCCAAGTCGCAATCACTCCACTGGTCCCCCACTTTACCCAGCAAAACATAACACCAGCAAAACGCAATCAAATCACAACACCCAAATCATACAGTCCAGAAAAACCACCAAAACGCAACACCCGGGCAAATCACAATCCATCAAGCCGACGACAATCAATCTAACAAACCGCATGACATAAACAGACAACACAGATTCTACCCGCGGGTCCTCGGACAAATCGCAACACCTAAAGGGAAAGACCAACCGCAACCAAGCAAGATGAAGCAAAATCGGCGGATCAAGCGGCAAGCTACATGCTGCAACATCGATAAGGGACGAAGAAAGTTACCACGGGACCCCTCGCACGAACCAAAACCCAGTCAAAGCGAGTTTCAAAATTGAAACGATCCACCCAAAATCAACAAAACAACAAGAAGAAAAACTGCCCCGCTTCAACAAAGATGTTGAAACAATGTATGCAACCAAGATGTTGAATCACAGGGGGCCAAAACACTGTGGCATAGTCGATCAAGGCAATGGAATCGCCATCACCAAGAAATCGCCCACACTAAAATTATTATTATTCGTCTTAGCTTGATTCTTGTAGCTCACTCTGTTCTTTTAAGTGGATTGTAACTTATTGTAACACGAAAATCGTTTGTTTGCCCATGTGTAACGTGAGTTAACCATTGCTACATTTTAATTTACTAGGCGAGTATGGTGATTGATGAGATGTGTGGAAGATGAGAGCATTTTGTATGTGTTTTTGAGTGAGTTGTGATAAGAGAGTATTAAATAAGTTCTCTCTCTCATTTGACTATTTCACTTTTCACTTTTCCACTTTGTTGCTTTTTCTATTTTATGTAGTATAGATGGTTATAGTCATGTCAAGAAAAAATTATAGTTACGACTATTTCTTTCATTATATCCGTAAGCTTTTGGCAATTTTACCTAAAACTAAGAAATGTTGTTGCTTGATAAGAATGGGTGCAACATCCTTGTGTAAATGTTCATAGTTGCGAGATTTAACAAGTCAAGAAAATGATCAATTGACGACTAGTTCAACAGTTTTTGCTTCCAATACTTCTGAGCATAAAGAGAAGACAAGAAGAAAGGACACTCCAAATTTCATTCTTGCAAATCGTGTTAAGAGGCTCGAAGCAGTTTGGAGTTTAGCAATACAATTGGTAAAGAAAGTATTTTAAACCACAAAAAACTCTATCACCTACAACACTACGGCATCGTTACAAGCAATTTTTAAATTTAGCGTGGACTAGTTTCAAGATGAGTTTATATTATTGGGCTTGGTCGGCTATTGGGTTGTGGAATGATAGGCCTATAAATAACGTGTTTGTGATGTTGGTGTAAAGGAAATTCCACATGCTAACGGTCAATACAAATGTGAGTCATAAAACGAAGTTTGGATCTTAAACATCTTATATGATCTTTTATTAAGTTTGAAAATTCAGGAAATCGTTCATTAAGAGAGGTTTTCAAGCTAAGTTCTTATTGTGACCGGTTAAAATAGTATTTTCGGTCTTTTGTTAAGTCTTGTTTGGGGTGATTTGTTTCAGATTGGAGAGACGAATTGTGGCTGCCTAATATCATGTCTACCTAAGTTATGGATTGACCGTGTCATGAAGTTTATTGTAGCTTTTATAACCGGTTAACGGTTTAAGCGGTTCTAGTTTTTTTTTTTTTTTTTTTTTTTTTTCGTTTTTTAAATCGCGTTGTAATGTCGTTTTCTTGTTTCGTGTATTAATAAACTAGAACTTTTATTGTTTCGTGTATTAATAAACTAGAACTTTTATTTAATATAAACTTAAAACACAACACATAATAACTTAAACATAATCATCGATAACTTGATACGATACTCAACGTCAACTCGAGATCTCGAATCAGGCATCAATTGCAGGTGCTTGGCGGCAATACTTCTGTGTGTGAACCCTCAACGGCACGCCGGAAGTGGGTTTGAATAAACATAAACAATACTTACATTGAGCCATTCGCTTGCCATTCGACATTTCGACGTAGTTGTAGTGAGCCCAAACATTGGGATTACCGTTTGCACGGTCTACCGGAAAATAACGAACAATAACCGGTGGCAGGGGTGGCGGAGGCGGTGCAGGATCAGCCATTAATTAAATGCTTCCGATTTTTATTTTTTAGAGTGTAATTTAAATTGTATAAAAGTTGCAAAAAATAAAAACACAATATATTTATTTATACTATTCTTACAATGGCAAACTTGTAAATATTAAAAAAATCAAATTTTGAAAGTTTACCCGCCTTCCCGCTCAAAAAAATACAAAATTTGAAATTTTAAAATTTGAATATTGGACCGGTTTGACCGGTTTTAACCGGTTTTGGACCGATTCTTAACCGGTTTTTAACCGGTTAACCGGTTTGGTTTCAAAATTTTGAGTTTTTAAAAATTGCCGCCTAGTTCAAAAATTCAAATTTTCAAAAGTTTGAACCGGTTTGTAACCGGTTTTTAACCGGTTAACCGGTTTCATTTTAAAATTTTTTTGCCGCCTAGTTCAAAAATTCAAAATTTTAAAACATATAACCGGTTTGAACCGGTTTTTAACCCCGGATTTTTTTTTTATTTTTTTTTTCGTTTTTCAACATTATTCAAACTTACACTGAATAAACTTCAACTTTTATTTATGACGTCGGAAATACATAAACTGAAAAGAAATACATAAACTTAATAGAAATACATCAAAGGAAATACATAAACTTAAAACATAATACATCAAAGGAAATACATAAACTAATAGTCGTCATCGGATCCCCAGCTTCGAGCGGTGCATCTTGTCTTAGTTCTTCATCGGAAAGCATCTCGATTTCACCGCTGTGCCTCTTCCACGTAGACCTCCCTTGAAGTCTCGGCATTTTCAAGATCGGTTTATCTTGCACTCGCTTCATTGCGTCCAAGTGATCTTTCAAACCCATACACATCTCCAAAGAAGCCGGTGTGAGTCTGTTTCTCGGTTGATAAAACCCTTCCACTTGTTGAAAAAGCGGATTGAAGCTACCGAGTAGCTTGTACACTTAGTACATCACGAGCCATTCGGGATAGAGCGGAAACATTGTTTCCTTTGCTTTCCAAAACGCCAACACATCAAAGTTTTCAACTTGTTCAGCCGGAATATGTGAGATAAAATAGGTTGTGATATATCTTTCATATTCACTGTTCGCTAAACCATCATTTCTTAACCGTTTGTTGGGATTTTCTCTTATCTTTTTATGCAAAGCAAGTATCGGATTCCCTCTAAAAGCCCTTGATGATGATGAAGAAGACTCCGTCACAATAGGAGGTGGGTTGCCATATTTTTCAAAATAATATTGCCACAAACTTTTAAAAGAATGGCCAAAGGACTCTTTTGCATCATTAGCATAGTTCGCGTTTGTGTGAAACAACCCAAATCGATCACAATCAGTCGATAAGCACCTCCACCCCGTTTACATTATAACATGGATTTAATGCGGCCGCACAAGTAATTAACGGTGGCAAAGTTTCAAAATATTTCAAAAGCTTTTCTTTCATCCCGGAAACCATGCTTGTATAAACACCACCATTAAATTCAAATGCGGAAACTTGTGAAGACATCAAGAATAGTTGCTCGAGTATCAAATGAGCCGTTGGATAATAAACCCCCGACAATTTTTTTGTTGCGTTGTAAAAAACTTCAAGTAGTCGGGTTATTTTTTCAATAGTATCCCAATTATCTTGACTAAATGGAGCACACCTACCCCTCCCCGACAATTTCTCATCATGAAAATATTGCAAGGTCACCTTTGTCTTAAACCACTTATGAACATAAGATAAGTGGAGTTCCATCGTGTTTCAATATCCCAACAAGGTTGTAACCAATGTTTCCCCAGATTTCACACATCCGAATGTATGCATTATATCTTTTATTACCCTTTTTAAAAACATCGACTAACGTTCTTTTAAAATCTTCTTTCACTTCACTCAAATGCGGATCTTTTAATCCCGCTTGCACAGCCAAGTTAATGATGTGTGCAACACATCGACTATGAAAAAATTCGCCATTACAAGGTGGCTCATATTCCATTTTTAGTCGACCCATTGCATTTGTGTTGTTACTAGCATTATCCAACGTTATTGAAAATTTTTTTTCCATCAAGTTAAACTTATGAAACACTTTTCTCAACAAATTGTATAAAGCTTCTCCGGAGTGAGGAACCGGAAAGTTTTCAAATGCTACGACTCGCTTCATCATTTGCCAACTTCGGGATCAACCCAATGTCTTGGTAACACAAAGGTACGAAAATGGCAAATTATGAGGCGGCCCAAACATCGGTTGTTAAATTAACACAAGCATCCATATTTAAAAAATTATTTTTAAATCTTGCTTAGCCGTTTTCGATTCTCATAGCATCGCGTTTAAAGTCATCGACTTACATGATGGTATGCGGTTGCATATAATTACAGTACACCTCGTCGTCACTCGTTGTCATAGTGGTTGAGCGGCAAACCACGTTGAATCACCAAACCGACCGGTTTTCACGGGTAAATCATGATCGTATGCAAAATAGTCCGTCTCGACCCATGGAAGATTGACCGGCTTAGGAACCGATTTGAGTGCCTTGCAATACTTTTGCTTGATGTGAGCCTTCAACGTCGAGTTGGAACCGCTAGACAATATACTCAAGCAATATTTGCATTGAGCCTTTTCTTACCGTCCGACATTAGGGCGTGGTTGAAATGTTCCATGGATCTTTTACACGGTCACACGGTAAAATTTTACGAACCGTCATTGCATTTGTTGAACCGGCCGGTGTTGGTGGTGTTGTTGGTGTTTGAACTTTTCATTAGTGTTTAGTGAAATACTTTCGGTTTTGATTTTTGGGAGTGTTTTGATTGCTTGAAAGTGGTAATTAACTAAATACATAACACATCTATTTACATTTGTATGGCAAAATCGTAAATATTTAACAACTTTAATAAAATCCGCCCCCCACGCTCCTTCCGCCCCTCTTTAAAAATTCAAATTCAAAATTTCAAAATTCAAAAAACCAAAAACCCCATTAAGCCAAAAACCGGTTAGAACGGTTAACCGAACAGTTTCGGTCGGCGGTTAAAACCGGTCTTCAAACCGTCGATTTCTCAAGTGTAGGAACCGGTTCCAAACCGCGGTTTGGATATAAACCGGACGGTTTGGGTCAAAACCGGTTTTGACCGGTTTAGTTTTTCGATTTGACTTCGGATACGGTTTGGTTAACCGGTTTTTTTTGTGCACCTCTACTTTTATAGTGTAATGCTTTAAGGTTTTCAGATTGATTCAAGTACGTAATGAATTTTGATGCATCTAAGAATGATAATTCTTGACTGAATTACAAAATTTCAAGATTTTGAGAGAATGATACCGCTAAAATAAATGTATCTGGAAGTTGTATCTTTGTTCATTACGTAAACACATTTACGCACATATAAAGAATCTAGCACAATTTGCCAAGAACTTATAAAAGTTCTTCAACGTGAAATTCTAGCATCGAGAAACATGATATTTGAGCATCAAACAACAGTTACTACATAAAGTATCAGACGATTTTAAAAAGTTTCTAAAAAAAATATAGGAATTAATATTTTCATCTCTTTGCAACTAAGTCTAACAACATCATACTAATATCAAATTGCAACTAGCCGTATGCAACAACTATATGAAATAACAAACGTTTCTTTTATTGACCTATGTGGGATTATATAATATAATACACCTATTCGCAAAAACAAACGTTGAGCCCATGTCAATAACTTGGTTGAAACAATTAAACATGAACAAGCATCATATGTGCTGATATCTCAGATAAATATAATGGTAAAATATTAACTCATCATTAACATACTATGACGTATCGACGTGTGAATCAATAGGAGTGAAGGAAAAAAGATACCATGTTCAAAAAAAAGAATAAGGTTACCAACATAAATCGAAGCACATTGTAAAATTTATGGGAAAATTCCAACTTATACGTGAGTATAGGCGATTGCCAATTATCATCAATTTGTTGGCAAGGAAACACAAGAATAACCGTATCTCAGCCCGTCAACTTGTTGTTACATCCTTATGCTTTTTAAATTCAAACAGATCCTTCAGCTGTTGCTTGGGTGTTCTATAGTACATTGTCGAAAAAATTGATCTAGCGCTAAAAGTTAAGGAATGGTATAAACTTTCAAACTGAAGGGTCAAAGTCAATAGACCTGTTGATTTAGTGACATAGATCACACCAGTTAAAGCATGATACTTTTACTAACATATATTATTTGAATGCATTGTGCTGTATAATCTAGCACTATTTCTCTTCTTTAACATATGTGGGATATAATATTAGTTACAAGTATTCAAGAATACAAGAACATGTTCCTACTCTCTTGTTATTGTGGGTTTTTCATGATGCTAGCATTGTGTGTTGTGACTTTTTAATGGGTCATAATTTAACCAAACTATTTCATGAAACTAGCCTGCCCATTCGGAGGCTAAGCTAGTATATAATTTGAGGGACTCGTCAAATTTTGTAAGAAAAAGTTTGAACTCATTTAAGAATAGTTTATACAGTTTTGTTAACAATAAAAAAAAAAGAATTATAGATACATTGTGATTTATAAGCTGGCACCATATTTTTTCTTTATCCTCTGGGAAAATAAGATACCAAAATTTACTTTTCACTCATGCATTTGTGCTATTTCTATCATAGATCATATAACTAAAAAACATATTTGCATTTGACGTTGGCTTAAGCCTAATGCAAGAAAACTCGATTGCTTCAAATAATCTTTAATATTTATCCTTGAGATACTCTCAAGTTGGGACAAAAATAACCGGTCATATTATTTAACAAACAAAATAGCGGGTCCTAGAGATGATGAGTGGTCATTAAGTTAAAATAAAACTTGAAAAGTTATAAACTTGTATATATTTTGGAGTAGACGAGATCATCATCATCGTTCAACTTTTATTTTGAACGACAACAACAAATGTCATACCCAAAGCATATACCACTTCCCAACACACAAATTCAACATACAATTTGATATATAACCTAGCAACCTTTTATGTCTTTAACCTATGTGGGATGTATGGTCTTTTATCAAAAACAGCAAGCAAGGTAGTTAAATGGCAAAATTTTGAAAAATGCACTTTTACTATAGTAATTCATACTAGTTATATGTTTATTATACGTCGTTTATCTATTAATGAATTCATAGATCCTTCTTAGTACAATTCATATCATTGGTTACATGTGGGGTTCACTCTAGTTTTTTCGTTCTTCTATGGTTGTGGTCGTGGGAAAACCGACTTGGATGCAACACTTCTTTTGTTTCTTGAATTACATGCCATGACGTTTAGTGTTGTTGGTACCGTAAAGTATTTGTAAAACAACAAAAGAGTAATATTATTGAATTGTGTTTTTATGATTACCTAGCATTACATATGTATTTATAATAAATACATAGCTTTGTAAACAAGCAATCTTAATCTTAAACCTAATAGACACTCGCGGAGTTGACTGCATGTTTCTTGTTTGTACTTTGTATCTATAGCGAGTACCCGTGCATATTGTAGCGGTAGATAGTTTAGTGATAAAAAAAATTTATGGGTTATAAACGAAAAATAATAAAACTTTGAGGATTTGGGGATTAAACATAATGTTTTGAAACCCGGTTCGACCCGAGTGGTTCAACCGGTCGAACCGTTCCGGTCGAAAAACGGGTCAATTTAAACTGGGTCATCCCAATGGGTTGGGTCGAAAAAACGGTCGAATATCATGTTGAAGAAATTCTATAAGTTCTTCAACATAATGTTGGCACTGTTCACTACGACAATGTATAATAGAATCTAGCACAATATGTCAAAAACTTATACATGTTCTTCAACATGATATTCGAGCATCGAGAAACATGATATTTGAGAGTAGAAATTTTCATCTACGTGCTTGGATTAAGGAAAATGTTACATATATAGTTTAAATCGTTTATTGAATGTTTGTTTGTAATTTTATTGAAGATCCAACAAACATCATATTCGATGAATATATATATTTATAAAAAGAGATTTATGCGTAATCTTCATATATGATATGTAAAAAATTAAAAAAACAAAAAACAAAAACCAAAAAGCAAAAAGTTCAACCTATTATGGATTCAAACTCGTGACCTATGGTTTCCAATTGGTTGTATTTAACCGTTTAGTTATTATTTGTTAATCATTCCTTCATCGGCATCGTTCACTACGACAATGTATAATAGAATCTAGCTAGCACAATATGTCAAGAACTTATAGAAGTTCTTCAACATGATATTCGAGCATCCAGAAACATGATATTTGAGCATCAATATTCAAAATCTAATTGCCCCAATTTATTAACTTATTTCATATTAGATAGAGGTTGTAATCCATTCACACTTAAGTATATTAGCTAACTGAAATTCTTACAGATGTGGCATCAATTCATCCCAATGTATTAAGGCACTTAAGTTTAATAATGACATATGCATATTTGCTATTGTAATGAACCATATTTATGTCCGTTTTATATGTTGTTTATTATCTTTGAAGTAATGTATCATATTGGGTTTTAGTACCAATGCTTTCGGATCTGAAATAATATTTTTTGTACTCTATCAATTGCAACACGACGACATCGTTTTAACTTTTAAACAAAGTTGACTGTACTAGATTTCGATGAGAGTTAGTTTCAATCGTTGGGCTTGACATTACAAATGTTCTTTTTGGCTTGATTCTAAGGTAGATGATTTATTTTGATTGAACGATCTCTCATCGAGTACCCTATCACCTACAACACCGTGACATCGTTTCAAGCATTTTATGAATTTAAATATGGACTAGTTTCAGGTAGGGGTGTTCATCGGTTCGGTTATCGGGTTATTCGGTTATTTTGTTTCGGTTAGTTCGGTTAATTTTTTTATCTGGGTATAACCGAAAACTGAACCGAACCGAATTCAAATTTGATTCAACGGAACCGAAAACCGAATCGAATAACCGAAAACTGAACCCGTATAACCGAATAACCCGAATTACATAACTTTAATTATTTTTTATTTAAAATTATATATTCTTTTAACACAAAATATTTTTTTCAAGCTTAAATCATGTTATATTTATACTAAACAAGAGTTGTAGTGATTTTTTTTTCATATATATATATATATATATATAGAAAAAATATATATTTTATTTGAATTCGGTTTTCGATTTTCATTGCCAAAACTATATCCAAACCGATAATCAAATATTTAGTTCGGTTCGGATCGGTTTTGACCAATTCGGTTCGTTTACGAACTCGGTTAAGTTATTTTCGATTCGGCTCGGTTTCGATTTTCGGTTACTGTGGATATTACCTAATCCGTGAACACCCCTAGTTTCAGGATGAGTTTATACCATTGCTTGGTGGTCTACTGGGTTGTCTAATGATAGGCCTATAAATAATGTGTTTGTAATGGTGGTGCAAAGGAAATTCTACATGCTAATGGTTAAGAGTCAAGACAAATGTGAGCCATGAAATGAAGCTTTGGATCTTGAACATCTAATATGATCTTTTATTAAGTTTGAACATTCAGGAAAATCGTTCATTGAGAGGTTTTGAAGCTAAGTTCTTATTGTGGCCGGGCTAAATAGTATTTTCGGTCGATAGTCTTTTGTTAAGCCTTTTTCGGGGTAACTTGTTCCAGTTTCGAGAACGAATTGTGGCCGCCACATGTCATGTCTATTTAAAATATGGATTAAGCGTGTCATGAAGTTTAGTGTAGCTTTTATAGTGTAACGCTTTAAGGTTTTTAGATTGATTCAAGTATGTTATGAATTTTGATGCATCAAAGAAAGATAATTCTTTTACTCAGTTACAAAATTTTATGATTTTAATTTGAGCGAATGATACCACCAAATTAAATGAACGTGGAAATTATATCTCTATTCATAATGTAAAAAAACATTCGCATACAATTGGTCAAGAACTTATAAAAGTTCTTCAACATGATAATCTAGCATCGAGAAACATGATATTTGATCATCAAACAACATGATATTAGTTATTGAAGTATCAGACCATTTTAAAAAGTTTCTGCAAAAAAATACAGAAATTTATATTAGATCTTGAACTTAGAAGAGCCAAAGACAAAGAAACATGTTTTCATCTCTTTGCAACTAAGTCCAACAACATAATACTAATCCCAAATTACAACTATCCGTACACAACAACTATATAAAATAACAAAAGTTTATCTCATTGACCTATGTGGGATCATAAATCAATACAACTATTCACAAATACAAACGTCGACCCCGTGGCAATAACTTGGTTGAAACAATTAAACATGAACAAGCATCGATATATCCTGATATCTCAAATAAATATAATGGTGATTAATTTATTAACTCATCATTAAAGTATAACAAAGTGTGAATCGATGGGAGGAAGGAAGGGATACCAGGTTCTACAAAAAGAGAAAGAACAATACCAACATAAATCGAAGCACATTGTAAAATTTATAGGAACAGCTTATACTAGCGTGCCAATTATCATCAATTTGTTGGCAAAAAACACAAGAATAACCGTATCTCAACTCGTTAACTTGTTATTACATCCATAGGTATTCTTCTTCCTATCAACTTAAATCAAAAGAGGTCCTTCAGCTACTGTTTGCGTGTTTTAAAGTTAAGGAATTGTATAAACTTTTCAAGTAGAAGTTCAAAGTCACTAGACCTGTTAAGTTAGTGACTTGACCCCACACCTGAAAGCATGATACTCTTACTAACACATATGATTTGAATGCATTGTGGTATACAATCTAGCACTATCTCTCTTCTTTAACCAATGTGAGTATATATATAATTGTGGCAAAATTAGTTGCAAGTATTGAAGAATACAAGAACATGCTTCAACTCACTTGTTATTGTGGGTTTTTCATGATGCTTAGCATTGTGTGTTATGACTTTTTGTTTGGATAAATTCCGAAAGTAATGTTTCAATTAATGATTTTCTAGTAATGATTCAGTTTTATTCAAATATCTTTCATTGCGCATACTATCACTTGCAACTCAACGACATCGTTTGGAACAACATTCGGTCATTGCTTTGAACTACTAACATGGTGGACTCTTTTATTTGAGTCAAACACTTGAAAAAGGAAGAAAATTATTTATTTGATAGAGAAAGGATTTGAAGTGAAATCACTATCGACTATATAATGGGCTGATACTCTTATCAATTGCAACAAAAATAATTTTTCTAAACAGGAATTTACTGGTCTCACGATATGAAATTGATTGATAAGGATTATACGACTATACAAATACACTTGAGTCACTTTTGTAGTGGTAATATCGTTTTTTTTTTCATGACGCGGTGTCTCTAGCACTTGTTTGTTTGTCTCAGTTTATTGTATGTTTCATATTGGATATCGATTGTAATCCATTTACACTTCATTGTATTAAGCACATAAGTCTAGTAATGAACATCAATCTTTGCTATCGTAATCTTCATTATTTATGCCCAACATACCTTTTTTCAGTTTTTTTCAAAATCTCTTATTAAGTAAGAGATTAAATTAATTTGATATTCTTATCGTAACCAAACCACTTCAAAACTATCTATTAATCAAGACTAATTTGCTCCATCTACGATGTAGTATACGAACAAATAACATTTCAATACTTTAAGCAAGGAAGTATATAAGAAAAGTACAACGAGCAAAATTTTATTCTTTTATGCGAAGATGATCTTACAGCTAACAAATACTCTGTATAGTATACTATTTGTAACTAGGAATTCCATTGTTTTCTCCCTCGAAAGATCCAAGATGCATAACATTATTGTATAGTTATTGTTTTAGACTTTTAGTCACTCTAATGTAACTTTTAAATCTATTGTTTTACCCCCAAAGGCCAAAACTATTAATAGATAATTAATTTTAACTTACAAAAGCATTTCACAACTAAAAATTAAATTCATGTTAATTAAGAGTTTTCTTTTGAAAAAAAGTTCAGAATTCAAATCAATTTCAGATTCTTACACAACCACCTTGTAAATTTTTATTTCTTTTCGTTTACAAGGTTGATGCAGCACAATTGAAAACATGATATTAATCCGAGCACAAGTGAAACATATACGATATGGTATAATAGCAAGCAACATTTATTTTCTTTTTTCTATGTGAGATTGAAGGATTGAAATGGCTTTTATCAACAGTTGCTTAGAGTATCTGATCTATTAATTAATATCATGGATGCTCACCATAGACCGTGTACAATTCAAAGCTACTCTAATAAGTGATATTACACTCGAATACTATCATTAAGGGAATGTTGCAATTGGATTCAGATATATTCTACAAGATATACTCCATCATTTGCAAGTCAACAATACATTTTCTTCATTCCACACCAAAAAAGTAAACTAAACGAATCTTTTGTAAAACAAGTGCTGCTTAAACAATACATTGATCTAGCAAGCCTAAAATATTTCACTTTTAACATTAACATATAAACTAGTTGTATATAGGGGTGTCAGTAGGGTCGGGTTGACCCGACCCGAACCCGAACCCGATTAGGCATTATCGGGTCGGGTCTAATCGGGTCAAAAATCTTGTCGGGTTGTTTTGACCCGAACCCGATAACCCGATAATGTTATCGGGTCGGGTTAGGGTTAAAAAAATAATGTTATCGGGTTATCGGGTCAACCCGATTAGACCCGATAATCAATTATCCAATTTTAAATAACTTCGTTTAATTGGCCCAATGTCTATAAGTTAAACGTTTGGTTACCCCATGCTAATATCACACGTTTGGTTCCCTCCCAAATCATAATCTTCTTGATATTCACCTCGGACATTAACACCTCAGAAAAAAAAAACTTAATCAAACCATTACAACTTACAAGATCAAGATCATCATCAATCAAATAAAAGGTAGTTTTCTAATCTTGTTGATATCAATCAAATAAAACTAACTCGAACCATTACTTAATCGAACTGTTTCCTAATATAACTTTTTTTAGTTTCTTTTGAGTGTACTGATTCAGTGGCCAAGTTTTAAGTTTGTACTTAGATTCAACTCAGTGCCAAGTTTTAATGTACTTAGATCCATTATCATAATGATTCTTGCTGAAGTTATTTTCATGCTTAAAAAATCGAAGTAAGTCTAGGCATAAAAACTGATCGAGCAAGTACAAATTATTTTCATGATTAATAAATACAAACAACTGATTGAGCAAGCCTAAATAGCATGTACATGCAATACACATTCAAAGCTACATACTTATATACCAAAACTAGCTGCAGCCTGCATATATGGTGCATAGCATATGAAATGTAAATGTACTTGTTCAACACAAAGAAAAAGGCACACGGAAAGTAAAATAAATATTGAACACAATAAAATAGATATGAAGGTGAAAGAGAGCGGATCTATTAAAGAGGAAATTTGCAAAGTCTAAAAAGCCACTTATAACTCGACACCGTCCACCAACTTCCTCCTCCTTTTATTTTACTAATTTCGTCTAGGGGTATATTGGTCATTTGACCCGTTTTTTAATTTCACCTCAAATTTCAAACGCAAATAACTTTCAAACGACAAACTTTTACGAAAAACCGATTTCACCATAATTTTTAAAATTCGATTCTCTTTAATTTAGTATAAATCTTGATATATAAATCGATTTTTTTTTTTTTAAGATTTCAAGTGGGTTATGATTTTCTTGAAATTTTCGGCATATTCGACCCTACTTTTATCTAATTTAAAGGTTGATTTCATAAAATTTAAAACACGAAAGTTGTAGATTTTAGTTCACTCTTTACACAAGTTTTGAATCACTCAAATCCGATATGAAATAAGTGAGATATCGCACGTTAAAAATGGCGTTTTAGTCATATTTGTTACACACAATGTGTTTGATAAAATGTCTAGCTTAGACTTTTAGTGTTAAAATTGCATTAAATGCTCTAAATTTTGTACCACGACGCATCATTAATCATTTTATTAATGTAAGATTCAAAAGTGATTTTTTTAGTCGTTAATTTAAAATAAAAATGCACGTTTTGTTCATCGAGTTAATCTTGGTTCATCAATCGATGAAGCGATGAATCAAATCAAAGCGATGAACCAAACCAAAGCGATGAACCAAACTAAAGTGATGAACCAAATCAAACATAGTTCATCGGTTTATTTTGGTTCATCAATCATAATTCGACTTAACATGTTGGTGTTTGTTTTGTTTTGTTCATCGCTTTATTTTGGTTCATCAATCACAGTTTCGATTTTAGTTTGGTTCATCGGTTTTGGTTTGGTTCATGAATCATAGTTTTAGTTTTGGTTTGGTTCATCGGTTTTGGTTTTGGTTCATGAATCATAGTTTGATTTTGGTTTGGTTCATCGTTTTGGTTTGGTTCATCAGTTTTGGTTTTGGTTCATTAGTTTTTGGTTTAGTTCATCAGTTTGGTTTGGTTCATCGATCATAGTTTCAGTTTTGGTTTGGTTCATCAGTTTGGTTTAGTTCATCAATCATAGTTTCAGTTTTGGTTTGGTTCATCAGTTATTCGTTTGGTTCATCAGTTTAGTTAGGTTCATCAGTTTTGCTTTTATGCTTTTTTTTAACAGTTTGATTTGGTTCATCAGTTCATCACTTTGGTTCATCAGTTTTAATAGTTAAAAACATTAACTATTAAAAACGTCACTTTGAATCTTACATTGAAAAATGATTAATGATGCGTTGTGGGACAAAATTAGTGCATTAAGCTCAACTTTAACACTAAAAATTTAAGCTAGACATTTCATCAAACACCTTGTATGCAACAAATGTGAGTAAAACACCATCTTTAACGTGCGATATCTTACCCATATGACATCGAATTTGAGTGATTTAAATTTCGGGTAAATAGTGAACAAAATCTATAACTTTCATGTTTTAAGTTTTTCAAGATTCGACATTTATGAGCGTAAAAATAGGGCGAAAATGCCAAAAAATCAAGAAAATCAAGAACCATTTGATATGTAAAAAAAGTTTGAAATATTTATCAAGATTTATACCAAATTAAAGAGAATCGAATTTTAAAAATTATGGTGAAATCGGTTTTTCGTAAAAGTTTGTCGTTTGAAAGTTATTTGCGTTTGAAATTTGGGGTGGAATATGAAAAACGGGTTAAATGACAAAAATACCCCTCTAACCAAATTTAATAAGAAAAAATGAGGGAGTGGGTGGAGGACACATGACAATCAATGATAGGCTTTCTAGCCTTTTTATTTTTTTTCACTTTGCAAGGGATCTCAACCCGAAGGTGAAAATATGTCAGCTCATAACAAAGAGAGAAACGCATTTATAACTGATCGGTCGGTTCTTCGGTTCCGGAACTGATAACCGCGGTTCCGAACCGAACCGAACCGAGAATCGAAATTTGCAAAATTGAAGAACCGAGAACCGAACCGCGGGTATAAAAATCGGTTCGGGTTGAGTCGGTTCCGGTTCAGTTCTCGGTTCCGATTCGGTTTTCGGGACATTTGCTCACCTCTAGATTATAGCATGTCTAAATCTTTTAGATTTTAGACCTGTTATACTCACATTATACTAGTTCAATCATATATAAGCTACAGTATATACACTTTGGTATATTAGCTACAACATTTTCTTTCTTGAACCAATGTGGGAACTAAATGTTACGGAGTATATGGTTTTTATCGAAAAAGAACAGCTTGATTTAGTGATCCGTGCTGTTTCATATACATGCATGGCCATTACAGACCAATTATCCTTTAAAGCTACTCGAATAACTAATTAACTGCAGTTAATTAGTTATTAAGAGTGACTTTTTTTTTACAACTAACAAAGCATTTCTTTATTTGAATTAAATCACAAAATTTGGCAATTCTGATTCACGGTTTCCTTTGTTTTAATCAAAATATAATCTTGCTACAGTGTTTGCTTTTGTGAGTTGAGGCAACTTAAAAATCTTTTATTGCCCACAAAATTATGGGAGATCGTTTATTATGAATATTTATGTGTGGCTATTCATATACCTTAACCTTCATACCTTTGACTTTTTGTATTCCCTCAATAATGGTTGTATTAAATATTTTGATTGTTGAAACCCTATAAATAGAGGTCTATATTGTAGTTTCTAATCACTCAATGAAAATGCATTCCACAATCTCTCAATTGTTCTAGTTTATACTTCTTGTCGATTATCATTATTTCGTAACACGTTATCAGCACGATTGTCTCCAAGTACGATCGTCGATACTAATCGGTAAATCTTGATGTCTATTTACTCATTAACGTGGTATGCATTATGTGTCGTACACTTTGTTAGTTTGTCTTATAATACATTATAACCAGTTTGTATTATATTACTATAAGTTTGTATTATTCAATTTGCTTTGAACGAATAACAATGACTTTCAAATATATCATGAAGTAAACATAGTTGTACGTATTAATATATATGTGTTTGTTTTTGGGCTACTCTATGTATGCGTCTAAGTTTTGTACTGGTGATAACTTTGTATGTTATCAATATTTTTTTAAAAACTATTTTGATTTATTATGTTTCAAATTGCATCAACTGTGTTCATTTATATTGTATTACCAATTGTTGTATGTACTCGTGATTAGCTCTAAATGTATGTCTTCATTTAGTATGTTTGAAATGTTATATTGTGTGCTATGGTTAGTTAAAATATTTTGTTGCTTTATCCACTTATGATAATATTGTCAACTGTCATTGTTTAATAATGTTTACACATCTATATAACATATTCCTTGTGTTTGTATCTCTATTGTAATCCTTTTTTTCTTTGTATTGTATACTCCGTATCTAATATTGCTCTTTACTAAATCATCTATTTGTCATATGTGCAATGGTTTTGACCTTTAATGTTATTTGTAATTGTTATTTCATAAGGTGTAATTTTGTACTCCCTCCGTCTCAAAATTATTGTCAGGGGACAAGAATCACAAAGTTTAATAAAAGTGGGACCTTTATAAATCCCAACCACTCAAATGGAATATTCTTCAATTATATTCTCTTTTTCTTACTAAATATGGAAAGTGGACAATTAATTTAAGACATCCATAAAAGGAAATATGGACAATAAATATGAGACGGAGGGAGTATGATGCTTACTCTTATAAAACATCACATATGGAGTTAGAGATGTATTCTAATAAGGCTATACTTGTCGAATCAATATGTAATTTTATATGTGTAATGCATGTTAACTGTATAATAATTAGTTCTAATGTAATATGTTGTGTCATTTTTTTTATTGCTTATTTAGTGTTTTTGCATCTATATTTTTTTTTATAACAATTCGTATATATTGCATGTCTTAAGTTTCTGATGTAATTACTATGCCATGGATTCAAGTATGATATGATGCCTTTCCGTATTGTATGATGCTTACCAACTATTTATTTTGAAATGAGTGAATGTTAACTTTCATATATTTGATAATATAGCTAGTCATGTCGACTCTTGCGAAACTTAATTTTTTGGCTTTGGCAATAACTGGACAAAACTATTTGTCTTGGGTTCTGGATGCCGAGATACACCTTGCCGCTAAGGGTCTTGGTGATACAATCAAAGCGGGAAAGGAAACAACTGTTAAACAAAAGGCTAAGGCAATGATATTCTTACGCCATCACCTCCATGAGAATTTTAAATATGAATATCTTACTGTTAAGGACCCACATGTCCTTTGGAATCATTTGAAGGACATATATGAACATTCAGAAATTGCTAATGAGTCTAAGGCACGACTAAAGCGTGGTAGACCAGTCGGTTCCAAAGATAAAAATCCTCGAAAGAAAAAGGGAGCCTATAATCAAGATGGTCAAGTCGAGGTTAAAGATACACCAGAAGGGTCCTCTATAAGGACATTAGACATGACGGTTCAAGATGAACCTCGGGTACCCGAAAATGAAGAGATCTCAATAAACTATATCATGTCTAGAAAGATTTGGAACCGAAATGAAATCGACGTCGATGATGCTTTTGCATATAATGTAGCGCTAGAAGTTATGGAAAATGATGAGGATCAAGAACCAAAGTCAGTTCCGGAATGCAAAAATAGAAATGATTGGCCAAAATGGAAAGACGCAATTGAGGCAGAATTAAAATCTCTTGAAAAACGAGAAGTTTTTGGACAGATAGTTAGTACACCTGAAGGTGTAAAACCTGTAGGGTATAAATGGGTCTTTGTGCGAAAACGAAATGAAAAAAACGAAATTACTCGTTACAAAGCACGCTTGGTGGCACAAGGATTTTCACAAAGACCAGGTATAGATTATGAGGAGACATATTCTCCAGTGGTGGATGCAACAACTTTTCGGTATCTAATTAGTCTGGTAATACAAGAGGACTCGATCTGCGTCTAATGGATGTTGTGTGACCTATTTATATGGCTCACTTGATACGAAATCTTCATGAAGCTTCGGATGGGTTTAAAGTTGCTGAATCGTAAAGCAAGTTCTCAAGAACAATATGCAATCAAACCGAATAAATCTTTGTATGGGTTGAGCGATGCAGGCGAATGTGGTACAATCGCCTTAGTGAATATTTATTAAAGGAAGGATATAGAAATGATTCTGTTTGCCCATGCATTTTTATAAAAAAATCTGGTTTTGAATATGTCATAATCGCTGTGTATGTTGATGATTTGAATATCATTGGAACTCCAGGGGAGCTACCAAAGGCAGTTGAGTACCTCAAGAAAGAATTTGAGATGAAAGATCTAGGAAAAACAAAGTTTTTTCTTGGATTACAAATTGAACATCTAAAGAATGGAATCCTTGTCCACCAAAAGGCATACACAGAGAAGTTGCTAAAAAGATTTTATATGGAAAAATCCCATCCATTGAGCACCCCAATGTTGTAAGGACCTTAGATGTAGAAAAGGACCCTTTTCGACCTCCAGATGACGACGAGGAAATTCTTGGTCCCGAAGTACCATATTTAAGTGCCATTGGGGCATTGTTATTTCTTGCGAGTCATACACGACCGATATATCATTTTCACTAAACTTATTGGCAAGATATAGCTCGTGTCCAACAAGGAGA
Source organism: Chrysanthemum lavandulifolium (assembly GCA_022545495.1). Classification (NCBI taxonomy): domain Eukaryota; kingdom Viridiplantae; phylum Streptophyta; class Magnoliopsida; order Asterales; family Asteraceae; genus Chrysanthemum; species Chrysanthemum lavandulifolium. The sequence continues at coordinate 19,949,781 of CM040244.1, read as the reverse complement.
CATTGGAATGGGGTGAAACAAATATTTCGTTATCTTCAAGGTACAAAAGATATGGGTTTATATTACACTAATTCATCCGAAAGAGATCTAGTTGGTTTTGCGGATGCAGGGATATATGTCGATCCCATACCGGTCGGTCCCAATGGATATGTTTTCACAAGTTCCAGTACGGCCATTTCATGGCGTTCCGTGAAGCAAACAATGAGTGCCACTTCATCGAATCATTCAGAGATCTTGGCCATCCATGAAGCGAGTCGGGAATGTGTATGGTTAAGAAGTGTGGTACAACATATTCGTGAATCATGTGGTATCTCTTCAGGCCAAGGAGCTCCAACAATCGTGTATGAAGATAATGCAGCATGTATTGCTCAACTTAAGGACGGATACATCAAAGGTGACAGAACCAAGCATATTCTACCGAAGTTCTTTTTCACTCATGAATTACAAAAAGCGGCGATATTATTGTTCAAAAGGTTCGTTCAAGCGAGAACTTAGCAGACTTGTTTACCAAGGCACTTCCCACTGCAACATTTAAGAAGTTGGTTCACGGCATTGGAATGCGAAGACTCAATGAACTTCAGTGATCTAATCATCAGAGGGAGAACATACGGGCTGCACTCTTTTTCCCTTAGCTATGGTTTTTTCCCACCGGGTTTTCCTAGCAAGGTTTTTAACGAGGCAGCAGATCTAATCGTATGACAACTAATGATGGATAGCCAAGAGGGAGTATTATGAATATTTATGTGTGGCTATCCATATACCTTAACCTTCATAACCTTTGACATTTTGTATTCCCTCAATAATGGTTGTATTAATTACTTTGATTGTTGAAACCCTATAAATAGAGGTCCATATTGTAGTTTCTAATCACTCAGTGAAAATGCATTCCACAATCTCTCAATTGTTCTAGCTTATACTTTTTGTCGATTATCATTATTTCGTAACAGATCGTACATTGTGTGTGGCTGTGAAATAGATAACTGAATCATATATCAAAAGTAAGCACTAATTTTTTTATATGTATGAGTAGTAACCATCGCTATCTAGTTATAGGTAAAAGCCCCTAATTTTTTTATACGAAAAATGACTTGTGCATTCTTTTGAAAATCATTTCTTATGTTAAGAAGTATAAAAAAGTTAGAGTTTATAACCATTTTTCAATGTTAGAAGTAACAAGGTTTTAGCCCGCGCTTCGCAGCGTGGTGTTTGCATACAAAAGTATTATTATTTAACGTTCGAGGTAAGTGTTTTACTATTAGATAGGTTTAGTATTTTAAGCGTGAACAATATAATTAAGCGGTTGCGAATTTACAAAAAAACATGTTATCAAGCCTTCATTGCACTGCGTTTTATATAGACCTTCTTAATTAAAAATGATAGAATATCGTTATTTAACAATCGTTAAGTAACAACCGTTAGTAGGACTATTTGTGTAACGAGCATCTAACATGAAGGACCAATTATGTACAAAAAATTTACATCGTTTGTCCCTACATGACCTATTTTGCAACGCAAGTTAAACCTCAGGGACTCTTGTCGCATTTTCATTTAAAAAAAAACGACTGTTAGTAGATAACAGACGTTAACTAACGACCGTTAGTACTGTACATTCTACTGTTCATCCAGGCCCTTAACAATCCTGCAAGCCTAGTTTATGCATATATTACAGTAGTCATTGCTTGGTGGGTGTGCGGCTATCAAAAAAAAGAGTTCCACGAAGCAACCTTCATAAAAAAAGAGTAAAATGTTTAAGTCATACTCTTACATTCAACCTATCAAATCCCATTGAAAACTGTCTATTATTCTACACATGCATGATGCATATACAATGTAGTATATAACCAAAAAACGTTTTAGTTCCTAAGCCAATGTGGGAAGTATGGCTGACATGTTTTTTAGTAAAAAAAATAAAATAAAAAATAAATCAGTAAGGTAACTAGATATTGACTTACTAGATATTGACTCGTGCATTTTTTGTAATATCTATACCACGTAAAAAAAACACATTAACTATTTAAAAAGAGTAACGTTGTTAGACTAAATATTTGTTTTTATAAAAGTCAATGCAATTTATTATACTTAAATACTAGATTATAGTTTAAACCACTAACTCTCTTTACTCTCACTTACTCAACAACCATATACACACAAAAATAAAATTGCGCATATAAACTAATGCTACTATACACCGTCGTCGTTGTTGTGGGTAAGTAACGTGTAGTAGAGTTTAAACCATTGATGGCAAGTTTTAACATGTTTATAAAGTGACAACACGGGTAATTGATTTGTAGATCCTGAACACTCAACACCGTATGATTTTTTACCATTGATTTCATGCGTGAGTATTTACTTTTTCCGTTCTGATCGAGGGGAGATTCAATGAACATCAAAACATACAACACATCTTTTATTTCTTAAATTAAATGCCATGAAGTTCAGAGTTGTTGGCATGTTTCTTGTTTGTGCTTTGCATCTATAACTGGAAATCATATTTGCATTTCACGTTTGCTTAAACCCAAACTCGATTGCTTCGTTAATCCGCTATATTCGATGGAATCTATGTATCACCTTCAACACTAATAAATATGTAATCAATAGCTCGAGGGTGGGCTTGGTAGCCGTCTGATGATGGGTTACTGGTAACGTGATGGTGATTGTTTGGTTATATAAAGCCCACGTTCTGGTAGCTTACTCTCCTGTATTTATTTCTTTGACCAATCGATACATTGTAAAACTGTAAACGAGTAAGTTATGAATAGATGTATCAAAGAAAGAGAATCCTTTTGTCAAAATACATTTCAAGATTTGGAGGTACTGTTACCATTGTACCACCAAAATAAATAGGTATGATGAAGAGCCAAAGTTACTCATTTGGGGACCACCACTTATGAAAACATTACATATTTAAAAAATAAAAAAATGATAAAAAAATAAAAACAACAACACTGAAAGTCGTACAAATTTTACCCTCGCCATGCAGACGACGAGGGTTGGAATGGCAAGCGATGACGAGAGTTGGTATGGCAAGCAATAACAGTGGGTGATGAAGAGCCACAACAAGCTTGCCATATTGGCACGACGAGCTATGATTTCAATCACACTGGGTGCTCTTAGGTTAATGCACTTGAGTGTATTCACACATAAATATATTTTAGAAATTTTTTAACACAAATGTCAAGAGCTTATGCAAGTTCTTCCACATGATAATCGACAACGGGAAAAGCATATCACGTCGAAGTATCAATCCATATGAACAACATTTCGAGAGAAAAAAAAATATTTTTGTTAGTTATTTTTAGATTAAGGGTGAGGATAAGTCTCTTAATATTTGAAAAAAGTTTAGTATGTAAAATAACTATCCTCTTGCAATATATACACAATAATATATGAAGTATATGTATCACTTCTCAACACATGTCATCCAATCATCATTAGTATCTTAGTGAGCAACGTTTTATTTCTTTATATATGATATTAATAATTGACATTATTTATCAAAAAGTATCTTAAACAAGTTATCTGCCTCATCTCTATTCCTTGTATCAAACCCAAATGCATCATTAACAAGTTACGTGCCTCACATTATTCCTTCAAAACCAAACCCAAAAGTATCATAAACAAGTTATTTGTCACAGTTCAAATTGGTTTAACTTCTGAATAACTTCAGGAGATATAAAATTTTAAGTTACTTTTCATAAATTGATAATCTAACTTTCATAAGCACAATTATGGACTCTTCTAAAATTGATAATCTAACTTTCATAAGCGCAATTATGGACTTGTAAATTAAGACATGTTTTGGACATAATTTTCGGGTAAAGGAATTTTTTATCCCGGTAAAATATATTGATCAACCAATAATAAGTTCAGGCAATATGGCTAAGCACCATATTGACTATACAAACAAACGGACCATAAATGTGCTTCCAACCAATACTACAAGAGATTAACAAACCAATCTCAAGGCACCTCAGTAGCCTAGCCAAAAAAAGAATAAACAAAAGACACCTATTGACTAGGCTAAAACTATTACTACGTATTGGTCACTCTATCTTTAATAAGTGCATACGATAAATTCCATTTTTCCAAAGCATTCTCCACGCGCTTAGTTTTCTTGAACTTGAATGTGCAAAGCTTGAATCGAACAGTTGTAAAGATGACATCAACAAGCTGGTCTTGCGAACGTTTCTTATGCATGAATAAACGGGAATTTCTTTCTTGCCAAATAAAATACGTAGAGTCCGCCAAAACAAGGTTTGCAACAATGCTTAAGACTGACCCTTTCTCTGCAATGGGAATTAACCAAGAAACAATATTGTCCAAAGAACACAAGGCAATGTCCATTCCAGTTCTAGACACCACACCAAACCATACCTGTGAAGAATACGAGCATTCGAAGAACAAATGATTATGCGAGTCGGGTTGAGAGTCACATAACGGACATTGAAACAGGTTTAAGTTAGTCGAAGGACTAACATCCCATTGTCTCAATAAATCTTGCGTCTTGAGCTTACGCTTCATAACAAGCCATAGATGAAATGCATGCCGAGGGACACAGTGTGAAAACCAAACAATATGGGTCCATATGGTTTCATTTCCTCTCGGTCGAATGTCCTCCCATGCTATTCCTACCGAAAATCTTTTTCCCATCCCATGTAAATTTCTCCAAAACAAAGTATTTTGTTTTGGACATAATTGTTAACAATACATTAAGGCTGTGTTTGGCAGCGGGCTTATTGGGGGTTTATGGGGCTTGGGCTTTTAAAATAAGTCGGCTTATAAAACAAGTCTCGTTTGTCACGCGGGCTTATGAAATCATAAGCCCCTAAAAGGGGCTTAAAACCTTAGCCCCATAAAAGGGGCTAAAAACTTTAGCCAGAGGCTTTTAAACAATAACTTACTTATTTACCCACAAAAATATCTAACATATATAAAAAGTCATTTAGTTATATCCTTTTTAGTAATTTAGCAACAATAAGCTTAAGTTTAAGCTCATTTGCCAAACAAGTTTACAAAAATACAAATTTCAATTTTGACTTATAATAAAAGCCCCAGCCCCAGCTCCAGCCCCAACCCCTTGCGCCAAACATACACTAAGTTGAAATAAAACTTGAAAAATTAGGAACTTGTATTATGTTTTAAGATAACCCTGTTCTTGTTGTTGTTGTTTCAACTTCTATTTCAACACCAACAACTAGGGCAGGGCGTACCCGAACCATATACAACTTCTCAACACATACATTCCATATACAATTTGGTATATATCCTAGGAACCTTTTATGTCTTAAACCTATGTGGGATGTTTGGTTCTTTATCAAAAAGAAATAAGCAAGGTACCTAAATGTTAAAAAATGCACTTTTAGTATTCTATTTCATACCAAGAACGTGTTTAATATACATTTTATCTATTAATGGATTCGTAGATCCTTCTATGGAGTCTGATTCATACTATTGGTTTCATGGGTTTACTCCAAATTTTTCGTTCTTCTATCTTTGGTTGTTGCCGTGGGGAAAATCGGCGTAGATGCAACACATCTTTTGTTTCTTGAATTACAAGCCATGAAGTTTAGTGTCGTTGGAACTATAAAGTATTTTTCATCAAAACTTGATTCAAGTAACTCACTTTGTTCTTTAAATTGGATTTTGTGTTATTGTTTACGATAACCGTTAGCATGTCCGTGTGTATTGTGAGTTAAGCATTGCTATTTTTTTGGGTGATGGTTTTAGTTATGTCAAGACAAAAAAACATAGTTACGACACAATTATTTCTGGTATCATCCAAGATTTCATTATGTACGTAAGTTTTTGGCAATATTTCACTCCAAAACTAATAAATGCTTCTGCTTGATAAGAACGGGGCGTAACATCAACTTGAACATATACCAAGGTTTCAGTAGTTTCATGGTACTAGGCGAGTGCCCGCGCCTAGAGGCAGCGGTTTCTAGTGTCAGATAATTAATGATTTGTGATATTGTGGTGAGTGTTTTATGTAGCGTTTAAAATAAAACGTGAACCGATGAAAATGCAATTGCAAATGGTTGTACTATACGATAACTAAAGTGTAGACAAACTTCTTAATATCTATCAAACAACATATAAAAACATTTAATGAAAATGAAAGTAAACATTACATCAGTTATGAGATAAAAACTAACAACACACGTTACTAGTCACGTAAAAACTAACAAGGATGAGATTAATGGTGTCGTTGTTATGAAGAACGCAAGTACCAAAATTAGCATGAATGTGATTAGCCCAAAATAAAAAATGGGCTAATTTTGGCTATTTTGTACAGTAAAAGATTTGGGCACATTTAGCCCCATCTTTTTTTCGAAATGGGCGTATTTAGCGTATTGAAAAGTTAAATGTGAACTAACGGACACTTATTTTATCTTAATTGTAAAACATTATAATCTTTTTTGAAGAAAACTTATATATATAATATATTTATATAGCGACAGATCGTTTTGTGTTAAAAAAAAGTTTATGGGTTCTAAACGAAAAATAATAAAGTCTGAAGATTTGGGGATTAAACATAATGTTTTGAAACCGGTTCGATCCGGTGGTTAAACCGGTTGAACTGCCTCATCACACCCCAAATTACATGTTTTGTGAATGGAATTCACGGGATGAGCGTCATAGCACCACAATCACAGTTATATTGAACGACCTAAAGTGTCGTTTAAAACACATCGTTTGATATTAAATAAAAACATTCGGAGTTACAACATAGGTCCCAAAGTTTATAAAGTTTATGGAAATATAAATATATTACAAGTCCAAACGATGTTTTGAAAGAAAGTGCCATAATGTACAATGATATAAGTCGACTTGTGACTCAAAAGGTTCCTTAACCATGCCATGATGAGTATGTCTTAGTTACACGAAAATACATTGCTAAACGGTCAACAATAATGTTGGTGAGAAATCATAGGTTTATGTAAATGTTTTATACGACTACGCAAGTATAGACCAGTATGACAATCATGTCACGAAAAATGTTACAATTGCTATAAGTCCATGACACGAAACTAGACTGTTCATAATGTATGCCCCAAGCAGTGTTTGCGGACAACTCAACAATGTTATTAAATGAAATGCATCCATATGACTAGTTGGGATTCACCAACCCGGATGGAGGCGCCCTCGATAGATCTATCCACTCACCCTCGCTTCTAAGATTAACGGTTCATGTTCGTGAAATGGGGACTTTCAATTGGCATGTGGTAACTTAAGCAATGTAAATGAATTTAACATACTTGGTATCGTAATAAAAATGTAGTGCAATGTATTCTCCCCCGTAGGTTTGAAAATAATTAAAAGCATGTATGACGGGGCTATGAAAACTCACTTGATAAACTGGTATGATGACAAGAGTGAGTACACTGAGATGTAGCGTGATGCTTTAATCTGGACCTATTACGAATGATATGATATGTAATGAGTTATGATGTAATGTTATGCATGCATTTCGTATGTTATTTATACCATTTGTGAGTTTTGAAAATAATACTTATCGTCGAAAAATACTCTTTTGACGTCTTGACCATTCTTAAATTACTTTACAAGTATTTACGTCAAAATGTCATCCTACAATAGTTTCGTAATGATTTATCGTGAAATTATCACTTTTAAATTAAGTAAAATAATGTCGTCGGAAATTTCATGAAAGTGACAAAAATAGCTTTGAAAAACTAGTCGTAAAATGGTGTACGTCGAACGTTGTGTAAAAATAGAGGTTAAATATGGTGATTTTGTCCAAATGTTGTGTAAAAAGTGAGTTTCGGCAAAGTTTAAGCAACCATAAATAATTTATTACAACTCCGCTATACAAACGGTTGGTCGTTTTGAAAAATATGCTTGGTGATCTCGATTTTATTAGAAGACATCTCGTTACAAAAAGTTCTACGTCATAGTTAAAAACAGCCTTCAACATGGTCGTTTTGGTTTACCGTAACACTTGTCTCATAAAAATAATATAGTTTTTCTAAAAATATAGTTACGGCAATTTTGTGAAAACGTGTATATCTTAGTCGTTTCAAATCCGTTTTCACGTATTATCGTCCTTAGCCGTATTAAAGTATACTAATATATTTTGATAAGTCGAAATAATTTGTGAAGCTTAAGACTCGTTTTGACTCGTACAAAACAAAAACACCTTCTGAAATTTTCGAAAATATATATTTCGTCGTCAAACTTGAAAAATTCATAACTTCTTCGTTATAACTCCGTTTTAATCCGTTCAAGCGCCACGGATTCGTTTTAAAGTATATTTTCTAAATATCTAGGCCAAAAACTCATGTCTACTGTCGGATTTTCCGGAAAAACAAAATAAGATCAGACCACTTTATATACTTGTCGAAAATAGTTTTCTCGTACTAAACCTATTCCAATCCCTTCAAAACAACTCCAAAGCGATTCTAATCCTACCATACACCTTCTTAGGGTGTCATGGGTTCCTAAACATCATCAAGACCAATATATAACAAGGGATAAATTATAGGATGACTTATATATATCAAACTCTTAAAATCAATGTAAAAATGGTATAAATACACATAAGTCTTGCATGTTAGCTAAGAAAATGATGAAATACATATGAAATGAAATGAAAAATATAAAATGAAAGTGATATGCTTACAAGCTACTATGATGAGGTGATTAGAACAAGGATTAACCTAAACACCCTAGGTTTTTATTTCAAAACCTTTAATAAGAGTGTAATCTAGATTGTTTAACTTGAGCTTGGAAAAATTTTGATGATCCCTTGTACACCTTATGAAGAACCGGTTTTGATAGAGGAAGAACCAAAGAGAGAAAACTTTTTACTTGACTTGAAATAATGAGGTGAATGAATGAAATTGAGTTGAAAATATTACATGGAGTATAGATCTATACTATCAAAGAAAATAATTCACCAAACATTAATTGCTACCTCCCCCTTGGTCGGCCAAGGGGGGAGGGATTTGCAAAAATTTTTTTTTTTTTTTTTTTTTTTTTTTTTTATATATATTGTGTATAATTTGTTAAAAGATGTAAGTAAATGTATAGTTAAGTAAAATTGTTGTAACTTGTACATAGTTGTGAAGTTAGAGTAGTATGGACTAAAAATAAGTTTTAATGGATCAAAGTCAAGTATATTGTAGTTATAAAAATTGTAAAAATACATTCCTTGTAAAATTTGAGTGATATAATAAATTATCGTAGTTTTTAAGAAAATGTCGTAATAATATAAATTTAACGATTTATATACAAAATAAATTTAAAACACTAGGTAAACTCAAAATATAGTTTTATAAACTAAATGTAAGTATAAAAATATATCGGGATCATTTTGGAAGTAGCGGATTAAATTTTCAAAATAATAACTCACGCGATAACGTTTATTTAATATAACATTTACGCGTTTAAGGTGAAATGAAAAATCATGAATGAGCTAACCTGATGCAAATGATGCTAATGAAATGTAGACCAAACTTAGTCCATATGAAATGTTCGTGATGATATGATCATGAATTCGCCGCTAAACCATAAAGGTTACGCGAATTTGGAACACGTAAACCTAGTTTACGATAAATGTTGAAATAGTGAAGCATGAATTGTTTCGAGAAATGACCTGAAAGTACGGGTTGTCACAGTTCCCATCGAAAAACGGGTCGATTTAAACCAAGTCAACCCGACAGGTTGGTCAAAAGGGGTCAAATTAAACAGGCCAACCCACCGGGTTTGAAGCGTCCCGGGTCAACCTGGTTTTCGATATGTATTAATAGTGTCAACTTTTCACTTTTACTTTTGGTTTTCCTTATATATAGTATAGCAGTGGTATTAAATGCGTTGCGGCGGCGGGTACCTGTGACGATTAATCAGAGAAATAGGTCTCGATGAGACTCGATTCACCGTTGTGTCGGTTTCAATCGGTCCTCTCTAGTTCGTTTTCGGATGGTCGTTATTGGTTTGCGAACCGGTGGCAACACCGGTTCGAGTTGAACCCGTTGGTCCGGTCCGATTTTCAAAACTATATGTACCATCAACTTGTTAGCTTGTATGAAGCTTTGTGTGTTTTATTAATTTGTATAATGTGTATAATAACATTTACTTTTCATTTTAGGGTGTTTTAAAAATAACATTAATTAGTGTGTTTAATTATTTTATATTTAAGATTATGTTGTAGCTTGTTTAGATTGTACATTGTGAAAATGTTATTGTACTTTTTAGTAAGGGGTGTTTTAATTGGTTGTTTTTAATTTGGTAAAGATGCTTTTAATTGGTTGTACAATGTGAATAAATTATTGTACTTTTTAAGTAATGAGGTGTTTTAATAAGAGTATTAATTACACAATGCGTTTCTCTCACTTTTGACTTTCAACTTTTCATTTTCAAGGTTTGATCGCTTTTCTATTATATGTAGTATAGATGAGGTGTAAGGTGTTACTACCATTGCAAAACCACATGTTGAGCTCAAGTCATAACATCTTAGAAGCGAAACGGGCCGGGTTCACACAAATAATTTCTCCGTTATGAAAACAACTGTAGTCTACAAGACAAACTTGGTTAAAGAGAATGTAAATAAAAGACTAAAATACACCGTTGGTCCCTAAACTAGTTTTTGCGCATCGCGATGGGACAAAGTTGGGAGTTATCATCGCTGAAGGTCTAAAACTTGGGTTTTTAATGCCAAAGAAGTCCGTTGACCACTAATGCCAAATTCAATGTCTGATTTTTGTTTTGTAGTCGAGGGTATTTTAGTCCATACACATTTATACTTTGAAAACACATTTGTATTTTAGTCCTTCATCTTTGAATGAAAACTACTGTAACCATTTTTCCCAATTACGCTACTAACCCGAGCAAGTGAATGTATGTTTGTAGCATAATCATTAAAAACGATATTATTAGCCAAGAAGGTTACAATTTCCCTCATCACATTCTCCTAACCGAATTCCTCTTGAGCACATGAATCCATTTCTGCCATTCTAGAAACCAAATTGATCACATTTGTTCGAACAACAATGTTAGTTGAATCATTAAGAACATGAACAATAACAGGAACAACCATTATTGGAACAAAGGCGGACACTTTTTCTTGATTAGTTGCTAAATTGTATAAAGTGGTAATAGCTGCAATTTGGGACTCGGTGAAGCTCCTTCTTTAGAAGTTTAAGCAACGACATAATCCCATCTTCTTCAATGATCATCTTCTTGTTCGGTCGTTGTCACCACCGACGACCCGAGCGAATTCAGCGACTTCAACTCGGTCTTACAAATTGAGTCGAATGTTGCACCATGGCAATATTCGACCATACCCATGCGAGTACAGGATCATTACTCGCAATGGGGGTTTGACAAGTTTACACCAAGATTATCGTGGGTAACAAAATGGAAATGAGCCGATTGACATCACCAATAGACAAGTCCAAGAGATTAGACACCTTACGGATGTCAGCAGCAGTAGTAATCGCAAAAACTTGCCTCAAAATGTTGTTTCGCTTCTTACACTTGCGAACAAGTGTCTGTGCTCGTTCAAGGTTCAAAGAGACATTATTAATTATGGAACAAAAAGGGCGATCATAGAACGTTGTAGCAAAGCTAGCAACAACTCGGGCAGTGGAACGTAGGAGATTGGCAAGTTGAGTAGCAAGTCTAGTAACATCTGTGAAGTCGAATTTAGATGATTCGACTTCTTTAGTTGATTTAACAAGCCTGTCAGCTAGCAAGATTTGCAGGGCAAGGTGTTATCAAAGATGAAGGACTAAAGTATAAATGTGTTATCAAAGTATAAATGTGAATGGACTAAAATACCCTCGACTACAAAACAAAAATCACTTTGGCATTAGTGGTCAAAGGACTTTTTTGGCATTAAAAACCCAAGTTTTGGACCTCCAGCGATTATAACTCCCAACTTTGTCCTATCGCGATGCGCATGAACAAATTTAAGGACCAACGGTGTATTTTAGTCTAGATAAAATTAGTCATCAAATGTGTTCTTTGAATATTTTGCTAAAAAAAAAAAAAAAAAAAAAAAAAAAAAAAATTGTGAATATAATGGTATTTATTATTTTACCTTTCGAAAAATTACGAAGTATGAATCAGTGGGTGAAGGACACAACGTAAGTTAATCGTTAATCGACGCACATATGATTCATTGTCACTCTAGTATATTAGGAGTGGTTAGCATTTAGCAACATCTCTTATCATTGACCTATGTAAAGATGGAAAATCGTTCCTTATATCCAAAAGCATTAAGACACAAAGATGTTCCAACTCTATCACGACATCGTTTGAACAATGTAATATCAACTAGGGAGTAAGAATTTAAGTTATTGGGCGGTTTAATAATGGAACGAATCGTAACATGTTTGTGTTAGTTTGGTTTTAAGAAATCCCACATTTAAATCGAGGTTTTGGACCTCGAATATCGTATGTCCTCTTTTCTCCAATTAGAACATTCCGGGCTAAAATGAGTTCGAAGCTTCTGAACTCATGCGAGCCCGCGCTACCTGCGGACACGTATGCAAATCGTGTTTTTGAAATAACAGATATGTATATTTTTTATTTTCTGGCGTATATTCTGTCTTGGTGACCAAGATAGGTATTGCCTATAAAATAAAACGCAGCTCATTCAGTTTTAATTATCCACAAACGCAGCTCATTACGTGCAGTATTCCAGCAGCCTCTTCGATCAGAAACACGCAAGCTACCGTGAATTTTCATGCAAGTTTGTCGGTCCGACCGCGGCAGCAGTTTGAACGTTGTACCCTGGGAAACAGACGGCGAATCTGTTTTAAAAGAATCGTGTTAAACACGAGCTTTCGTTACATATTATTCTTCTGCTTCTACCCCATTCTGTCTGTTATTTTGTTTCTGTTAATTTATTTATTGTAACTGTGATCTGATTTTCATAAATAAAGTGTACACCGTTTCCCACAGGTTTTTGTAGCAAAATTCTTATAGTGACCGCTTAAAGTGATATTTTTGGCCGTTAGTTGTTTTATTATGACCTTCAAGGTGGCTTTTGGTGCTTCTGGTTTGAGATGGAATTGAGGTCGGTGCGTAAATTACGTCTGTTTAAATTAGATTTCTTAAGAACGTTTTATGAACTTTTATTCAGTTTTCTACTTCAAGTAATTAATGAAAAGTCTTTGGTCAAATCACAGCATTTCCACATATAAACCGTAACCCGAAAACTTATATATTTGAGGGTTGTTTACAAGCATAAATATATATGGGGCCTGTTTAGTAGGAGCTTTTTAGAGAGTTGTTAGTTTTTTGGTTTAAAAATGATATCCTTTAAATAAGTAGCTCCGTTTGGATACATTAACTTCAAGCTTTTATTTTAAATAAATAGCTCTTAAATGAAAAGTTGATTCATAAAGCTTTTTAAACATCTTAGAGCTGTTAAAAATTTAGATTACTGATATACCCTCAAAACATTTGTTTACATTTACAGATATGTCCTTTTACGTCATTTTACAACTTATAATTACATTTAACAGCTAACTTACCAAACACTTTAATTTGAAATTTTTTTTACAGCTTATAGCTCATGTTAACAACTTTACAATTTACATAGCTTACAGCATACAGCTAGTTTACTGCTCTTGATTTTTTGCCATTGTAATCTACCATCTTTAGTTTCATTTTTGTAAGTTGGTTATTATCTTTTGAAGTGATGTATCGTATTGGGTTTTAATACCAATGCTTTTGGATTTGAGAAAATACTAAGGGAGGAGGGAGTGGTACCCTAATACCTTGGGTGCCACCTCACCTTTATCCAATAAAAACCCTACAACTCAAAACTACCCAATTCTACCATAACACTACCCTAAGTGGAGAGAGTGGTACCTTATTACCCGAATTCCATTTTTTTTTAAATACATAAAATCACATACAATATTTAAAATAAAAACATACAATTTCATTAAAAATAAAAACATACCATTTCATTAAAATAAAAACATTACATAATACTTAAAAAAAAAAACATAACATAATACTTAAAAATAACTAGATTAAAAAAAAAAAAAAAAAAAAAAAAAACACTAATCATCGAGATGCGGCAAGTATTGACGTCTCGTGCTCGTGAGATCATATCGAAGGCGGTCATGGAGAACTTCGCCTAGTAACTCCGCTACCACACTGTCGTCGAACATTGGCCGGATCGGCGCATCCATTATATGAACCGTGAGATTGCCCTCCTCGCGTTTATAACCATATTGTGCAAAATAAACACGCATGAACCCGATTGGCAATCTTTTCTTTGGTCATAGCTCGGAGAGGTCGATCGAGAATTTTCCATTTTCCTTTGAGAGCACCAAAATCTCGCCGACATCCTTTCTCACCCCTCTTGTAACCCGTAAATCTCTTTTCTTTTGGGTCGGTTGGATACGGGGTATGCTTTAACAAGTGTGGACCACTTAGGATAGATTCCATCCGCCAAATAGTAGCGCGTTTGTAAGCGTCCATTCACGTGGAATGAACTATTCATCGCCGTTCCATTTCGATCTGTAAGATACAAGTCGATCGATTCAATACGTTGATATCGTTGTTTGACCCGGTGGACCAAAAAGCATGCCAAATCCACATATCTTGTGACACGGTGACTTCAAGCATAATAGTGGGAACACCATAGTCACCTCTCGTATATTGCCCTCTCAAATGTCTAGGACAATTTTTCCATCGGCGTGTGTACGATCGAGGCTACCAAGCATCCCGGGGAGGTGATGCTTCGCATCATGGGCACGGAAAATGCGAGCAAGGTCATGTGTTGTCGGCCTATGTATGTACTCTCGACCGTACAACTCAATGATGGCCTCACAAAAATAATCAAGACTTTCACGTGACGTTCTTGCAGACATGCATAAATATTCATCATACTCATCGGGGGGATTGCCGGTTGCGAGTTGCCTAACGGCCGATGTGATTTTTTGTTTCGCCGTGAAATTTTTTTTGTTTCGCGCGTCATAGCCTTCTTGAAAATATGGGTATCTCGCTTCAATGTCGCCCACTATTTGCAAAACATGCTTTCTCCATTCGATTTTTTAAAGTAATTGTCGTTGTACTTTGGTGTTTCAACGAACCAATCATTCTCTAAAGTTTCAAGACCTATTTCCGATGACGATTCGCTAGTTCAGCTAGAGCTTGCCGTGTCTTCAAGATCTTGAGTCGTTAGTTGAAGCATATTTTGCAACGAGCTACCCGTGGATAGCTCGTCGGACGAAGACGAATAACGTATTCGGAAGAATCGAAGACATTTTTTGGAGAGATTAGTGTGTGTGTTTTTAAAGGTGGGGTAATTATTTTTTTGTGTGAGAGATTAATGTATGTTTTTGAAAGAAATGATTGTATGTTATTTGGTTTTAAAGGGAATTTTTAATGCATATAACCGTTGCTAAACGGTCGGATTTTCAAACGAAACCATGGTACTCGCTCGAGCTCGGAGCTCGAATTATCTACTCGATCCAACTACCCGAGCTAGGCGGGCGGTGTACCCGCTCGGTGCTTGGTACTCGAACCCCTACAAGATCCCTCCTCCTCTCTAAGGGAGGAGGGGTGGAGAAATGGTACCCATCGAGTACTTGAACTCGGCGGGTACACCGCCCGTGGAGATCGGGTATCAAAATCGAGTTCGGAGCCCGCATGTGTTTGTTGATTAAAATTGAAAAAAGATCCGTTGGGTGATAATGGAAATGAAAGGTTTGATTTTTGAGGGGTTATTATTGAAGAAGATAAACAGGAACTATTAGTGAAGAAGATAATGGAAATGAAAGGTTTGATTTTTGAGGTGATAATGGAAATGACCGTTGGGTGACTTGAACAAGATAAACAGGAACTATTTTTTTTTTATTGGATTGTGGCCTTGAATAAAAATGAAATGTTTTAAGTTGTAGTTTTAACTTACGTAATATTTTTTTTAAAATTAAGTTGTAGTTTCAAATTTTAAGTTGTAGTTTTTTTAAAGTATTATGTAATGTTTTTATTTTTAATGAAATGGTATGTTTTTATTTTAAATATTGTATGTGATTTTATGTATTAAAAAAAAATGAAATTCGGGTACTAGGGTACCACTTCCTCGACTTAGGGTAGTGTTAGGGTAAAATTTGGTAGTTTTGAGTTGGAAGGTTTTTATTGGATAGATGTGATGTGGCACCCAGGGTATTAGCGTACCACTTCCTCATACCTAATAGTTCTCTATCACTTGCAACACAGTGATATTCGAGCATTGGAAAAACAATTAGCAAATCATGTATTAGACCATTTGAAAGAGTTTTCAACATGATAGACGAGCATCGAAAAACAATTAGTACAGGAGGTATCACGCCATTTAAAAAAGTTTCTACAAATTTAAAGAAGAGTAAATTGCAAAAATCGTCCATGTGGTTTGCCCAGATTGCAAAAATCGTTCCTGTGGTTCGCTAATTGCAGGCGGCGTCCATGTGAGGAAACTTTTTCATCATTTTGGTCCCTGGATTTAACTATCGTTAAATGAATTCCGTTAGAAGTTACACATTTAGCCCGTTTGGCAAATAATCGTTGCAGCGTCCATCCTTTAAACCACAAGGACGATTTATGCAATTACACAGTTAGTCCTCAATACAAAAACAATTGCACCTTTAGTCCTTAATACATAATTTCAGTTAAAAAAATTGCACCGTTAGTCCTTTATACATAACCTAAGTTAGTCCCACCACAACCACCACTTACCACCACCACCACTGCTCAACGCCACCCACTGCCACAACCACTACCACTACCACCACCACCACCACCAATACCCACCGCCATTCACCACCACCATTGCCACCAGTTACCACCACCAATAACCGTCACCACCCACGTCTACCACCACCACAACTAATCACCACCGCCACTAACCACCACCACCACTTACAACCACCACCACCAATCATCACCAAAAAAATCAAAACAATTTGTAAAAAAAATCAAAAAAAAAATTTGATTTATTTTTCAAAATTATCAATATTTTCGGAATAAAATATTTCAAAAAAAAATTTTAATTTATTTCAAAAAAAATTCGAAAAAATTTGGAAAAATATATTTGAAAAACTTTTTGAAAAAATTTGGAAAAAAATATTTGAAAAGTTTTTTGAAAAAATTTGGAAAAATATATTTCGAAATAGTTTTTGAAAAAATTTGGAAAAAATATTTGAAAATTTTTTTGAAAAATTTTATTTCGAAAATTTTTTGAAAAAAATATTTTGGAAAATTTTTTGAAAAAATTTGAAATTTTGAAAATTTTGAAAAATTTGGAAAAAATGTTAGAAAATATTGAAAATTTTGAAAAAAATCAAAATTTTTTTGAATATTTATTTTGCAAATTTTTTTGATTTTTTTTTGTGGTGATTGGTGGTGTTGGGTGGTGCTGGTTGTAAGTGGTGGTGGTGGTTGGTGGCGGTGGTGATTGGTGGTGGTGGTGGTGGTAACTAGTGGCCGTGGTGGTGGTGAATGGCGTGGTATTGGTGGTGGTGGTGGTAGTGGTGGTGTGGCGAAGGCATGTGAGTGGTGGTGGTGGTAAGTGGTGTGGTAGTTGGACTAACTTAGGTTATTTATAAAGGACTAGCGTGCATTTTTAACCGAAATTATGTATTAAGGACTAAAGTGCAATTGTTTTGTATTGAGGACTAACTGTAATTGCATAAATCGTCCCGTGGTTTAAAGGATGGACGCTGCAACGATTATTGGCCAAAAGAGCTAAATGTGTAACTTCTAACGGAATTCATTTAACGATAGTTAAATCCAGGGACCAACATGATGAAAAAGTTTCCCCACAGGGACGCCGCCTGCAATTAGCGAACAACAGGGACGATTTTTGCAATCTGGGCAAACCACAGGGACGATTTTTGCAATTTACTCTTTAAAGAATTCATATCAGTTTTTGAACCATGGTAGTAAGAAGGTCGAGAATTATGCCCTACCAACTTCACAACCATATGGCCAACAACATAATACTAATCCCAGATCACAACATTTTTTAATTTATGGTTTCAGTTATGTCGAGACAAAAATCGTAGTTACACTTATTACTTACGATATCATTCAAGCTTTCACCATGTACATCAGCTTTTAGTAATTTTACCCAAAAACTAAGAAAATACGATGCTTGATAAGAATGGGTGCAACTTCAACTCGAACATATACCATGGTTTCGATAATTTAATGGTATGAGGCGTTACTATCATTACATCCTCAAGTAAAAGTTCATAGTTGCGAGATTTAACAAGTCAAGAAAATGATAAATTGACGACTAGTTATGTTCTTGCAAACCGTAAAAAAACGCATGCAAGCAGTTTAAAAAGAACGAACTAAAAACGAATAAATTGTCTACCTCATGTATTCGAACATAGTAACTCTTTTAGCGGGCAACATTGATTTCCATCTTAACCACATTCCCATCATGCTATGTTTTCCAATTGGTTGTATATAAACCTTTTTTTATTATTATTTGTTGGTCTCTCCTTAATTGGCACCGTTTCACTACGACAATTTATAATTTATAAGTAAATAAATAAATCTATTTACGTACATAAACATATTAAATAGCACAATATGTCAAGAACTTATACACATTCTTCAAGATGATATTCGTGCATGAAGAAACATGATATTTGAGCATCGAAAAACACTTAGCACATAAAGTATCACACCATTTAAAAAAGTTTCTAGAAAACTATGAAAATTTATATTAATTTTTGGACCAGATAATGTATCACACTATTTAAAAAATTTGAGAATTTATATAAGTTCTTTAACTATAACCGCAAGAGATAAAGAAACATGTTTTCATCTTCTTTTGGCTAAGTCAAACAACATACTACCAATCTCAAGTTATAACCTTGCATATACAACAAATACATAAAGTATCAAAAGTTTCTATCAACTACCTATGTGGGATCATAAATCAATATAACAATTCGCAAAAACAAACATTGAGCCCGTGTCATTAACTTGGTTGAAACAATTAAATATGAACAACCATCATATATGTAATTGTGATTTATTAACTCACCATTAATATATTATGAAGTGTGAATCAATAGAAGTGAATGAACCTTTTAAAATTTAGGGTGAATTGCATATATATCCTTCCAAAGCTTCAAAATTACATATATATCCAACTTAAAATGATAATTGCATATATATCCTTCTTAAACTTTTAATATAACATATATATCCAAATACACAAATCAAATATTCATAAATTCATTTTCTTTTGAATGGTCCATTATACCCTTCTTTTAAAACAAGGCTTATCATTATCCCTTTTCCCTCTTCTCCTATCGAAACAGAGTCACCTCCCAATTCTTCAATCTTGAGTCTTTAGGTACTGCTATGTATATGTAGTTTAATTGGTAGGAATGATTTAATACATAAAGATTGCCTTTGAATTTTTACCATAACAACAAACACTAATTTATCTATATATCCTGCATCCAGGACAAGACAAACTCGCTTGCCAACTATCTTCAACAAACTTCACTTAATTATAACATTTGTTATTTTAGTTTCAAGATTTTATAGTTGCAATTTTTTTTTCTCCGTCGTCGGCGGTCTTTGGCACCAACAAGTTACTGCTTCATCTGATCTTCATTAGTATATTTTCTCCTGCTGACATAAATTAGAATATTGAAATATCCAATTGTTTTCATGTTTTGCTCATTAATCGATCTGAAATTTATTCATCAAGAAGTGTACGAGAATGATGATTTGATTTCTATCAGGAAACACGAGATATGTTTGCCTAAAGTAGACAATTAAGGGTATAATAGTCAAATGATAAATTAAGGGATAATTATCATTTATTTTGGTTTTTATTTACACATAATTTAATTATATGGATATATATGATATTTTTTAAAGTTAAGAAGGATATATATGTAATTATGATTTTAAGTCGGATATATATGTAATTTTGAAGCTTTGGAATGATATATATGCAATTCACCCTAAAATTTAAATAAAAGTTCCAACTTACTCACGTATAAGCGATTGCGGATTATTAATATTTTTTTAATTTTAATATTAATTTATAAAATCCTTAGGCCTTTTCTTTTCTCTTCAACTGAAACATCCAAAAAGTAGTTGAATGGCTACATCGGTGAAGGTGTCCGGACTATCGTTGTCAACAGTTTAGAGCAAGATGTCCCATTTGAGCTTGTTCCTATAGCATGACTAAAGGGTGAACACAAGAAACCCAAGTACCTCAAAATTCAGGTATATATGGACTGTATGAAGTTTGGGGCCAAATAATGTAAAGTCTTAATGCCTAAATGAGACAAATTTTTAAATGAATTATGATTGTTTATGGTACAACCATTTGGTCAAGTTCCAGCATTTCAGGTTGATTATATCGATCACCTTGACCAATGACTAGAAGCCGAGTAATAGATTTCAAGATGATGATATCGGCCACCTTGTTTGGTACAGCATAATCTACATGTGTTGTGTGTGTTTAGGACATCATGAAACAAACCCATTATTAAAAGCCTCAATTGACCAATGACTAGTAGCCGACTAGCCGAGTAATAGATTTCAATCCTCCAAACTAGTTTTAGCCTTCTAGCTCATCATTTGCCCCAAGACTATTCGACTGGTTCCAGGGTCGGTTGCAAACTGTCAACCGCTAGGCTAATTAGTGAGCACAATACTGGGACAATTGATATACAACATGGATCATAAATTGTTTCGAGTAACGAAGTTTTATCTTCATTTAATTTGACTTGTTTCTTGTTAAATAGTTGCGGAAGATGTTGGTGTGTATGCAACATGTATGTATCATGAGTTTGATGTTGTATGAAAATATATAGTAAAATGTTTTGAAGAATTGATTAAAATAAATAAATAAAAGATTAACTAGAGTAATCCATTGCTTATTTACTTGATGTGATCTATTTTAAGTTTTTTAATGTGTTTATGACATTGTCGTTTAAGCTTTTATCAATTATCTACCCACACGTTGGAGAGATCGTTTTCTCACGTTCTTGTTATGGAATTGATCATTAATTCATCTTTGTTTCAAAATTAGTTATTGTACTAATTATGTACCCCTTAAAGAAATAGATTATCAATCTTCAAAAATAAAAATTCTGGAGTTCACATTAATTAAAAAAAGTTTTGACGTTATATGAATCTACAAATTGTGATTATAGCAAGGCTAATTCTTACATTTAGGCATCTTATATTAGCTACCAAACATTTTCATTCTTGAACAAATGTGGGACTAAATGTTCATATGATTTTTATCGAAAAAGAACTAAAGGTAGCTAGATTTAGTAAACCCTGCGGTTTTACTAAATCAACGTGTACCATATACATGCATGGCCAAAATAGACCATTACATTGTCTCTATACACTTTCTTACATTCAACTAAAGCGTGTTCATATAAACTGGGTAGTTACGACTGGTTTGGATTTTAGATGTCTATGATTTTGATATAATCTCTATTAACATATTCGAGACTATGAAAACATCTTCGAGTTTCGAGTAACCGCACATGTATTTTGTTATTGTAATCTACTATATTATGAGACTATGAAAACATATTCGAGTTTCGAGTAACGAGGTTTTATTTGATAGGGTATTAATAGCTGAAATAAAGAAATGTTCCAATACATTTAGAAAAGATTTCAAGAAATTCCCTTACTGTTTGAAGTAATTTTTGTGTTTGATACATCAATGAAGAACATAAGTATTCTATTGAAAATGAGTACGGACTATGGTTAGGATTAGAAGGTAAATCCAAAGATCTTTTGGACGGCGTTAGTCGGGGATCGTGGTGATCAATGTTTCACTTTTTAATAATAAAAAGGTAAATCCGAAGATCCTTTGGATGGCGTTAGTCGTTGATCGTGATGATCAATGTTTCACTTTTTAATAATAAAAACCTAAAAACATATAATACTAATTCGAGATAATTAGTGTACGAGGTGCTCAAATTTTTTTTTGGAACGTCTCTTACAATAATATCTCCCGAACGTAATACTATTCTAGAAACATATAGTCCATGTGCACTCTTGTATATAATCAAGTCATCTTTCACTTCTCTAACCTATGTGGGATGTAATGCTAAAATGGTTTTTATTTGAAAAATCTAAAAGGTATTTAAATGTTGTTGACTCATGCTTTTTTAGTAATCTATATCGTTTATATGTTATTATACACAGATGATCTTTTATATAGTTGTTAAGTGACAATACAATAAATCCATTCGAAGTGGATAACATAGTAAATCAATTTGCAGCAACTAAAGGTCTTTTTATTCCAACTATATCATACACGAATTAACTGTAGTTGATTAGTTATTAAGAGTGGCTTATTTTTTAACCAATAACAAGGCATTTCTCTATTTTTTTAAACCAAAACAAGGCATTTCTCTATTTGAATTAAATCACAAAATATGTCAATTCTGATTCACGGTTTTCTTTGTTTTATTCAAAATATGATCTTTGTAAATTCTTATTCTTAATCTTTGTAAAAGAAAATTTAACAAGTCTTTGTTACAAAAACATAACAGTTCATATAACTTTTACAAAGTTGTATATTGAGCTGTCTAATTTTTTTAGGACATACCTGCCAAATGCACTATCATATATAAGCTAGTAAAAGTTGAGATAATTCCATAGAAAAATAGTAAGTATATATATATATTTCACTAACTGATGGGTCAACACTTCACACTCGTACGTGCATCCACTAATAAAACATTGTTCCGATTTCAAAACAAGCAACTAGTGCAACTTTACTCCAAATTAAAAATTGGTTAACAGAAATTATGACACTATGCAAACATATTCTACTGTGTTTGCTTGCGAGCTTAGTGGGATATGAAACATAAGTTTTTCATTCTAAAGTATTGAGGCACATGAATGTAATAACGGCACATGTATTTTGTTATTGTAATCTACCATATCATGAGACTATGCAAACATATTCGAATATAGTAGAAGATATCGATGAGAATATGAGATTCAGTTTCAGTTGTTAGGCTTAGCGGGCCTGATATGACAAAGATATTTTGTTGGCTTGATTGTGGGCAGATGATTCAATTTGATTGAACGATCTCATTGAGTACTCTATCATCTACAACACCGGGACATCATTTCAAGCAATTTATGAATTTAAAATGGACTAGTTTGAGGATGATAGAGTTTAAATTATTGGGCTTGTGAACTACTGAGCTAGCTAATGATAGGCCTAGCTATTCTTTTGTTAAGTACCTTTTCTGGGGTGACTTCCTTTTATATAAAGATATCTACAAGAGTAAATCTTATGAGAAGATTGTTCAAGATATACCGCAATATGTCAAGAACTTATACAAGTTTTCAACATGATATTCGAGCATCTAACAACAAATAGTAAACAAAAAGTATCACACCATTATAAAAAAGTTTCTACAACAGATTAAGGAATGTTATTAGTTATTGAATTAAAGATGTGAAAGATGTCGGGAATTACCTCCTACAAACATCACAACCATTGCCAACAAACATGGAGGAACTCATGTCATAATACCCTGTAATATGTATTATTTATTATTTATGCCCGTATAGAAGTTTTTATTTTTTAGATTTACAAGATAGATTATATCGAGTTTGAGAACCGATGCTTTTGGATTTGAGATCATTCTTTCTCTGAGTACTCTATCATCCTCAACACAACCACATCATTTTAAATAATATCGAATCGACTATAGTTCAAGGAGACTTAGTTTTGCATCTAACAAAGCTTTAATTATTCCAATTTACTTTCATGATTTTTTGGTTAAACCATGTCTATATCGTTTAAACATCAACATAAAAGTCTTATTGCCCCAATTTTTTTACCTTTATTTCATATTAGATAGAGTCATGTTGAGGTTGTGATCCATTCACACTTCGTATATTAGCTAGTTGCCATTCTTACAGCAGGTTATCCGCGCGATGCGGCGGCGGATACCCTGTGATTGAATTTTTCTGGTAATGTGATGTTATGCGGCCATATTTTTTTTTAACAATTAATTTAGAAATAATAATAATGAATATCTTGTTTAGTTTCCTTTTCATTTTCGAGTCTAGGTAGATCTTTGTTATTATTGTGAGTTGGAGAGTGACCAGTGGGTAGTCTAACAAACAAAAAAGAAAAAAGAAAATCTTACGAAGTTAAAAATGTTTTTTCAAAAATGTAACGGTTCACTTTTTTGTTTTTTAGTAGAGTGAGTTATCGGTCGAGGGGGTGAACCCTTCGTCAATTTTGGAGCCGACCGACCCAGTTCGACCCTCATGTTGCAATGGCGGCGACTCGGTCGACGCAATGGCAACCGAATCGGTCGATGGACCACTGCGGGCAGCCTAATGGCTTTATTTTAAGTGCTTGGCTTACTAGCTTGATTAGATTGTACATTGTGGTTAAATGGTTGTATATTTTGGTGAATGAGTAAATTAAAGAGTGTATTAATTGTATATGTTGAATAGTGTTTTTTAATTTTATTTGTACTTCAAATAGTTGTAACTTATGCTTTTTTACTTGTATTTGCTTAAAAGTTCTATATTAGAAAATCTTAAAAAATTAATAGGAGGGAAGGTACAAGATGCATTATAAGTAGTATAGATAGATTAAGGCACATAAGTTTAATAATGTCATATGCATCAATTCGATCGTTAGTCATTCCAAGTCTCTTGTTTCTTTTCGTTGACTTTAGTGTAGTTTATATAGAGTCAAGTTGTAAGGTTTACAAAATGATTCAAGTATGTTATGAATTTTGTGTATCAAAAAGAGATATTAGTTGAATTACAAAATTTCAAGATTTTCAGAAAATGGCACCACCAAAATATATGTATCGCTATGGTAAGTGTGTTAAAATATTAAAGAATCTAGCACAATATGTCAAAAACTCATACAAGTTTTTCAACATGATATTCTAGCTTCAAAATACAATTAGCCTAGAAAAAAAAAATAAAAAAAATAGTAGAGACTAATATTGGTTACTAGGCATGACAAGGTTTCCAAGAATTATACTCTAATTCTTAGATCTCAATCATGCCCAACAACATAATACCAATTTCATGTGACCAAATGAGATGTACAATAATATATAAAAAGTATCACACGTTCTTCATTGACCTATGTGGGATTATAGACCAATAAAACTATTTGCAAAAACACGCAAACTGGGAGGTACGCTTAACCCGAAACAAAAAAGGATAAAGGCATTCACTCTTTGGTAACATCATAAATAAATCTTATTGCCCCAATTTGTTACCACTATTTCATATTAGATAATCATATAAAGGTTGTGATCCATTCACCCTTCGGTATATATTAGCAAGCTGCCATTCTTAGAGAGGTGCATTAAAACCAACATTTTCATCCCAATATATTAAGGCACGTAAGTTTGATAATGACATATGCATCAATTTGATTGAACGATCCCTCGTCAATTACTCTATTACATAGTGTTATTATTTCAAAATGAACTTGGTCACAAAAAATTTGTGTTACATGTTTCATTTAGTTGGTCTATTATATTATCATAAAAGAAAAAATAATAATAATAAAAAATAAAAATACACGTAAGCTGGTCACTTAAGTTATATGTACTTGTCCATCGTTGCACCGTTGTGTCAAGCAATTTATTGGGCTACAAAAAGAAATTTTGGATCTTGAACATCTTATATGACATTTTAATTCAATTTGAACATTTAGAAAAATTTATTCACTGGACATCTTATTGTGACTAGTTAAAGTGGTATTTCCAATCGTTAGTGATTTAAAACTTTTTTTTTTTTTTTTTTGACCTTAGTGTAGTTTCTGTAATATCAAGTTGTACAATATTCACGATTTTTGAAAGAATGACATCACTAAAACAAATGTATCACTATGATAAGTGTGTAAAAATATTAAGGAATCTAAATAATATGTCAACAACTTATACAAGTTCTTCAACATGATATTCGAGCTTAAAAAAAATTACAATTAGCCCAAAAAGAGAAAAAAAATAAATAAGAGGATTTATATTGGTTATTGGACATGATTGAAAACGAAAGAATTACATTCTAATTCTTACATCTTCCAAACATGCCCAGCAACAAAATACCAACGTCAAACTGAGGAAATGACATGTACAAGAATATATATAAAGTATCAAATGGTTATTAGATTGACCTATGTGAGATTATAGATCAATACAACTATTTGCAAAAACAAACGTTGAGCTCGTGCCATTAACTTGGTTGAAACAATTATTATATATGAACAAATGTTAATACAAATAAACCGTAAAAACGTTTATTAATATTTTGCGATCTCTTTGTGTTTTGTTGATAACAAATATAATGTTATCTTAAGTGCAATTATAAGGATACATGTTATTTTTGTAAAATATTTACATATAGCCATTTAATACAAAAATGTTGTAATTAATCATTTGTTGTAATAGTTTATTAGGATGGGTAAAAACCACAACCCATGGACCATAACCCATGGATCATAACCCATACCCAAGTTGGCTAGATACAATATATACTTTAGATACATTGAATCTAAGGAAAACCCATGGACCAATCAATAACCCATGACCTTTTAACATTACAATGACACGAGTTGAAGATTTTTTAACCAATCAACCCAAATAAAAGAAACATTACATCTATACCGAGTCCAATAGAAAGAGCGCAACACTACGTCTTCAAAGATTGACGCCTTAGAAGAAGATCCTGAGCCAAAAACACACTTGTTACGGAACGACCAAATATGCCACCACAATCCAAAACACACACCTTCTAACAACCTTTTAACATTAATAAATAATGAAACAAAATCAAATTTGTAGATTTATTATCTATGTTTTTATAAAATAACTTAAGATATTATACAACTTAACTAACATGAAACAATGCGGAATCACTCAAGGGCTGGTTTCGATCACTGAGTTTCGTGGGCTAATAACAACCTGTTATGAAATATGCATGTTTGGATCTAAAATAATTTTTGGAGGCGGTTTTATTTCCGAGTATTATCAGTTGAAATAAAGAAATTTTGCCACTGTCATTCTCATCTCTTGTAAGTGTGTGTGTTTTCTGGTAGTCTATTTCTTAATGTTATGGTGACCCTTTTATGTGGCCGATTGGAAAGGTCACCGGTGACTCATCCTATTCCCTAATCCCATGCAGTGACGGAGCCAGGAACAAATATGACTGGGTGCACAAATTTTTTTGAACCATGATATAATAGAGTTAAAAAGTGGAATAAAACGAAGACATCATAAAAACGATAAATAAATGAACATATTACCTTCTAATTAGTGATTCTACGATCTCCCATAGCAAAAAAAAGCTTACGTACACTCTCATTTTTAACATTAATAAGTTCTTCTTTCTCTATGGCACAAGTTCAAGCACCGTTAAAATAATCATAGCCCATCCGATTACGCAAATCAGTTTTAATGAGCTTCATTTTAGAAAAACATCTTTTAACCATAGCAGTAGCAACAGGAAAGACTAAAGCCAACTTCAACAACAGATAAACCAAAGGATAAGATGCATGCTTTTTCTTATCCACCATCTTCACAACAAGTTTGGAAATACTATCCAAGTTAGCGAAATCTTTATCGTTACGCATGATCTAATAATAGACTCCAAGTTTTGTAGGAAGACTTAACCTTTCCATATAAGTAAAATCACGCAGATACATCTCACTAAGTTTCACTAACTTTGATATACTAAATTCTGAAAATGAATCACGTGGGCTCAACGCCGCCATATAATCAAGTAAATCAGTGCTTCCCTCACTAAAACAATCTCCAAACTCTTGAATTTGCATATCCATAACAGTGTTGAATATATCGACCTCGAAATGATGTTGATTTGTAATTCTATCCTTTCAGCCTCTTGAATGAAATTCAACCATATTCACCATCTCAATATCATGTTTATTACAAAATGAAGTTACATTCTTCAATAGTGAAGGAAAACCCGTTGCCTATACTCTTGCAATGCTCTTTTGGTTCCTTTTACCAATGAAACGACCTCTGAGATCGTTTGACCGCTCTTCTGAAGATGTTGTGACAATGTATTAGTAAGCCCCATTATATGCAACAACAAGTACAATAAAAACACAAAAGCAAGTGTTTTGAAATAATTTATAAAACCAGAAGTTGTTTCACGGTTAGAGATAGTATCACCCTCTTCCTCAACATAGTGAAGAACCTTAAGAACCTCCAGAAACATTTGTATCAATCTAGCGGTAAGTCTGTGATGAGAACCCCATCTTGTATCACCAGCTCGTGCAATAGTAACTTCTTGGTTTTTCCCTCTCCCTGTTTCAATTTCACCTTTCTCTATTTCTTTTACTATTCTTTCTTTGTGACTTTCTTGCAGCATATCTTTTCGTATACAAGAGCCACAAACATCATTTGTCACCGTGGATAGAACATCAAAAAAGTCTCTAACACTCTTGTTGTTTTTTGCAACAGCCACAACTACTAACTGGAGTTGATGAACAAAACAATGTACATAATATGCTGAATCATTTTCTTTTAGGATTAGAGCTTTTAAACCATTAAACTCACCATGCACATTGCTTGCTCCATCGTAACCTTGTCCTCGCAATTGTTTCAAATATTTAATTAACATGTTACATGTAAGACAAATAATAACTTGCTAAGAAATACAAAATTTATAATACTTAATTTTGAACTCTTACCTGTTGTAGACTCAAGTTGTGTTCATTAAATAAAGAATCAATGGCAGCTTTTTGAGTAGAAGATGTATTCTTTACATGAATAATACCGAGAAATCTCTTCTTTAAAACACCAAATTTGTTAACATACCTCAAAACCACAACCATTTGTTCCTTCTTAACCACATCACTAGACTCGTCAACTAACAATGAAAACACACCAATATCTAAACAAATAGAGTTAACTATCTCTTTCGCAAAACACCCAACTATATCTTTTTGAATCATAGGCGATGTCAAGATACAATTCTTTGGAGCATTTTCTAATGTAACCGCACGAATTTCCTCATTATGATCTCTAAGAAATTGCAATGCTTCAAGATACATCCCTCTATTTAATGAATTTACGCTTTCATCACGACCACGCATTGGATTCTCTGTTTTCATACATAATCTAACACAATCAATTGAAGCATTTAATCTAATTAGATAATTCTTCTTCTCAATTTCACTTTTCTTATTAAAGGCCTCGACAATGGATTGATCTTGTTTAAGAAGATTTTCACATTTTTGGAATGCTCTATTGTGATAGCTATCAACATTACCAACATGTTGATACAATCTATCCTTTTTATGCCAGCTATCAATACCATTAACCACAAATGCATCATTCCCACCTTGCTTCTCAATATTATCTCTAAATAAGTAACAACACAAGCAAAATGCTTTGTTCACCTTTACACTATACTCCAACCAAGGAAATTCCTTAAACCATACTACAACAAAACGTCTTGCCTTGCCTGCTATAATTTTAGTTGGAAATATATGAGCACTTGGTTGACATGCTTTTCTATCCCAATATAATCGCCTTATTTCTTCTCCTTGGTTTGGATCATAATAAAAAAATTCGAGGTCTATCGGCGGGATCCGAGGGAAGAGTGTCTAAAGCAATTGTAATCGGTACCGAAGCCGAAGGAATGTCAGTTTTGGATGCAGTTTGAGGTCCTTGTGAAGATTCAGTCGTGGCATTTTCTCTTGTAGATTCTTCACCAATAGTATCATTCTCGTTATCAGACGAAAGCTTTCTTTTTAAATAACTCCCAATTTTAGCATACAATAAACAAACTACAAATTAGAGCCATTACACAAAATCTTTTAAATACAAATCACACAATTTCATATCACTATTAATGATCGAATTGTAATACTATCAATGATATTACTATCAATGATATTACTGTTATAAATTTAAAAGATATAATAAACAATTGTAAACAACCAATCATCATATTAAGCAAAAAAAAAAAGAACAAATTGTAATACTATCAATGATATTACTGTTATAAATTTAAAATATATAATAAACAATTGTAAACAACCAATCATCATACTATCAATTTAAGATATAGTAAACAATTGAATGATATATGTCGAACACTCGAACCTGTTTCATACTCTCCAATTTTGAATTTTATAAAATTGTTAGGATAATGAATAAACTTGTTTCATTGATAAACCTATTTCATCTTTGGGCTTTTGTGCTTTAATTTATTAAATTTGTTTTATCTTTGGGCTTTAGTTATGTTGGGGCTTTTACAAAATTCTATATTTTTTTTTATTTGTAATTAAACCAACTAAATAATACTAGAAACTCATTTTGATGCACCGGGTGTATTTAAGATACATTTTTAAAAAATCGATAATTTTTTCATAAATTAACACTATATCGAAAAATTCCAATGGGTGCACGTACACCCGCGGGCACCCCTAGCTCCGTCCATGATCCCATGGCATCGGCCTCTAATGATGATGTTGTTAAAGACCCGTCTTTCTTCTGTTTCCATAACTTCTTGGGCACCAAATTTAATGTAATATAATATATCCTCTTTATTTTCTTTGTTTGGTTTTATTACATAGCTATTAAGGACTTTTTTTTTTCACTACAAATTAGTCATCTTTGCCTCTTCGGTTCACGAGTAAACCATGTGTGTTAATCATGAATACAGATTTATTTATGCGCAAACGTAAAGTTGGAAATGATGGAGGTTTTGTCATAGGAGGAAAGGAACTAAACTTACACCTCTTAACACTTTTTGGATTCTCATCAACTACAACAACTGCAGTCATGTATATATACATACTTTTTTAAAAATGCAAACATATGGAAAGGAACTAAACTTACACCTCTTAACACTTTTTGGATTCTCATCAACTACAACAACTGCAGTCATGTATATATACATACTTTTTTAAAAATGCAAACATATATTATTGTAACGCCCGCCTCTGTACTGTATTTTATTTAAAAAAAACATTAGATACGCCGTATAGGTTTTGTCCTATACGGCGTATCGATCTGTACTCGTGAAAACTACTAAACTAAAAATCTGAATTAAACACATCTTAATAAATATAACACATAAGCGTGATACTTAAATTTGGTATGCCGAAGCGTAAAATTATAAGTGTGGGTGTTAACCCAAATACCCCTATTTTGACCCATTTTCAAATACATGTAATATATATTTACACATAAATATTGAAACATGACTTATACAATTCTAACACTTAATCATAAAGTTTTGGGGCGTTAACAAGCTGAATAACAAAGTATGGTTGAGATGCTCGTCACCTATATACACGAGCATTGTCGACCTCCTAAGTCGCCATCTTAATCTACAAGCCCCGGCGTCCTTAAGATTTTAACCTACAAAACATGGAAACTGAGAACGGTAAATCCTGATGACTTAGTGAGTAAACGGGTCTGAGGCTATATCTAGATCGGAATCTCAAACATGAGTTATAATTTATTTGAGCTTCTGCATGGGTGTATAAGCATAGTTATGGATCTAGAGCTATATTTGTATTGACACATGCAATTCTAAACTTAGACGTATTTCAAATGCTATAAATGGCATGACTTATAGTCGTCTTACTACTTGTACATGAGTCTGAGACTTATTTTGAATTCTTAATCATGACATGATATCTGAACACGTGCATTCTGACTAGACGATGCTTAGTAGTCCTGCTATGAGTGAGAACTTCCCTAGCCAACGAGTATTCTTCTACCGGCTTCTAAATTTATTATACGTGCTTTTCTGATATGGGTTTAGGACGTAAGTGCTTTTCAAGCATGGGTCATCCACATAGGATGCTTGGTCATCCACTTAGGATGCTACTATAAAAGCACGTGTCATCCACTTAGGATGATACTATGGGAGTTCTACATCATGCACTTCTTAGGCATGCTACTTGACTTTTAGTGCGTTTCTTGAGCACTCTAAACTTGTCAAATCATGATTCTTGTGATAATACTATTCATGGATTGCTTCGGCAATCTCCGAAACCTTGCACAAGTTCCATCATCATGTTTAATCTATTAACATGAAGATAATGAACCGTTACTCACCTCTAGGTCTTGTTTAGCCTTCCGTAAGCTTTCCACGAGCACCTAATCACATAATAACCATTCTAATGCTTTTAGAACTTGCTAACACATTATCTAACATGTATCGGGTCTAAACAACTTAAACATGATCACATAAGGTGCTATTTCATCATTAATCACACTTTTTCAAAAACGCTTTAAGTGCATAATTTCCTGGGTTGCTGTTGTATTTCGCACTTTACACCAATTAAACTTTCAAACGAGCAAAAACTTAAAGAATAACAATTCAAATAGACTCAGAGGGCTACAACTTTCGTTTAGATTTCATCTTAATCCGACGAACGGTTTATTCTCCACGGCCCTTCTAAGTCTGCGCATTTTCTGAAAAACCTTGCTGTCCCAAATTTAAATTTCACTAAAACGACCCAAAACTCGTGATAAGCTATTCTACTATTTACCAAACTTATATCTCAGCTTATTTAACATGTTAGGATCATTTTACAACTGGTCTATAAGCAATTTCGTTAACCTTAACATTATTTTGGCCTTGTGCCAAACACTCCTTTCAATCTATGATCTAAACATCATATTCATCATAAGCCAATAAACTAACTAAGTTTTCTACATATAAACTCTTTCAAATTCATAAACATAACTAATTATGATTGCCAAAACATGCTAACATAATCCATGATTCATGGTATCATCATCTATGATCATATAACTTACGTAAAACTTCATAAACATGTCAAAAGCATCTCTAATATACTTATTAACCAATACCTCTAATTTCATCCATAATCATGAAATCAAAACTTAAACTTAGCTCATACCTTTGATTGGAAACATGTTAGGAAGACTTGTTGCATCATGTATATATCATTAACATCTCCAAAATCATCTTAAAACATCTTATTAAGCTTTCTTCATGGTAATGTTTTCTTTAGCTATTTTTCCCTCCTTGAAACACACATATATAACAGGTGTAATATGAGAGGCTGATTTCTAGACTTTTGACGTTATTAAGCCTCAAGGGTAATTATGTAATTTATGTCAAAAATATATATTTTACAACATTAGTCCCTGCCGTTAAATATTTTGCACCGTTGGTCCTTTTCATTAACTATCTTGCATTTTAAGTCCTTATATTTATAAAATACAACCATAAGACCTTTCTATTTTTCTAATGGAAATATATAAGTCTATTTATGAAACTTATAAAGATCGAGGTGTTACAATTATGTTCCTCTCATCGGTTGTTCATCATCAGTTGAAATAATATGGACATTCTAATCGAATTAATCTATTTTTGTTTGTGTTTTTAATATTGGGAAAGTGAATCGAGATTTAGTTGTAAAGATATGGTTGATAAGTCGTGAATCTTTTACATATAGGCATTCTTACGGCTAACAAATAATTAAATCTTTGGTCATTTGCATATATATCCCTTCAAAGATGCAAAATTGCATATATATCCTTTATATGCATAAAAATCATTGTACTATGTGTATCAAAAACTTGTAAGAAGGATATATATGGAATTATTCATCTTTGGAGAGATATATATGCAATTCCCCCTTAAATTGTCTTTGAAATTCCATTATTTTCTCTTATGAAAGAGCCAGTTTTTCTAACTTCTAAGAATTTATATTAGTTTTCATGCAACGCATAAACGATGCTAAATAATTAAGTAATGTTTTCATTCAGCACATCAGTGGGTAGCTTGAAAACAAGATATTAATCTTAACACAAATGATGCATATGCACTACGGTATATTAGCTACTACATTTTCTATTAACTTAACTGTATCATCTAAGACTTACAAGTTACCTGAAGGACTCATGCACTTTTACTAACGTAATATACCAAGTTTTAACCAATATACTTTGTTCAACTGTAACAGGTTAATCCATGTTATATTTTTGGGTTTTTGCATCTAAGGGTCATTGTACTTTTTATAAATGTTTAAGTTGGTCATTGTATTATTTTTTTGTTCATTCAAGTCACTCTACTATTATTTATGATTGAAATACTAACTAAACTTTGAGAACTTACACAGTTAAGTCATGTATACTCTTTTTTTTAACTCCACTCCAACCTCTATGTCATCAAATAACTCATGTCATTTTTGTTGTATTTTTTTTTGACAATCTATATATACTTATCTTTATAAAAGTAGTTGTATATGTTAAATTTAATTTAATTTTTTTATGCATATTGTAACCAAACATTTAAGAACATTTAAACAAGCTTAAATTGGTTAATCTAATGCGATGTTTACGTATATTTGGGCGGAGTAAAACCAAAAGTACTAATCTCAATATTGTCTTCATCAAGTCATACTATAAGTTTAGGTATACAATTGTAGCACGATACTCGTACTTGGCGTTGTGCATAAAATTTATAAACGATTAAAAATTGTAACATTTTAAGTTATGATTGTTAAAACTTATAAACAAGCTTGGTTGATTGTAACTGATGTACGTATAAATACAAATTAGCAGTAAATAATATAACTACGTTTTTATAAAAATAAATAAATAGAAGTACTAAATTTGCGAAAAGAAAAATTTAAATATAAAATTATGACGTGAAAATAATGATGTGGTGTCATACTTAATAATGTGGACTTTTTTTTATCACATGAAAGTTGATGTGGAGTTGACATGGAGTATGAGTGACTCTAGCGTATGAGTTCTAAAAGTTTAGTTACTCTATTAAGTTTAAATAATAGTACAATTACTTGAATACATACAAAAATACTACAATGACCTAAATGAACATTTTTAAAAAGTACAATGACTCTACGGTGCAAAAACCCTATATTTTCTAAGCCAAAAGTTTTTACAAGATAGGTTTTGGAAACTATGGATCTTTATTAGAAAATCCATCATTGAAATTCAAATATTCAACTGTTTCACAAAACCTATTCCATAATCCAAAACATTGAAAAAAAAAAAAGTTCTCTACCTCAATCTTTGTAATTGTAAAGTTTTAGTTGTTAAAAAAACAAAAGAAAAAGGAAAATCAAGGGTACGTTCATTTATAGTTTTATACTATCTTTTACTAAGCACATCTTCATTTCATGCTAGGAAGCGTAATACTAACCTTTACACATTCATTCCATAAACATTATAGTTTTATACTATATTTATAGATTGTTTTATATCTCAATACTGCTAAATTATTGATACATGTTCGTCTTAATACTGCTAAATTTATAGATTGTTTTATATCTCAATACTGCTAAATTATTGATACATGTTCGTCTTAATGTTTCCATTGTTGCAAAATATCAGCTTTGAAATATGATGATATTCTATGTCTTAACATTTTTAGAATAATTTTTGATGAATACAAAACTCTTTTTCTTCTTTTCACTTAGGTAATTGCACGTAAGCCTATTTACAAGCATAAATAAATATAGAAATATTCTAGCACAAATTGTCAAGATCTTATACAAGCTTGCAAAAGAAAAAAAGAAGAAAAGAAGAAGAAGATATATGTTAGCTCCTCAGCCTATTTCGTAAACGATATTGAGGAAAACATTTTCTCTACATCTTCACAACCAATTAAGCTAAAAAAATATACATTTTGACGGCGCTGAATCTTAAGGTATGGTGTTAAAGTTAGAACTCGATAGTTCTAACGAGGCGCGCTAATAGTATTTTTGGTTATTAGTTGTATTGTTAAGTCTTTTTAATGTGGCTTTGTGTTTCAGCTGTTGTTTCAAGACTGAGCAAACAATCACTAAAATAAGCAATTTCTAACCCCTCATAAAACGGAAATTGACTATTAATCTTTATAAGTCAAAATGGACAACACATGCAGTTTTTCTAGCTTGGTAAGCCAAACATGTTTCCTAAATACTCTGCACTTAGGATTATGCAAGCTAGTTTTATTACTTTTGTCATTGTGGATTCTTGTTCTTAATCTTTGCAAAAGAAAAATAAACAA
This sequence comes from Chrysanthemum lavandulifolium, assembly GCA_022545495.1. NCBI lineage: Eukaryota > Viridiplantae > Streptophyta > Magnoliopsida > Asterales > Asteraceae > Chrysanthemum > Chrysanthemum lavandulifolium. The sequence goes on along the minus strand of CM040244.1, from coordinate 19,913,763 downwards.
AGTATCTTTAACAAAAAGATAAGAGTTCATATAACTCTCTCAAATTAGTATATTGTACCTGTAATTTTTGTACAAGTATAAACTAACCAATTTGAAACTATTATATTAACTTTCACACATAGTTGTCAAATGCACTATTATATATAAGCTAGTAAAATTTTCTCTTAGTGACTTATGTGGGACAAAAAATTGAGATAGTTTCATCGAAAAATAGTAAGTATGTATTTCACTAACTAATGGGTTGATTACTCGTGCATCTGCTAATAAAACATCGTTCCCAACAAGTAACTATGGTCGCTTTACTCCAAATTAAAAATTGGTTAATAGTGATTATGAGACTATGCAAACACATATATATTCTACTAGTGGGTTATACTTATACAACCTAAGTTTTTCATCTAAAGTATTGAGGCACTCGAGTGTGTAATTCAGGAGACGAATTGCAGCCAGAACATATCATGTCTATTTAAGTTATGGACTTAACGTGTCATGAAGTTAGTGTAGTTTTTATAGTGTTAGGTTTTAAGGTTTTAAATTGATACAATTGTTTTATGAATGATACCACCAACATAAATGCATCTAGAAGTTGTATCTCTATTCACAATGATAAGTGTATGTAAAAATATTTACATAAATATAAATATTAACAAGAATCTAGCACAATATGCAAAGAGGTTATAAAACTTCAACATGATATTCGAGCATTGAAATACATGACACTTGAGCATTGTAAAACAATTAGAATAGAAAGCGTCACACCATTTTAAAAAGTCCAACAATATAAAAGTTCTTCAACATGATATTTGAGCATTGAAATACATGACACCTGAGTATCCAAAAACATTTAGCACAGAAAGTGTCACCATTTTAAAAAGTTTCTATCAAAAAATTTGGAATTAATATTAGTTGTAGTTTCTATCAAAATTTTTGGAATTAATATTAGTTGCCGGAAGAAGATGAAGAGTTTCTTAATCTCTTTACAGCTAGTCCAACAATGTGATATTAACATCCTAATTTATCACTTGTCGTATACAACAAATATATAAAGTATCAAAAGGTTCTCTCATTGACCAATGTGGGATTATGAAGCATAACAACTATTTGCAAAAACGAACATGGAATTTAAAATTAATTACTCACATATAGGCGATTGCCAAATTTTATTTTTATTTTACTATAAAGTCAAGAGCCTTAATTCTTTTCAGAGTCTTAGTATGTCTTCTTGAAAAAGATGTTCCATTTCGGTTGATATTTAACTGATATAAAAAATCTACGACTGCACAGACAAATGCTCGAGTCACTTTTGCGTGGTGGAGGTGGTGTTTTTTTAGAACACATGGACGATAACAATCATAACTCTAGTTTGTATACTCATTAGAGTTTTGCACAAGATAAGCTTTCTGCTTTCATTATGAAAGCCGAGATTCTAGATATAGGATCATCTATTTACATTTTTTTACAACTAACAAAGCTTTGTACTCAAATTAAATCATGTAGTTTTGTCATGTTTTGGTAGGATATCATATTGTACAAAAAAAGTATTTTAAAGCACAAAAGAACTCTATCACCTACAAATCGTTTCAAGCAATTTATGAAATTAACATGGACTAGTTTCAGGGTGAGTTATATTATTGCGCTTGGTGGGCTACTAGGTTGTCTAATGATATTTTACATGATCTTTTATTAAGTTTAAGCATTCGGAAAATTAGTGACCGCTTAAATGAGTATTTTCATCGTCTGCCTTTTGTCAATTTTTAGAGGTGGCTTGTTTTAGATTCCATAAACGAATTGTGGCCGACACTGCATTATGTCTATTCAAGTTATGGATTTAATGTTTCATGCAGTTTAGTGTAGTTTTTACAGCGTAAAGGTTTAAGGATTTGAGATTGATTCAAGTAGGTTATGAATTTTGATCGACTCACATCCACTTGCAATAACACAATTTTTTTTCAGAGATACTATAATCTCAATACATGTCATCCTATTATAATTAGTATCTTAGTGAGCAACTTAACTTTTTGTTTCTTGATTTATGTGTTATCTGTTATTTGCCATAGTTCGAATTAGTTTAACTTCTGAATATTTTCAGGAGATATCATATTTTACGTTACTTTTCTTAAATAGATAATGACTATGTTTAGCGACACGTATCGATGAAGCGATAGTAATGCGATAGTAGTAGCGATAGCGATAGCGATAGCATTATTTGTGAAAAAACGTGTTTGGTAACATAGTTGTAGCTGTAATTATAAAATGTAAAATTACGAAAAAAGACATATATAAATATGTTATATACTTATGAATGTTATTTTCGAGGGTAAATTGGTAATATTAAAAATAAAATGCTAGCAGTATATTGGAATGCTTCTTTAGGAAGCATTAAGATTAGAAGCAGTTGGGATGTTTCTAAATGCTAGCAACAGCGTTGCCAAATAAGCATTAAGACTGAAACGCTTGTCGCTTAACACTCTTAAACGCTTCCAAAAAGGTGTTGCCAAACATGACCAATCATACTTTCATAAGAAAATTTATGGACTCGTAACCTTCCTAAAACATCCTTTGGACTCAATTGTTAAGACCACGCTAAGTTAAAATAAAACTTGAAAAATTAGGAATTGGTATATATTTATGATCAAGCAAGGTTATTATTGTTCAACTTATGTTTTGAACAACAACTATGGTGTACTCGAAAGCATATACCGCTTCTCAACACATACATTCAACATACAATTTGGTATATAACCTAAGAACCTTTTATGCATGGTTTTTTTTATCAAAAATAATAAGGAATGTACTTAAATGTTGAAAAATGCACTTTAAGTATACTAATTCATACCAGTAATGTGTTTATTATACATCATTTATCTATTAATGGATTTGTAGATCCTTCTATGTTTGGGTTCACTCTAAATTTTTAGTTCTTCTATGTTTGCTTGTGGTCGTGGGAAAAATTGGCGTAGATGCAACACTTCTTTTGTTTCTTGAATTACATGCCTTGAAGTTTAGTATCCTTGGTACCGTAAAGTATTTTTCGTCTAAACTTGATTCGAGTAACTCACCCTATTCTTTTACAGTTTAAAGTTGAATGTATGTTATGGTTTACGAAAATCGTTTGTTTGTCAGTATGTATCGAACTGACTATACAGTTTGAGACTTCTGTATCGAACTGACTATACAGTTTGAGACTTCGAAGAGATTCATTTTCAAAGTACGTGATGGGTGATTTAGAAAAATGCTATATGTCTCGTAAATATACTTTCCAAATAGAAGTAAGGACTCTAGTTTTATTGATATATCATTGTGCATTCTCATCCTTAATCCATATTTAAAAAAAAAAAGAAAAAAAAAAAGTGAATCTCTATTATAAAAACATTAGAGTTTATATGTTTTCAAATTTACATTCTGAAAAAATAAATCTTTTAAATTTAATTCAAATGACATAGTCTAGAAATTTGAAACATGAGTCATAAGACATTCTATATATCAGTAGTGTAATCATACTATCTTATAATCCACAAATACCTTCTAAAATTGAAAATACTTAAAATTCATCATTTTCTATTATAGTAAGATTCAATAGTTTGTACATAATTAAAACACAATTATTGTGGTCAAGATATTTGATAAATTAATTAACTGATCAATAAATACAATTAATGCAGTTATTTAAAAACTTTTATATAAGAAATACAAATTATCAATAAATACAATTAATGCAGTTGTTTGAATCAAATATGAGAATATGTGTATAAAAATTGTGAAGTTTTGAGGTATTTATAGTTGAAAAATGAGGTAGTGTAAATTTTTTAAAACAAACTAATGGTTATATGTTGAAATGGGGCCCAAAAATAGTGAACAAAACTAGGTGAACAACTCACCGCAAATTATCTTTTGGTGCCTTCACTTGCGCGTGACTTGAACCTTGGAAATGGGGCTTACGCGTGACCTTTCGGTCACTAAGTGGTTATTCACGCCCTTGTCAGGCAGCCTAAAAAAAATAAATAAATAAACTTCCATCTTTTATTTCAACCCTTTCTTTCTTACTTGGTCTCTGTTACTATTTTTTTCCGACGACATTGTTATTTTCGACGGGATGTTTTCTTTAAATATATTACTTTCTTCTCCGTTTATATGTTGTTCTTCTTACATATTCTATCAAGCATCATTTTATCATTATAACACCATTTACAACACATAAAAACGATGCACACGACCAAATATTTGATCCCCCTATTTATATGAAGCCCTGGGCCATCACCTGCACTGCCCATAGCCAGGGCCACCCTGCTATGGACTCATAACCTTTTGGTGCCTTCACTCATGCGTTACTTGAACCTTAGACATGGAGCTCGCATGTAACCCTTTGGGTCACTAAGTGGTTACTCACGCCCTTGGCAGGCAGCCTAAAAAAAATAAATAATAAGTCTTCCATCTTTTATGTCAACCCCTCCTCTCTTACTTGTCTCTGTCACTATTTTTTTTTTCTGATGAAACTGTTATTTTCGACGAGTTGTTTTCTTTTTTCAACCTCACCTCTCTTACTTGGTCTTTGTCACTGTTTTTTTTTTCCGATGACATTGTTATTTCCGGCGGGTTGTTTTCTTTAAAAGTATTACTTTCTTCTCTGTATGTTGTTCTTCTTACATATTTTATCAAGCATCGTTTTATCATTATAACACCATCTACAACACATAAAAACGATACACAAGACCAAAAATTTGATCCCCCTATTTATATGATGCCTTTGGCCGTCGCCAGCATCGTTCATAGCCACCCAACAACTTTTATGCCAACCCCTCCTCTCTTACTTGTCTCTGTCACTATTTTTTTTTCCGATGAAACTGTTATTTCAGACGAGTTGTTTTCTTTATTTCAACCTCACCTCTCTTATTTGGTCTTTGTCACTAATTTTTTTCCGATGACATTGTTATTTCCGGCGGGTTGTTTTCTTTAAAAGTATTACTTTCTTCTCTGTATGTTGTTCTTCTTACAAATTTTATCAAGCATCGTTTATCATTATAATACCATCTACAACACATAAAAACGATACACAAGGCCAAAAATTTGATCCCCCTATTTATATGATGCCGTTGGCCATCGCCAGCATCGTTCATAGCCACCCTGCCATGGACTCATAACCTTCTAAAACCATCATCTGAACAATTGTTAAAACCAAATTAAGTTAAGATAAAACTTAAAAAGATTAAGAACTTGTTATATAGTTTAAGTACTAAACAACTTTTAACATTCAATTTTTATCTTATATTTGAACAATAAGAGTTATCATGTACCCAAAGAATAAACAAATTCTCAACACATATGTTTAATATACAATTTAGTGTATAAGCTAGGAACCCTTTATGTCTTTAACCTATATGGGATCATGGATGTCTGGTTTTTATCAAAAAGAATAAGCAATGTACGCAAATGTTAAAAAAAATGCACTTTTAGTATTCTAATTCATAACAGTTTTGTGTTTATTATATACATCGTTTTTCTATTAATGGTTTCGTTGATCCTCATATGGAGTACAATTTACATCATTGGTTTCATGTGGGTTCACTATAATTTCTTTGTTCCTCTATATTTGGTTAAGGTCGTGCGGAAAATCAACGTGTCGATACGACAAGTCTTTTGTTTCTTGAATTACATGCCATGAAGTTCAGTTTTGTTGGTACCGTAAAGCATTTTTCATCTAAACTTGATTTGAGTAACTCGCTCAGTTCTTTTTAGTGGATTGTATCTTATTGTTTATGAAAACCGTTTGTTAGTTCGTGTGTATCGTGAATTAAGCACTGCTATTCTTTAGTTTATGTTTTAGTTATGTCAAGACTAAAATCATAGATACGACTATTATTTCCGCTATCATCCAAGCTTTTATTATGTACGTAGCTTTTGGCAATTTCACCTAAAAAGTAAGCTGCTTGATAAGAATGGGTGCAACATGTGTAAAAGTTCATAGTTGCGAGATTTAACAAGTCAAGAAAATGATCAATTGACGACTAGTTCAACCACTCTTGCTTCCAATATTTCTCCACTTATAGAGAGTAGGAGTAGCTTCAAGAGAATTAAGAAAATACAAGAAAGGGCACTCTAAAGTTATGTTATTGCAAATCGTGTAAAAATGATCGAAGCAATTTGGAATTGACTAATATTTCTTAATTAAACATGATGAAATTGTTTCGGTGGTGGGCTATTTGGAAATATTGTACTCCGGTTCTGTTGTAATTCTCATCCGCGCTTGGAGTTCTTTTTGATGAGATTGTTCTCTTATTTTGTACTTGGTGATCTAATTAGTGTAAATCGAATTTTCATTGGGTAACTTGGATGAAATGTCCTAGTTCCATTATTTTGTAATTTTTCTAGCTTTTTGCTAGTTTCTAATAAATCCGCCGTTTAAAAAAAAATAATAAATAAACATTTTTCTAACAGGGAATGATAAAGTTGGTTGTAGTCGTAGTCTTACGGGCAACAGTACAGCCCCCTGTTAAAATCTGTTCATTAATCTACACCTACATGGTCCATATACGATGTAGTATATAACGAAAAAAAAACATTTCAGTGATTTAACCAATGTGGGATGTATGGATCAGATGACTTTTAGCCATTGATATTAAGTTTTGATATGATTATGAAATGACAACACAATTAATTGATTTGTAGATCCTCAACAGCGTGCGATTTCTATCACTGATTTCATTTGGGAATATCTAATTTTTTCGTTCCGGTTTCTTTGGTTGTGGTCGAGGAGAGATTCGATGAACATCATTTGGGAATTACATGGCATGAAGTTTAGAGTGTTTGGTATGGTTAACAGGTTAAGTAAAGATTTTTATGGTTAAGTTTCTGGTTTACATTTTACCTTGGTTTAAGCCCAAACTCGATTGCTTCATTAAACACAATTGTTCGAGGGTGGGATTTAATTTTCTGGGCTTAGTGTGTCGTCTGATGATGGGCTTACCGGTAATGTGATGGTGATTGAGCATATACACACAAAAGTATATTATAAAATTGTAACACAAAACACATCGAAGTGCCAATTCATTTTTCCTAACACTTCCACAAAAAAGTTTTACAACCTAATACAAATCTCAGCAATTGCAACATATGCACAATAATATATAATTTATTGAGATTTCTTTTCAAACACAATTTTTTTTCAGAGATAATATAATCTCAACACATGTCATCCAATTATAATTAGTGTCTTAGTGAGCAACTTAAATTTTTGTTTCTTGATGTATATGGGGGGGTTAATAATTGACATTATTTATCAAAAAGTATCATAAACAAGTTATCTGTTATTTGCCATAGTTCGAATTAGTTTAACTTCCCAGGAGATATCACATTTTACGTTACTTTTCTTAAATAGATAATCTAACTTTCATAAGCAAAATTATGGACTCGTAACCTTCCTAAAACATCTTTTGGACTCAATTGTTAAGACCACGCTAAGTTAAAATAAAATTTGAAAAATTAGGAATTGGTCTATATCTAGGATCAAGCAAGGTTATTGTTCAACTTATGTTTTGAACAACAACTATGGTGTACTCGAAGCATATACCGCTTCTCAACACAAACATTCAACATACAATTTGGCATATAACCTAGGAACCTTCTATGTATGGTTTTTTATCAAAAAGTAAGGAAGTTACTTAAATGTTGAAAAATGCACTTTAAGTAGAGTAATTCATACCAGTAATGTGTTTATTATACATCGTTTATCTATTAATGGATTTGTAGATCCTTCTATGTTTGGGTTCACTCTAAATTTTTAGTTCTTCTATGTTTGGTTGTGGTCGTGGGAAAAATTGGCGTAGATGCAACACGTCTTTTTTTTCTTGAATTACATGCCTTGAAGTTTAGTTTCCTTGGTACCGTAAAGTATTTTTTGTCTAAACTTGATTCGAGTAACTCACCCTATTCTTTTACGGTTTAAAGTTGAATGTATATATGTTATGGTTTACGAAAATCGTTTGTTTGTCAGTATGTATCGAACTGACTATACAGTTTGAGACTTCGAAGAGATTCATTTTCAAAGTACGTAATGGGTGATTTAGAAAAATGCTATATGTCTCGTAAATATACTTTCCAAATAGAAGTAAGGACTCTAGTTTTATTGATATATCATTGTGCATTCTCATCCTTAATCCATATTTAAAAAAGAAAAAAAAATGTAAATTATAAAAACATTAGAGTTTATATGTTTTCAAATTTATATTCTGAAAAAATAAATCTTTTAAATTTAATTCAAATGACATAGTCTACAAATTTGAAACATGAGTCATAAGACATTCTATATATGAGTAGTGCAATCATACTATCTTATAACCCACAAATACCTTCTAAAATTAAAAATACTTAAAATTCATCATTTTTTTATTATAGTAAAATTCAATAGTTTGCACTAATTAAAACACAATTAATATGGTCAAAATATTTAATGTAATTAATTAATTAACAGATCAATAAATACAATTAACGCAGTTATTAAAAAACTTTTATATAAGAAATACAAATTATCAAATAATAAAACACATTATACAAATATTCAAGCCCGAACGGGCAACGGGCCAAACGGGCACGGGATAAACGAAATTCTTGATATCCGTAAATTTATTGTTAAAAAGAACATAATAAAAACTAAAATATATGATTCACCAAAAAAATTTATTTCAGGGTATCGGCCGCTGCAACGCTCGGGGTGCCCTCCTAGTATGGCATATAAGCTAGGAAAGGTTTCTCTTAATGACCTATGTGGGACATAAGCTTAGGATAACTTCATAAAAAAAACTGTAGTCTACAAGACTACAACAAAACATTATTCCGAACAGCAAGTGACTAGTGTAACTTAGTCCCTCGGGATTTCTTTTTTACAATCTGTTTGCAGACACATATTGTACTCTGGTTGCTTGCGAGATTAGTCCCTTGGGATTTCTTTCTTACAATCTGTTTGCAACCAAAAAAGCTTTTAGTGTTCAAAATGAATAATGTATATAAGTGATCGATTTTGTGGCTTTAGGATGTCTTCATTGTTTATTTATGTTAAGGTGTAGTACATTTATTTTACTTGAAGGTTATCCTATTCTAAACTGGAGTATATATATTCTTTGATTATTCAGTAACACCCGATACACAAATTACGAATCAATATGGTATCAATCCTAAATCTGATCCAATTATAATTCATAATTTTCTTTCTTTTCACAAAATCCGTTCCCCAATCTCTTGGCCTTCCAAAGAATCGATCCCATAAACCCCATTTCTATTTTCTAAAACGGTAACTATAGCCGTCGAGGATACTACACCATCGCCACCCCCTACTGCTCGTAACGCTTTATTTTTCATTTTTTTTTTAAACTTAAGCTGATTATAAAATACAACAGTTGAGATGTTTTTGTATAACCGGGTGTTGGGGATCGCTTATTTTAGCTATTTTGTTGTAAAGTATAATAAGCAAATATGCACTTTATATGTACACTAAAGTTTTTCTTTACTTCAAAATGAGCAAAAATTATTAAAATAAGCAATCTCTGACACCTCCTAACTTAAATCACTTGCCCATTCTTTATTTTAGTGGTAATTGTTAAAGAAAGGGTACAAATAGTTGACATGTTCAATTCTAGCTTTCAAAAGTTATACAATATATTGATAAATCATGTATTCATTCTAGTTTTTAAATACAAAAAGAAACTCGTGATCCTTAAAAAGGAAACCTTTGGATTCTCAATCTAGGCATAGGAAAAGTTTTGAAGTCTATGTTACAAAAATAAAATTGAAGTGGTAATACTTTTTCCAAATCAAAGTTATGCATCCAATATACAGTAAAACCTCTATAAATTAATACTCGATAAATTAATAAACTCAATAAAACTAATAATTTGTCCAGTCCCAACTTGGGACCAGTGCAAATTTGAACCCCAATCGATAAAATAATAAGATAATAATTTTTTATAACCCCGGTGTATATATATTAGTCCCAACGAAACTATAAATTAATAATCACTAAAAAATTACATAATATATATTATATATGTGTGATACAATACATAATATATATTATATAGATGAAATCAATACATAATATATATTATATAGATGAAATCAATACATAATATATATTATATATATTATATATTAGTAAAAAATGAATCTATAGTCACTTGTTTTTTGTTGAACTTCAAATTTATATTGATTTCATCTTTAGATCTCCCTATTGCGCTCAAGAGTTGGGGCGTTGTCTTCTCGTATTGGAACAAAAAATTGTGAAGAGTTATTGCCGCTTGTAATGCTTCTTTTTGAGTGACTGGTTCCAAAGCTATTGAATCATCCTCAACTTCATCATCAACCGGATTTTGAATGGTATCCGCCATAATTTCTTCAATTCCTTAAACCACGTAACATTCATAATTTTCACCAGGATAATCTAGCAAGTGATTCATATTCATTTTGTGCTGATAATGCATACTCGTAATTAACCATCTTTAAATTAATAATTTATTAATTTATCGATAAAATAATATCTCGCTAAATTAATAAAATATGTCGGTCCCAACACCATTAATTTATAGAGTTTTTACTGTATATTTTGTTACAAAAACAAAATTTAAGAGTTAGTAGAAACTTGAAAATATCATACTAGTTTTAAAACCTATGACTAGTATTAACTATGGTGCAAACTGTTAGCCCGTATTAGTTGTAATGGGCTCAAGCCCGACTCTAAAAGATTCTGTGATATCCTATTTATGTGTATGATGTATCTCTAATATTCAATCAATCAAAATCATTCCTCATTATACGCTCCTACATGGTATCGAGCCTTCTCTTTGATCCAGAAACCAAACCCTAAACAACAATTTATTTGTTTAGTCTATTTGGGATAAAAGTTTGAAATGGTTAAAAAGCATAGATTGTTCATCTTTTCAAGCTACTCAGATATTACAGATTTCCATACAATGCAATTGGATTCAGATATTTTGTATGCGATACTTTATAAAAAAAAAGTATTATTTTTTCATCCTCTATTATTCTAGAACGAATTTTTAAAGTTAGCCCGCCCATTAGATGGTCACAGAGCTAGTGTAGCATAGGGAATCTGTCATCTAATAGTAACTAAGTTTGAGATATGTTGCAATTTGATTACTCAAACTTTATATCAACCATAAAAACCATCAAAGTTTCAAAACTGTTTTATTGTTGTCTAACTTTCTAAAATTGGTGTGCTTAAAGTATCCATATATGCATTAACATGTTGTACATTAACACCCACCCCCTGAATTTAACTATTTCCAACCAACTTTATGTATAACCCTTTAAGGCATGACTAAACATAAACAATAACCACAAAATAATAACCAAGTTTGAGAATTGTTCCGCTCGTGTCACTTAACATAAAAATCACACAAGAATGGAACAGTTTGAAACTTTGATGGTTTTATGGTTGATATAAAATTTAAGTGACCAAATTGAATCGGATCTCAAACGTGATTACTATTTGATGATTTTCACCACAGTAGCATATAACCAAAAAGTTATATTCTTTAAACTAGACATACAAGTCTTTGAGTATTTTATAATTGGGTCAATGAGAGAGCTCGATTTGTCATGCATAAAAACGGAGTAATCTCATTGGACAATAAAGCAAAACTAAACAACCACCAAACCTGATCTAAATTTAATCTAGCAAAAATAAATTCATGTTTCTATTTTGTAAAAAAATTCTGAAAAAAAAATGAGGGGATAATTAATAAATTTTTACCGTAAAATTTAAACAAATTATATTTATTTTTGTAAACTTGTGAATTTTCATGTTTTTTAATAACTTTATTAATGTATACAGAGTAAAAGAAAAGTAAAGCTTGAAGTTTACCAAAAACTTAAAGATTCATATGATATTTCATTATTTCCAGACTCAAAACTTAAAAATTCAATATGAGTTTTCCGGACTCATATTTAATCCTCTGATAAATTCATCATATTTACCATCATGAAATGCAAATCTGAAGCATAACATTAACTTTAAGACATACAATGAAATGGCACTATGGTGTATAATGTAGGAAAAGTTACTGAAAATGATCTATGCAGTGGCGGATCTAGGATTTCAAGATAAGGTGTGCACTACATTTAATCTCATATTAAAAAAATTTAGTTCAAAATTTTTTTTTCTCGGGTCGGGTTTATCGGGTCATTTTCTTCTTTAATGTTCAACCAACAACTCAAAATATAAGCTAATAAAGTAATTACACAATTAAAGGATCAAAATGACACAAAATGTGAAGTTAATATTTGAAACAAAAAGTCACAGTAACACAAGTAGCCTCGTCGAGCATGCAAATTTTGAGCAGAACCAAACCAATCTAATATTCTACTATTTTCTTTTCTTTGTTGACATGCTTAACTCGATTCATCGAATTGTGTTTCTTGATAAAACTACAAATTTTGAAGTATGCGAGTTTGCTAAAGGCCTAAACATAACATCAACTAGGCAATAAAACATAAAGTCTACAAAATTATAATCACAATCCATTATTGAAGGCTTGAAGCAACACATAAAATGACCAAACTAACTAAGTCACCAAACGTCCAAACATAATATAAAATGAGTTGTTTTCAGTGGCACTTTAATACACCAAAACTGGAAGATAGTAGATAAACATCAAACTTGGGGAAGTGAAAAAATAATAGATGGTATTAAATTCTTAGAACTACTTTAAGCATAGAAAGTTGAGCAACACATATAACCAAGTTAATTATATCAATTCATTCTCTTTGAAGTCTTTAAAAGAGAAAAGATGGTTACCCATCAGTTGGTTCTTGATGAGTGTGTAAATACTCATCATTTTGTCTTGTTAAACCGCAAAACATCCGAAAACACTCGTAAATGCTTCAAAATGATAAAATATCACAAACAAGTGTTTTATATGTTTTAAATGCAAAACATCAAAATCGGTGAAAACGTATCAAATTTGCATAATTGGCGCTTTAGTCCCCAAGTTTCAAAAGTTGTCAAAAGCAGTCCTCGTAAATCTAAATAAAGAGAAATGTTATTCAAGGTCCCCGAAATATTCTAATTTGTCAAAATGGTCCTTGAATAAATCTTTTGTAAATGGCGAAAAGGTCCTTGAACTTTCAAAATTGTCAAGTTTGGTCCTGGAAAATTTGAAATTGTCAAACCGGTCCTTGTACTATTGAAATTTGTCACTTTTAGTCCTTGTATCAAGTTTGGAAAATTACAGGAATGGCCCCTCAAGTTTGAAGAATTACAAAAGTGGTCCTTGTATTCTAAGCCTAAACCAAATGGACCCTTTACCTACATTTGACCCCTGCCATACACCCAATTGACCCCCCTGCCCATTTTGGACCCCCTGGTCAACAACCAAGTCAAACACTCCACTGATTTCCCTCCCAACCAGTCTTCTCCCCCACTTGCACTGTTTCACCCTGCAACACCTCACCAAATTCCATCTCCCAATGCCTTATCCTTCCAACCCATCTCCCATCAACCCTACACCTCCACCCCCTAGTTGCAAATCGAAGCTCTATAAGTCAAAAGCACAATTTCCGCCAAAACACAAAAATGGCAAAATTCTCAAAACTCTACCATTGGCTAGAAAAGTGGTGGGATTCACTCATAAGGACACGTGGAATGATATTGAAGTATAAAAGAGGAAGAAAGAAAGCCGTAAATGAGTAGTTTTAGTTTTAATTTTCTTAGTATGTCGTTTTTAGTATAAATAATGTAGTTTAAGCTTTACAATAAAAACTCTTGTTCCTTTGATCTAAATTCTAGTTGTATTATCATTATAATCGTGGTTAAGTATAAATCCCAAGTTCTATTATCATTCCAAATTTTCAAGTTATTGTTGCAAAGTCAAAATTTCAATTCTTGTTTCCAAGCTTCTAATGGCTCATGTTTAAGCTCAAATAAGCTTAGGTAAGCTATTTATAGCTTTTGAAAAGCTTTGTCAATCAATTTAAAGTACTTTCACCGAGTCAACAAAAGTCAACTTTGGGACTCAAATTGGAAATGGAAGTCGATATGGGTTGATGCAAGGGTGAAATGCGGTTGGAATGGGGTGATCAGAGCTAGTTTTGTATTGGATTTGGTATAAAATAGTGGTCTCTTGGTTCAGTATGATCCGCATCATAGATGGACCAGTTGTGAGTTATATAAATCCTTCTTCATTTAACTGTCTTAAATATGCATCAACGATCATGGTGATAATTAGCTTGTAATGATTGCTTGAAATTGTTGTGACTTGTTTATTAGAATAGCTATTGATCTCTGTTAGTGTTAGTTGATGAGATTTCTCTCAATCTCTAGTGGAATTAGTGAAACAAATTAAATAAGTAGTGTTTGGAATAGCTTAAATATCTGTGGTATAGATTAGCTATTTAATTTTGAGTGTTTGGTACATGTTTAGTTAGGTGATAGTGAGTTAATTCAGGTCTTCATTATAGCAGTTAAACTAGAAAAGTCAAAATCATTTTACAACTCATCTAGAATCTGTCACTGTTGAATCAGTAGGTAGAATTATTTGCAAATTAGTTCAAATCAAGTAGATCTAGCTTTCCTTAATCATCATTAACCTTTAAATATCAAATTCAGTTAAATACTTTGGATTAAAACTCATAGAAGTCAACTTTTCATTTTGTAATAAAAGTCAAAAGTGCCATTTAGCAGTCTGATCTCAGCTTTTTGCAGAGGGTCTCAAGGTTTCAATATAGGTGATCATGACCTGAATTTTTGTCTAGATGGTCTCTGGTTGGTGGACTAGAAGGTGCTAATTCTGTTTTTGACTACAGATTATCAAATAAGCTAGTATAGTAGCTGCAAGTAAGGGGTAAAAGTCGTTTTAGCTTATGAGACGAGCATAGTTTCACAGATTTTCTTAGAAACTTGCAGACTTCCCACAAGCTTATAAGAGCTTGTGAGGAGCTGATTTTGGTCTACCAAGACCTTGCTAGGTCTTCTTGAGGTTGTGACATCTGCTTTTAGGATTTTGCCTATTTCAAGAGCTTATTTTTAAGCTACAAGTTGACACATAAAACGCTTTGGTTTCTTAAGTATCATACAACCAAATCCTTGTATCTTGCATTCCAGTGTGTAGAGCTTGTTGTTTTTAGTTGCATTCTAGTACTTATAGCATATTTTGGCTTCAGAACAGTGGGTGCTGTTGGAATTATTTGCTAATCAAGTGCTTATTTCAATAAGCACTTGATTCATCGATTCATTTTCTTCCACACAGCACACTGTTTTTCCATTTTCCTAGCTTCTTAACATTATTTTAGAGTTTTCCTGAAATTTTCAGATTTTTCCAAGCTTGTTTGCTATTTTTCTTTATTTTAATTAGTTTTAAGCATTTTTAAATAGCATTTAATACAAAAATTAAGAAAAGCTTCAAAAAATAATTTTTCAATTTTATTAAGTTAAGATAAATATAAAAGACAAAAAGTATTTTTCCATATTTTTCTTAGTTAAATTTGTATTTTTAGATTATTTAAATAGTTTTAAATAGTATTTAATTCATAGAAAATAGAAAATAATCATAAAAATACAAAAATAGTTTTGAAAATTCTAGTTTGATATTTTAGACTTTTCTAAGTCATAATTTTATTTTTCTAGCTTTATTTCCTATTTTCTTGTATTTTAGGTAATTATTAAATAGTTAAAATAGTTTTTAATTAATAATAATTAGTTAAATAGTTATAAAATAAATTTCCTTTTCTATAAATTTTCTTTTATCATTAGGATTGTAAAATGTATTTTCATATTTTTAGGATTTATATTGTATAAGTTTCACTTTTTATTTTGCACGCTTACGTAATTTTTATTTAAAACGTAAGTTTTAGGTTTTAAACGCTCATCATTTTAAATATAGTGATAGCGTTTATTTAATAGATTTTATCTTTTAACTTTCTTTAATTTGCATTTAAGCCCCGTAGTTTATGGGCTTTTTCCTTAGTTATAATCATCTTCAAATCTCTTTTCCGCTCAAATCTCTCGATCACTACACGTTTGACTATTCTCGCATTTCGTTGGGACTTAACGACTGGGAAACACTATACTCTCCGATCTTCATTGAGTTGGTGTGTGAGCTGTTTTAAGTTCCTTACGGTGATCATTCACAAGTGATCACCGCGTGAGAAAACTTGACGGTTTCGCACCGATCAAATTTTGGCGCCATTGCCGGGAGCAATGCTAATAGTCTTACGTTTAGCGATTAGTGATTTGACATCACTCCTTGTTTATACCACCTTTTAAAAAATAAAAACCCAAAAGATTTTCGGTCTTTGCTTTTACATCATGTTTTTCAAAAATACCAAAATATTCATCTTAACCTCCTACCTCTTTAATTCTTCATTCCTTTACCCTCTATCCATTTGATTCTTTTTCTCATGAAATCTCTCGAGGACGACTGCGGACTAAGTGAAAAGCTTGGACTTTATCACAAATGTCTAGAATTGCGTTGTTCGTGAAGATCCATTCATTCTGCGTAGGAAATGGAAAAGAAACCGGGGTGACAAAGGACCGGTACTCTCCTCTCGATAATGGGAGTACTAACACGTCCAACCTACGGTTATCCAAAGCTCTAAACCCTCGATTGCTCAAAAGCCGTCTAGAATTGATTCTAAACTTTCACGATTTACGGTTAAAAGCAAACATGCGAAATCTGACAGTGACTCGCATGAATGACTTGCCTAATCTTTACGCTTTCAAGAACCGTAACCGGAGACCATAACGGAAGTGGTGGAAATTGCTAGCTCTCGAGCACACCACTTGTCCCACCTCCGGATTTTTCAAAATGTTCTTCGAGACTTGATAGTCATTCGGATCACCATGTTGGTTTTGTCGATTCTTTGAATAAACAGATTCCTTCTTATAATTCTCAATTAGAATCGTTTATTCCTTGTGTCGGTTGTGGTGAGCCTCTTTATGGTTCACCCGTCGTTGGTGTACATGTGTACAATGTGGTAATGATATCCATAACGGAGTTGTTTGTTTTGTGGTTCGAGGAATTCATTTGATTATGATCCTAATCGTAACTCATTTAACGACCCTCAAACTTTTCCAATTACCCACCACACCGACTCATCTTCATATAACCAACATTCTCTTGTGAATCTTGTGGAGGTCCTCACCAAGGATCCGAGTGTCAATCCGAAACACGTTTGTCTATGAACAGTTTCGGTAACACTCGTGACTTTGAAATGACCAAAATCCATATTATTCACATGACCACCCACAACAATCATTTTGTTGTGAGAACTGTGGAGGTCCCCATTTCACTCGATTGTCAAACAGGAATCCATTTCCTTGTAACAATTACGACTATCCATATCACGACCAACCTCCACGGTGCTAAATAACTCAAATTCCTCAAAGAGCCCAACAAGACACTTATCTAGAGCTTCAGAGTTAGTGAAAAGAGTGAGGAGTTCAATAAACCGCACTTCATAATGTTCCCAGATTTCTTGTGTATATTGTGGGGTCCTCATGATGATTATCAATGTCAACCTTCCGGTTTGACAAATCTCCACCCCACAATGTCCCGTCATTCCAAATTCACATGAGAAATCCATGGAAGAATTGCTAGTCAAGAAGCGGTGCTAAAATAAATTCCCAAATTGCTTTTGAAAAATCATTGGGAATCAATTGCAAAAGAAAAAGCGGATCTAGCTCTCGGTTTCGTTTTATTCCCGATGACGGTGATGATGATGATACACTTGATTCATCAAGTTCATCGATGATATCCAAGCAGTTGAGATTCCATCTCAAACAATCGCTATCACACCAAGCTCCCACTCACTCTCTCGACTATGGGGACGAGCATCTTGACACTGTTCTCGAAAAGGAATCGGACGAATTCATAAAGTCTAGTGTTGAGAACCTTGTCCCAATCCCGAGAGAGTCACAGGAACTTCGATCATGTGTGTGATTCTATCTCCCTCTTGAGTGTTCAAAAGATCATTTTGAAACTTTCTCCGATGTTAGCGACGATTGTACTTCTCATGGAAACATCGAGTATGTTGAGGCATCACTCCCCGATCGATGTCGATCATCATCTTGAGGAGTTCACCAATGAACTCACTCACATCAATCCACTCTTTGATTTGAAGTCGATCCGGGAGGACCGAAAGTCTCATTGATAATGATCGATCACTCACTTATCCCAACAATCCAAATGAGAATGTTGATCACTTTGTTCCCGAAACATTCAAAGCTACTTTCACTAATCCTCTATTTGAATTCGACTCGAATTCACTTTAATTCTCGAGAATCCACTCTTTGATACTCGATTGAGGATAGTGATGAGTCTGATGGAACAAGAATCCACGATTTACATCTTGTGATTGATTCTCTTCACGAGGAGTTCGCCGGTGAACTCACTCATATCATATCTCCACGGAGTATGATAACTCCCAATTTGATCATGACACACCCGAGATTTGTCTTGATCACATAAGCTTAAATGATGAGATTCATAATCCTGAAATTATGGATCCTCCTATGGATGAAGATGATGAGTTAGTCATGATATTTATCATGATTTTCTTTCTCTTCTTCACCTATCCCGTGGCTTCTCCTGTTCTTCACTCCTTCGGGAATGAAGACATTATCTTTGACCCATGCATTTTCATGTACCATTTGTGAGCCGGGGTCTGCATCAGATCTCATCGGTGTGGAACTTTCATGTACTTCAAATGTTTATCTAAACATCTTGAATGAAAGTCCGATGGAGATTGTTTCTTCCACTTACTTCCCATGAACAAATTAATTGGGTCGAGTCAAGCTAGCGACTCGGTAATCAAAAACAAGAGCTTAACATGGGTTTTCACCGTGTGTACCACCCTAGTGTGGGGAGATGCCCACATGTTGTATATAGATCTAAAAACTTTGAAAATTGTAAATATTGAAAAGAGAATAATTGTTGTGTTTCCACACTTAGCTAGTAATGTTATCTTTTACGTTCTAAGTTTCGCATAAATGTGGTACTTTGAATATTGAGGACAATATTCATTTCTAAGTGTGGGGAAATTCGCTAATTTTGATCATAAATGTACCCTTTAGTCCCTTTTTCCCCAAAATGGCCAAATTTTAAAAAATTTTTTTAATGGAAGTACTATGTACTAAACACAACAAATGGTAATCAGTCCACCATGTCTAACCCACATAAGGATTGGCTAATCCAGAGCAAACGGCTCTTGGTAAAGATATCTCAAACCGTTGACGGCTTGCAATTTGCCCAAAATTGTATGGTATTCAACTCACCATATCCTAAAAAGTGAAGAGTTGGCTAGCCCGCAAGGTTATGGCTTGTGGTAAAGGCAAATGGAAAAACCATAATTGGTAATCACTCACCAAAGATAATATTGATAATTTATCTAAGAGTTGGCTAGTCCGAAGGGTACGGCTTCGGTAAAGACAAATCAAACCGTTGAAAGTCGGTGGTTTGCTCAAAATCATTTGGTTATCGGTGTACCAAGGTTCTTACTTGAATGAAACATTTGGCTACTCGTAGTAATGGCTTTTGGTAAAGAGATAAAATCCATTAATTTTTCTCAAAACATTGCTAGGGACTAGCAATATCTTAGTGTGGGGATTGATGAGTGTAAATACTCATCATTTTTGTACCATTTAAACCGCAAAAACATCCGAAAACACTCGTAAATGCATCAAAATGATAAAATATCACAAATAAGTGTTTTATATGTTTTAAATGCAAAATATCAAAATCGGTGAAAACGATCAAATTTGCATAATTGGCGCTTTAGTCCCCAAGTTTCAAAAGTTGTCAAAACAGTCCTGGTAAATCTAAATAAAGAGAAATGTTATTCAAGGTCCCTGAAATATTCTAATTTGTCAAAATGGTCCTTGAATAAATCTTTTGTAAATGGCGAAAAGGTCCTTGAACTTTCAAAATTGTCAAGTTTGGTCCTCGGAAAATTTGAAATTGTCAAACCGGTCCTTGTACTATTGAAATTTGTCGGTTTTAGTCCTTGTATCAAGTTTGGAAAATTACAGAATGGCCCTCAAGTTTGAAGAATTACAAAAGTGGTCCTTGTATTCTAAGCCTAAACCAAATGGACCCTTTACCTACATTTGACCCCCGCCATACACCCAATTGACCCCCGCCCCTTTTTGACCCCCGGTCAACAACCAAGTCAAACACTCCACCGATTTCCTCCCAACCGCTTTCTCCCCACTGCACTTTGTTTCATGCTCGCAACACCTCACCAAATTCCATCTCCCAATGCCTTATCCTTCCAACCCTCTCCCATCAACCCTACACCTCCATCCCCCTAGTTGCAATCAAAAAGCTCTATAAGTCAAAGCACAATTTCCGCCAAAACACAAAAATGGCAAAATTCTCAAAACTCTACCATTGGCTAGAAAAGTGGTGGGATTCACTCTATAAGGACACGTGGAATGATATTGAAGTATAAAGAAGAAGAAGAAAGCCGTAAAAGAGTAGTTTTAGTTTTAATTTTCTTAGTATGTCGTTTTTAGTATAAATAATGTAGTTTAAGCTTTACAATAAAAACTCTTGTTCCTTTGATCTAAATTCTAGTTGTATTATCATTATAATCTGTGGTTAAGTATAAATCCCAAGTTCTATTATCATTCCAAATTTTTCATGTTACTGTTGCAAAGTCAAAATTTCGAATTCTTGTTTCCAAGCTTCTAATGGCTCATGTTTAAGCTCAAATAAGCTTAGGTAAGCTATTTATAGCTTTTGAAAAGCTTTGTCAACAGTTTAAAGTACTTTCACTCAGAGTCAACAAAAGTCAACTTTGGGACTCAAATTGGAAATGGAAGCTGATATGGGTTGATGCAAGGGTGAAATGCAGTTGGAATGGGGGTGATACAGAGCTAGTTTTGTATTGGATTTGGTATAAAATAGTGGTCTCTTGGTTCTGTATGATCTGCATCATAGATGGACCAGTTGTGAGTTATATAAATCCTTCTTCATTTAACTGTCTTAAATATGCATCACTGATACAGCTGATAATTAGCTTGTAATGATTGCTTGAAATTGTTGTGACTTGTTTATTAGAATAGCTATTGATCTCTGTTAGTGTTAGTTGATGAGATTTCTCTGAATCTCTAGTGGAATTAGTGAAACAAATTAAATAAGTAGTGTTTGGAATAGCTTAAATATCTGTGGTATAGATTAGCTATTTAATTTTGAGTGTTTGGTACATGTTTAGTTAGGTGATAGTGAGTTAATTCAGGTCTTCATTATAGCAGTTAAACTAGAAAAGTCAAAATCATTTTACAACTCATCTAGAATACATCATTGTTGAATCAAGAGGGTAGAATTATTTGCAAATTAGTTCAAATCAAGTAGATCTAGCTTTCCTTAATCATCATTAACCTTTAAATATCAAATTCGTTAAATACTTTGGATTAAAACTCATAGAAGTCAACTTTTCATTTTGTAATAAAAGTCAAAGTGCCATTTAGCGATCGATCTCGACTTTTGCAGAGGGTCTCAAGGTTTCAATATAGGTGATCATGACCGAATTTTTGTCTAGATGGTCTCGGTTGGTGGACTAGAAGGTGCTAATTGCATTTTTGACTACTGATTATCAAATAAGCTAGTATAGTAGCTGCAAGTAGGGGTAAAAGTCGTTTTAGCTTATGAGGCGAGCATAGTTTCACAGTGATTTTCTTAGAAACTTGCAGACTTCCCACAAGCTTATAAGAGCTTGTGAGGAGCTGATTTTTGGTCTACCAGTACCTTGCTAGGTCTTCTTGAGGTTGTGACATCTGTTTTTAGGATTTTGCCTATTTCAAGAGCTTATTTTTAAGCTACAAGTTGGACACATAAACCTGCTTTGGTTTCTTAAGTATCATACAACCAAATCCTTGTATCTTGCATTCCAGAGGTGTAGAGCTTGTTGTTTTAGTTGCATTCTAGTACTTATAGCATATTTTGGCTTCAGAAGCGGTGGGTGCTGTTGGAATTCATTTGCTAATCAAGTGCTTATTTCAATAAGCACTTGATTCATCGATTCATTTTCTTCCACATAGCACACTGTTTTTCCATTTTCCTAGCTTCCTAACATTATTTTAGAGTTTTCCTGAAATTTTCAGATTTTTCCAAGCTTGTTTGCTATTTTTCTTTATTTTAATTAGTTTTAAGCATTTTTAAATAGCATTTAATACAAAAATTAAGAAAAGCTTCAAAAAAATAATTTTCAATTTTATTAAGTTAAAATAAATATAAAAGACAAAAAGTATTTTTCCATATTTTCTTAGTTAAATTTGTATTTTAGATTATTTAAATAGTTTTAAATAGTATTTAATTCATAGAAAATAGAAAATAATCATAAAAATACAAAAATAGTTTTGAAAATTCTAGTTTGATATTTTAGACTTTTCCATTTCATAATTTTATTTTTCTAGCTTTATTTCCTATTTTCTTGTATTTTAGGTAATTATTAAATAGTTAAAAATAGTTTTAATTAATAATAATTAGTTAAATAGTTATAAAATAATTTTCTTTTTCTATAAATTTTCTTTTATCATTAGGATTGTAAAATGTATTTTCATATTTTTAGGTTTAATATTGTATAAGTTTCACTTTTTATTTGCACGCTTTCGTAATTTTTATTTAAACGTAAGTTTTTAGTTTTAAACGCTCATCATTTTAAATATAGTGATAGCGTTTATTTAATAGATTTTATCTTTTAATTTCCTTTATTTTGCATTTAAGCCCCTGTAGTTTATGGGCTTTTTCCTTAGTTATAATCATCTTCAAATCTCTTTTCCGCTCAAATCTCGATCACTACACGTTTGACTATTCTCGCACGACTCGTTGGGACTTAACGACTGGGAAACACTATACTCTCTCGATCTTCATTGAGTTGGTGTGTGTTGTTTAAGTTCCTTACGGCTGATCATTCACAAGTGATCAGCTCGCGTGAGAAAACTTGACGGTTTCGCACCGATCAGTTACCAAGAGCAGAAAGAGGAAGTAAAATCAAGGCATCAAGCAATTTCCATTTTACAGCAACAAGCCAACAATTGAGATTAGGTTTTGTCACTTTGTGTTGGGCTTTTCCCCTTTCAATATTTCACGGTAGGATTAAGACTTTATGAGTTTATAAGTTAATTTATGTTTTGATGGTAATTATTTCATTCTTATTTTGAGTTTTGGTATGTTTTGCCACTTCTTTTTTCTTTTCTTTTTGCCGCTCATTTTTCCTTTTCCCACTGCTTTGTGTTTCTTTTTGTTTTTGTTCGAGGTGTGTATAACTTTTTTTTCACATTTTGAAAGGTATGCACCCTATACAATATATTTATAAAAAATGAAAGAAAAAAAAATTACACTAACTCGACGATTCGATGGGTATGCACTACAGGATGTTGTTCCAAAGTTCGAACCTTTGCGCTGTGCGCCGTATCCTTCGGGCTTCCTTCTGCTCTTGGGGCAAGACTCCCTTGCTTATGAATTCGCTTATCGGTGTCATCCATGTAGGTCTGTCTTCCTCTATTATCGTGGATACTTCCATCTCTGAGATGGATTTGTTTTTTAGCGTTTCCACCAACACCTGTTTTGACAGGTGTGTAAAGCTTGTCGATGCGATCTTGCTCAGTGCATCCGCTTTTCGGTTGTCCCCTCTAGGGACTTGTTTGATGGTAAACCTGTCAAAGCCTTGGATTAGTGCCTTGGTCTTGTCGAGGTACTGGATCATATTTTCCTCTTTTGCCACGTATTCGCCCAACACGTGGTTGGCCACTAGCCGGGAGTCCACATTTGCTTCTAGGTTACGTACACCCATTCGAGCTGCAATGTGTAGTCCAACGATTAGAGCTTCATATTCGCCTCATTGTTTGTCGTTGTAAATTCAAAGCGCATGCGTAAGTGAATTCCATCCCTACGGATTTGTGAGAATGAGGCCACCGACGACCCGCCAACGCATGAGGATCCGTCGAAGAACAAAATCCATGGATCTTGCGCTCCGTCTTATTTGGTGCGGTACCTCACCTGTGTCGGCTTTTCGATGATGAAGTCGCGCTAAATCATCTTTGATTGTTGTGCGTGATGCGTAAGAGATGTTGTGCTCGCCCAACAATACGCTCCACTTTTGAGTCGGCACTGATGCATCGGGTTTGGAGATGATCCGCTTGATCGGCCGCAGATTCTGGTTATCAGATGCGCTTGGAAGTACCAGCGATCGTTTGGCGTGAACACCAATGCCGAACTAATTTTTCCATTGCGCTATAGTTCATCTCTGTCTTCTTGGCGCTTTGCTTACAAAATAGATGGGGGTTTATCTTGAATCCCTATCATTAGTAATCTTCGATCTATCCATCGATTGCGAGACAAATACATGATCGACTCTTCCACGGTCGGGGTGCAACAAGTGTTGGGGCGTTGCGGATGTTGTTTAAGCCGAGTGAAGGCCATTTACGCCCGTAGTCCACGAAATCACCCTTCTTTATGCACTTCTTGAGTGTTTTGAAAAGAGGTAACGATTTTCTCACGACTTGGATAGGAACTTTGCTTAGGCCGCCGCCTTTCCGTTGAGGATTGGACTTCCTTCAACGCGCGGTGAAGGAAGATCGATGACCGCCTTTGTCTTTTCGGGCATGGTTTTATACCGTCGGGTTCTATAAGGTATCCAAGGAACATGCCTTGATAGCTCAGAAGGT
This sequence comes from Chrysanthemum lavandulifolium, assembly GCA_022545495.1. Lineage (NCBI taxonomy): Eukaryota > Viridiplantae > Streptophyta > Magnoliopsida > Asterales > Asteraceae > Chrysanthemum > Chrysanthemum lavandulifolium. Next base: position 19,889,093 of record CM040244.1, on the reverse strand, counting down.
ACACTTTTTCGGATTGACTTCATGTTGATCTCTATTAGGGTTTTGAACGTTTCCTCGATGTCGCGTACTAACTCACCTTCGGTATGGATCTTTATGACTAGGTCATCAACATAGACCTCTAGATTGCGCCCACCGCTTTCGAAAGCATTATCTACTAACCGGTAGGTGGAGCCAGCGTTCTTCAAGCCAAAGGGCATTTTGTGTAACAATAAACGCCTTGGCTTGTGGAAAACTATTTTTCCTCGTCCTCTTTAGCCATCGTATTTGATGATATCCTTTGTATGCATCGAGGAAACACTTTAATGGGTATCCGCACAAAGACTCTATTTTCGACCATCTCGGTAATGGATAGCGATCTTGTGGACATGCTTTGTTAAGGTCGGTGTAGTCTACACACATACACACCGCTGTCGCTCTTCTTTACCATGTTGGATTGAAAGCCGGTCATGGTAGTAGACTTTCGCATGATTCTCGCATCCACAAGTTTGTGTACCTCCGCGGGATTGCTTGCGCAGGCTCGGAGCTGTCGCGCGCTTACGGCGTTGGTGAGTACCGCTTGCCGGTTCTCGATCTATGCTCTGTGATGGGCGTGGTACTCGGTCATGTGTTTTGGCTCTCATGCAAAATGTCCAAGTTCTTTTGTAAGCAGCACTACGGCCGCTTTGCCGTTGTCCAAGCGGTGACCCTCAGATGGATATTTCACATTACGGGTATTCGGGTGAATTGCAACCTTGATTTGGAACTACGGTTGCCGTTGTTCGGGATCGGTGCCGTTTCGCATGTAATTGTGTTACATTCTCTGTAGATGCAGTGGCATTGTGAGAGTAACAATGCCTCCCACCGAATTTGAGCATCCGTGCTTGTTGATGGCACCGCGATAGCCGTGATATCGGTCTCCGATAATGCCATTATATGGCGATGGAGATTTGATCACCATAAATTCCATCCGGGCCGTCGCGAGTGTTGTTCGTTTCCGATCTTGGTAGTCTTATCGCCCCATCGGCCATATTTTTTCACTGTAAAACCGACCAACGCCGTTCGACCGGGCTTAAGCGATCGAGTATTTCGAGCGTAGCCGCTGAAGCAATGCTCATACATGATGTCTGCGAAGCTCCACCGTCAGCGTACATGCGGTGGATGTCGTGACCCGCACTTATCTCTATTGTGAGTGGTTCCACCACTGCGTTGTCGCGATTAAGGTGGGGAAAGAGATCTCCTTTCACGTGAAAATTCTGGCCGACCTTACGCTGGTGATCCATTGTCATGATTGTATCATGTAGATCGTGTCGACCTTGTCTTTGGGTGTCTCCTTCTTGTTTCCACTCTTTTGTCTATCTTTTCCTCTTTAATGTTTTTGACCAAGTGGTCTAATCTACCCTCTTTAACCATCTTGTCGATGAGTTGCGTGATTGGACGATTCGTTGGTGGTATGGCCCTTCGTGCATGGTAATCACGATATCCATTCGGTCGCGCCGATCCTCCGGAGCGCGATCTGCTGCGGTCTTGGAAAATTCGCACCTTCATTGCGAGTATTTCCTTTGGGGTCTTAGTCGTGGGTGTATGTGTCATTATCCTCGGCTCCCACAGCTGCGATAGCTCTATTACAGTTATTACCGGTCATTGGATTGTCTCCGTGTTGTTCCCGTGACCGTAGTTCAAGTAGTTCCTTTGCTATCATTGCGGCAGCTTCTCCCAGACGAAGGACCAGGCGTTTCATGAGTTCATCAAAGGTTTGTGAATCTTGTCGTTCAACCTCTTGATGAGTTACGGATTATTAATCCCGCTCATGAAACCGAGATCTTTAATACTTGTGGCATGCTTTCACTTGCATGCATTCATCTTTGAAGCGTTCCATGAATGCGCATGAGATTCTCCTTGTTGCTTTACCTGGCGAGTTCGACAGATTTTTAGCGCACTTCTTCCGTGAGTAAAGTTTAGCGAAACGCCTTTCTCAATTCCTCAAAGCCATTGATGCTTGTGGAAGCTTCTTTGAACCGCCCGCGCGTTTCCCACTAGTGTGAGTTGAACATGTGGCACCACGGTCGTGTCCGATTTTCAATTGTCGCGGTGATTCAAAAATTTTGGGTGATCATCGTGGTCACTGTTCCATCATAGGTCTTCGTTGGCGGCATCGCGCTTCTTTTGCTTTCGTGAAGTCACCGATGCGCCGAGTAAACGCATCCACCTTTTGAGCGGCGCCAAAGGAGGATATATCTTCATCCCCCGGTCATTATATCATTTTCGGACTTCGATTGTCCGGTTCGCTATCCTCGTTGTCCGAGGAGTTTTGAGGACGCAATTTTCCCTCTTTCGGCGCTTGCGCCGTATCCCTCCGAGTTTGTACTCGGGAGGGCTTTCACAGGGAATAGCGTCGTCCCAATCATCTTGGATTACTGCGGCTACCAAGTCCGGTGTGGACATTGATACGCTTTTCATATTCGTCATTCTCACTCGGATGATGCGAGTGAGATGTCTCATCATCTCGATTCTCCTCCCGATTCGGTTGAATCTTGGGGTCGGTGGTCGCCTCCCGCTTCTCTTCGACATTGCGAGAGGGAGGTCTCGATTCAATCGAAATTGGTCGACTTTCAAGTTCCGACCGATCTCTTCTTCTCTTCCTCTTGCATGAGGCGATTAGTGTTTCGTAGTTTTGGGATCGAAAACTTACGGTGCTAGCTACGGTGAGACCCCTCGAGAGCGAGTGTGTTTGTTTATCACTACACCCTTATTTCGGTCGGTGCATCCGGTGCCTTTGTCGGTCGGTTCTAGCACCGATTGAAAGGAGTAGTAAAGGCGACGCAGATGGGTCTACTCCACTCGTGGTGGTTGTAGTGGCTTGGGTTGTTCTGGAGCGGTTCCACGGAGGAAGATCAAGTCTTGGCACGATCCACTTATTTTTAGCAATTTGGTTGTCCCTGAGTGCCTTGGAGTTAGTCCGCTTCGACTTCTTTCCCATAAGGTCATTGCGATCGGCGATTTCCATGCTTTGTCATTCTAGTGTTGGTTCTTAGTGTAGGGTCCGGATGGCGCCACTTGTTGATACAAAGTTGGGCGTTCCTTGCTTGGGCTCGGCTCTCGTACCAATTGAGGATTGTTGCTTGAGACCTGCGCACTAAGAGACAAAAGACACCGTTAGGCTTACCGTGGGATTGTCTCCCGATTATCCTCCGGCGTGAGTAAATAATCGGTTTAGGGTTAAAGGAGAATTAGGGTTTCGGATCGTACCTTTAACGAGGATGTGATTCCTTTATATATGCACGGAATCCTTGTTGGTTCCGTGTTCCCAACCTTCGCGTATCCGCCTAAGTCGGTTGGAATGATAATCCTCTTATTTAGAAGATATCGGATATCTATTCCGTGAATAGCTTTGGGCTTGGGCCTTCGTGAGCCCAAACTTCTAATCGGTGTAGCCCGACTCATGCAAGGCTAAGTTAGTGTTGGACTTTAGCCGGTTCGTGACCCGGATATAGACTATCGTCATCACCTCCCCGTGATCTATGTGGGACAAAGGTTGAGATAGTTTCATCAAAAGATAGTAAGTAATTACTTCACTTATTTGATTTGAAATAGGTTATTTGCATAAAAACATCATACTTGTCACTTTTGTCATTGTATGTTGCGTACTTTTTTTTCTCAACTTGACACTAACCTTTGAATCGTGCAAATGTAGTGTCGATGACACGCTAACCCGTTGGAGCGGGTCAAGTTAACTGTTTCGTTAATTTTGTTTTGCAACGTTAGTCCATTTAAATGCATTTTTAACGAACGTTTATTATATTATTGCATCGTTAGTCCTTTTCGCCCGTTTTTACACGTTTTCGTTCGTTTTTACACGTTTTCGCTCGTTTTTGTACGTTTTCGTCCGCTTTTACACGTTTTCGTTCGTTCTTACACGTTTTTGTTCGTTTTTTCACGCTTTCGTCCATTTTTACACGTTTTCGTTCGTTTTTTCACGTTTTCGTCCGTTTTTACATGTTTTCGTTCGTTTTCGTTTTACGTTTCGTAGTTTTACATTTTCGCTTGTTTTCACACGTTTTTGTTCATTTTTGCACGCTTTCGTCCATTTTTACACGTTTTCGTTCGTTTTTGTTCGTTTTTACATGTTTTTGTTCGTTTTTGCATGCTTTCGTATGTTTTTGCACGTTTTCGTCCGTGTAAAAATCGATGAAGACATGCAAAAACGAAGAAAAAAATTTTCCAAACAAAAGTGTGTAAAAGCAAATAAAGCGTGCAAAATGAACAAAATGTGTAAAACGGATGGCGTGCAAAACGAGCGGCGTGTAAAATGGACGAAAGCGCAAAACGAACAAAAGTGTAAAGCGAAGCAGCGTGTAAAATAAAGCGAAACAGCGGCAAAAGAGCGGCGATAAAACAGATGGGCGTGCAAAATGAATGGCGATGTAAAAACGAACAAAACGTCAAAAGCGAACGAAACCGATGAGAAATGTGTAAAGCGGACAAAATCGTAAAACGCGGCGGAAACATGTAAGCAGGCGGCGTGAAAACAAGCGGCGTGTAAAAGCGGACGGCGTGCAAAAGCGAACAAAAATATGTAAAAGCGAGCGGCGTAAAACGGATGAAAACATGCAAAAGCGAGCGGCGTGTAAAAGCAGAAAGCGTGCAAAAGCGAACAAAAGCGTGTAGAAGCGAATGAAAACATGTAAAAGCGGACGAAAACGTGCAAAAAAAAGAAGCGTGCAAAAGCGGCGAAAACATGTAAAAAAGCGAGCGGCGTGTAGAAGCGAATGAAACGTGTAAGCGGGCAAAAGGACTAACGGTGCAATAATATAATAAGCGGTCGTTAAAAGCGAATGAAATGGACTAACGGTGCAATAACAAAGTTAACGGTCGTTAACATGACTGCTCCAATAGGTTAAGCGGGTTAACAAGACACACAATAACACGAATTTAAAGGTTAGTGTCAAGTTGAGAAAAGAAAATACATGACATACTGATAACAAAAACGACAAGATGACGCTTTCTTATCGCAGATAACCCTTTGAAATAAGACTACACAAGCATATATTCTACTGTGAGTTAAAAACGATTTGAGATTGTCTCTTTACAATTTTTGCAACTAACAAAGCTTTTAGTGTTCCAATTATATCATTTAGTGGCATGAATTTTGGTTTGTAAATGTCAATCGTTTAAACATTAAAAATAAACATTTTTATTCATGCATTTCAGTATTCTATATAGTTTATTTGTTAATATACATCGTTTATCTTTGATATAATTGATGCTACTTAAATATATGATCTAGAGGTGGCAAAGTGGCGTCCTGGCGAAGCAGGCATGGGCTAGAATGGCACGCAGGCTAAGCGGGCACACGCTATACAAATCGCTTAATAAAAGACGTAAAGTCACGAAATAAATTCCTTAAACGTAGTATCTTATTTATATTTAAAAACTTAAATATATTATATAAATAATTGTTTCTTTAAAAACGATCATAATGTTCTCCAATTGAGAAAAAAAAAATGTGCCCATTAGTACCCATTTAAGTTTTTAGGGAGTGTTTGGGTAAAAATCACGTTTGCATAAATGATGTTTGCAAAACCATGTTTTTAAAAAGTAAGTCCCTACCTCCAATTTCAAAACCATGTTTTGAAGGCAAATTCAATGATAATCACGTTTGCAACCAAACATCAAAACTTGATTATTCACGTTTTGAAAACGTGATAATCAAATAATCATGTTTTCAAAGGGTTGCCAAACACCCACTTAATAGGCTATATGTGCTCATTTCAAAAAAAAATATGAGGCTAAATGTGTCAAAATTTTTTAAAATTTTGCCCATTTAACTCATTTTTTTTCTTTTAGGCACATTTGCCACCTCTAAATTATGATCCCAAGTTAATCTATATGTGGTTGTTAAGTGGCAATACAATCAAATCCATTTGAAGCAAATGGGAGAGTAAATGAATTTGCAGCAAGTAAAGGTCTTAAACTTAATATTCCTTAGATAATATACAATTTTATGCACAATTCATATGTATTGTGATTTAAATTAAAACGCTATGTAAGATTTATGCAAATATCTTGTGCGTGCACGGAGGTATATAGGTAGTAGTGCGTTTAAGATATTGCTTTGAAATCGACTAGTTGTAGTATTCGAAGACAAACGGATTTCTGGGCTTGATTATGGTCCAAATGATTCAAATAGTGGGCTATAAAAACGAAGTTGATACCATGTCAGATATGAACATAATAGTTTTTCAAAGAAAGATATCGTTAATTAACATGAATTGATCGGCACACTTTATTTTCTTACTTGCATATTCAAATGAGTGTGCAAATCAGTAGCCTTAATGAATACACATCCTTGTTTAGGTGACTTATGATCAGCTTGAGTAGAAAATGATAATAACTATAACTTTTTTAACAGACATGAATCAATCATATTTGATTCAAATTGTTCTTCGTGTTTTGAAGTTGGGTACGAGTGTAGAACAATCGTTATCGAACATAGACGAACCATAACTGCAATGAGACTCTTTCTTTACAGCATGTTACAGCCAACCAGGATTTTAGTATTCAAACTAAAACTCATGTAGTGATGTTATTTTTTGGCATAGGATCTCAATTATTCTAAAATTAACAAAAATCGAATTGCTATAATTTCTCTTTCTCATTTTAATATGAGATATTGGATGTGATCCATTTACACTCGTGTAATTTGGGATAAAGCCTGTATTTTGCTATTGTGATCTACATTAGTTTTGCTCCTTTTTTATGTCTGTTTTGTATATCTTTTAGAGTTGCTCAGATTGATGATATCGAGTTACCGATGATTTTGATTTGAGATTTTTTATTGAGTACTCTATCCCCAGCAACACCGCATCGTCTCAAAACGGTTGTGGTTCGAGACATAGAAGAGATTCAGTTTAAATCACCGTGGTGATGAGTGATGTACAGAAATGCCACATGTAGCATGTTATGACATATATGGTTCTTAAATTCTCTCCACTTACTAGTTACGAGTGGAGGGTGATAGTTTTATTGTTTTTGTCACTTTTAATTATTATTCTAAATTGGGATTCATTCTTAATCCTTACAAAGCAAATGTAAAGCTCTCTGTTACCAAACACTCTTATAATAAGAAAAGTAAAGCATTATTACCATTTACCAAAAACTTAAGACCAAAACTCATCTTGATCCAGACCAAACCCATCTACACTAGGATTCATTTAGATCCATGTTTTAAAAGACGCATCTTGACCTGAGCCCATCTAGAACTATGACCCGACCCGACCCACATATTTTGCCACCCCTAATTACCACAAACTTAAGAATTGATATGATTTTTCCAAACTAATATTGCATTCCCGATAAATTCATCATGTTTACGGACACCAAACCCATCCCGACCACGGACCTAAACCATCTAAACCGATGTTTTTAGAAGACCTATTTCTACCCAGACCCGTCTAGACCCAAAATCATCTAGAATCGTGACCCGACCCAACCACCTATTTTGCCACCTCAAATTACCAAAAACTTAAGGATTGATATGATTTTTCAGACTTATATTTCATGCTCAATAAATTTATATGTTTATCAGGCATCAAAGTCAAGTCTGAAGCATAATACTAACCATAAGACATACAATGCATATGCACTATGGTATATGAGTAGGAAAAGTTTCTCGCAGTGATCTATGTGGGACAAAAGATTGAGATAGTTTCATCAAAACATAGTAAGTATTTATTCTCATTAATTTGATTTAAAATAATACAAGCCCATATTCTAGTGTGGGTTATAAAACCATTTGAGATTGTCTCTTAACAATTTGTTTGTAAATGTCTATAGTTTAAACATTAAAAATAAACTATTTTTTTTTTTTTTTTTTTCGCCATAATTTATCAACTGTAATTCATATGAGATAAGTTGTGATTCATTTACACTTCAACTTATTAGCTAGTTGCGATTCCTATAGATCTAGTTGCGATTCCTATAGATGTGACATTTAAGCATACGTTCTCATCCTAATGTACTAAGGCATGTAAGTGTAATAATGACACATGAATATTTGCTATCGTAATCTAGAATATTTATGTTCCTTTTATAAGTTATTTAGTGTCCTTTGAAACCAACTGGCTTAGCTTAGTTGGTCATCTTGGAGTCTTTAGAGGCTCTTGGGGGAGGGAGGTCTTGAGTTCAAATCCTACAAGGGGTTTGAATGAGGGATTTTCCTTCAAGGTAGTCCTTTAATGAAGGGGTTGGGCCTGGTAACCCCAGGTTCGAATCTTGGAAAAGGCAAGGGTTTACTCCTATTAATTGTCGAGCCTTCGGGCGGATTAGTAGAGGGTTTTCCCCCCATTGGGTATTTGAAATAGGCATTTCCGCTTCTAGGGAGCTCTCTAGCGCGAACCCGGTTTAGACAACGTAGTCTAGACCTCCCGCTGTCGAAGCGCGACACGAAACACCTTATAAGAAATTCACCTTTCAAAAAAAATTTAGTGTCCTTTGAAGTTATTGAGATAGATTATATGATGTTTAAATATGGATGCTTTCGGATTTGTGAGATTTCTTTGAGTACTTTAAAACTTTCAACACAACGACATCGTTGCAAACAACACCGAATCGACTATAGTTCGAGGTAATTTAGTTTCATTTGTGGGGCTTGGTCGGTTGTGCGCCTCACATTTATTCCTTCATAACCAAACCCAAATGTATCATTAACAAATCATGTGGCTGACATTATTCCCTTAAAACCAAACCCAAAAATATCATAAACAAGTTATCTGGCATAGCTCGATTTGGTTTAATTTCTAAATATTTTCAAGAGATATCGCATTTTGCATTATTGTTCTAAAATAGATAAGTAAATCCAACTTTCGTAATCAAAACTATGGACTCTTAACATTTTTTAAAAATCTTCTGAATATTTGTTAAAAACACGTTAAGTTAAAATCAAAAAGTTAAGAACATGTTATATATTTTGGGGATACAACAAGTTAGAGTTCAACTTTTATCATATATATTGAACAATAACAATTATTGTATTCCCAAAGATTAAACCAATTCTCAACACATATGTTTAATATACACTTTAGTATATAAACTAGGAACTCTTTATTTCTTTAACCTATGTGGGATCAAGGATGTATGGTTTTTGTCAAAAAGAATAAGCAATGTACCAAAATGTTGAAAAATACACTTTTAGAATGCTAATTCATACCAGTTTTGTGTTTATAATATATACATCGTTTATCTATTACTGGCTTCGTTGATCCTCCTACGGAGTACAATTTATATCATTGGTTTCACGTGGGTTCACTATAATTTTTTGGTTCCTCTGTATTTAGTTAAGGTCGTGAGGAATGTTAACGTATAGATACGAGAAGTTTTTTGTTTCCCTGATTACATGCCATGAAGTTTATTTTCGTTGGTACCGTAAAGCATTTTTTGTCTAAACTTGATTCTAGTAAATCACGCTATTCTTTTTAACAGATTGTATCTTATTGTTTACGAAAATCATTTGTTTGTTCGCGTGTATCGTGAGTTAAGCATTGATATTTTTAGTTTATGGTTGGTTAGTTATGTTAAGACAAAATTCATAGTTAAAACTATTATTTCCCGTATTATCCGACCTTTCATTATGTACGTAAGCTTTTGGCAATTCGTTTATTTTCTCTTCTCGTTAAAAAAAACAAACACTGCCTAAAGATTACAACTCTCGATTATAAAGGCAAGTATCTAACTTGTTTTTATTCTTCATTAAATGCTATTTTAGAAATTCTAAAATTACACTATATAGAGAAATAGATGCACAAAAGTAATTTTTTTTTAAAAAAACCCAAAAAAAAACTCTCCCACCCCTTTGGCGAATATGGAGAATTACGAAACCTAATCCTCCTTCATATTAATCGATCTTCAAACTTCCCTAGTACAAGTCGATTTAATCTTTGATTATATCTCGTGTATGATCTAGGTTTAAACCATATCTTGTCTTAAGTCCGCTTTGTGATCGATTTTTGTTTTAGGTATAATTCTTAATCGCTACTTAAGGGTTTAATCGATCGGTTTGATTTTATCATTAAACCGATTCCGGTCATCATTATTATATCATGTAATTGGGATTGTGCTTCATGGCTTATAAACCCTAGTTGTTAACTAGGGTTTTAATTGTTTTGTTTGAAGACCGACATTCTTTTCTTCTTGTTTTGGGTTTCGATTGTTGTGATGTCGAATTCGGGAGAGGAGATTCTTGGTATGCCACGGCTTGTGGTTAATGTTGCTGAATTGAAGGGTCAAGAGGTCTGAACGCCGGTGTTCAGCAGCCACGTAAAGCTAATGAGTTGGAATCTGATGATAATGCGACTAGGTTTCATGCTACCGATTTCCTGTCTGGTAGTTCTGGTTCTCGTTCTGATGGACAAGTGAAGCCGGTTTCACTTGTTTCAAGCCCCAGTCATGACACGCCTGAGGGTTATGATACTTTACTGAAAATTCGTGCTATTGAAAAACAAATCTTAGAGGGAAAACTTGTTCTTGTGGGTGACGATGGGCAACCATTAAAACCAACTGGAACAGTGGATGCTACTACTTCTACTGGGGCTAATCCGTTTGAGCATCTTAAGGTGCCGCAATCACAGAAGGAGCTTGAGGAGATGCTTTCTGCTATCGGTTATTCGAAGCCTCCTCAAGATACAAGTGGTCCTATGGCTTCTAATGTTAATGTACATGGGGTTGTTGGTATTGAGAAGGATGGTGTGCATGCTTTGAAACAACCTGCTGCATCGTATGCTGGTGTTACTTCTACTGAACCAATGAAACACATGTCTAACTTTCGCGAGTTGGAATGTAGTAAGAAAGCTCTTGGTGTGGATCTTTACGTCCGATGAAAGTGGTTGAAGAGGTAAACACTAGGTTTGAGAATACTTTGTATGGGTATTTCCTTGGTAAACGCCTTGCTTTTCCCCTGTTGTTGATTACTTTGTACGCAATGTGTGGGCTAAGTTTGGTATACAAAAGGTAATGATGAATGCAAAGGGTTCTTCTTTTTAAGTTTAATTCAAGAAAGGTGTTGATGATGTTATTGAAAAGCAGTCCTTGGTTGATTAATAATGTACCTATTATTCTTAAACCATGGACGTGAACACCAACTTACTTAAAGAGGATTTGACCAATATTCGGTGTGGGTTAAATTCCATGAAGTTCCTCTTGCTATGTTTTCGATGATGGCCTTAGTCTCATTGCCACATTGATAGCACGCCTAAAAGGTTAGATGCCTTCACTAGCCAAATGTGCAAGGACTCGTGGGGTAGTAGTAGTTTTGCTAGATGCATGATTGATGTGAAGTCGATGGGGTTCTTAGGGACAGACCTTCTTGTTGAGATTCCGTTACTTGATGGGTCGGGTCGACTATCGAGACGACACGGGTTGAATATGAGTGGAAACCACCGCATTGTGATAAATGTAAGATTTTGGTCATACTCCTATTGATTGTCCTAAAGTTGTTGAACCTCCCACTCACCTTCTAAGCGTGCTAATGATGGTTTCAAGACGGTGAATAATAGGAAGAAGGAAAGCAATGTGGGTCTTCTATTCCGGTCAAGGAGGGTTTTTCAAACTGTTGTGGGTAAACAGTTTCAATACCAACCCAAGAAGAATCCTCCCGAACCTAAGAAAGTGGTAGTCACTAAGAAGAATACTTCTGATGTGGCTAGTTCGAGTGGAACCAAGATCGCTACATCTAACCGGTTTGATGCTCTTAATATGGAACATACGGATGCGTCGGTATTCCTTCTAATGACAATATCAAGGATGTGGATTCGGTTGTACAATGGAAGTTAATGATGATAAGTCTACTAAGGCAGTCTGCATCACAAGAGCCTCTTGTGAGTGATTTGAAAGAGATGGAGTCGGAAGTGGCTCCTCAAACTAGTGATTCTTGTATATATACCGCCTCTTCTACTAAGAGAGTTAACCCTTTTTCTAAAGTGGGAGAGATTGTAGTGTCCGATTCTGAAGATGAGGTTGTTGCTAACCCATTTGATGAGTCTGCTAATATATTTGGTGGTGGCCAAGAGTTTGAAGATGAGTATGATGACTATGATTTCGATGACTATGCGAAACAGGTTCGTAATCTTCCGGGGAATTTGGATGCCTTTAATGCCATGTATGGCACAACGTTTCAAGGTCCTAGGAAGTAATTTTATTTCTTTGTGTCATATGTTATCATTTGAGTAGTGGTTTGTTTTCTTAGTTTGAAAACATGAAGTATCTTGTTATGTAAGCTCTATGCCTATGTAACGGGCTGAGTTATGGGATTTCACTCATATCCATTGTACTTAAACATTTATTTGGTTAATATATTTACCAGGGTGCAGGATTACTCCCCTTTACCCAAAAAAAAAAGATACACAAAAGTACTACGTATTCATAATTTAAACCTATTGCTGCTAAGAAAAAGGAAGACCAAGAACCAACAATTATCTTTTGTATCACCAACTATGAAAATATGATATTGACTGTTAACCTATTTGTCAGTGACAATCCATACTGCCTTGACTGTTTGTTTCTCTCTCTCTCACCATTTCTTGTTTCATGTGATCTTTTCTTTCATCAACAAAAGTGAGATCACCATACACTAATATACAAGTAGATAACATAGATTATATTTAAAATACAACGGTTTAATATATAAATTAGGGTGTACCAATAAAAATTAAGTGTGTAAATCAATTTATTTTCATTAAGGCTAATAGAACCTCACACCTATTTTCACATATTACGAGTATCATTTTCATTGCTAAAACGTCTTTAAGTATCTACGCAAATGAAAACATGTATCTTTATTTTTTTTTATTCTTTTTAAAACGGCATTTTTTTTTTCATACCTGTAACATTATCTCACAATATATCGTACAAATGCTTTCAACGAAGCTTAAATCCATAACCTCTAAGTTGACGGAGAACTCATATACCACAAGACCAAAAGCCTCCAGAAAACATGCATCTTTTTACTTGCAAAATAACATATGTATTTGATCCATCAATTTTTTAAACGAGTTAAGACATACAGTAGATACTATTTTACTTTAGACAATATCAAACCATGTACATTGACCATTGACTATTGACTAATACGTACACAAGTAATTAGACATATACTCTTATACCTCTCAACGTTAAACAACTTTCTAAAATACATTTACATTTTAGAGTATACTTCTCAACGTTAAACATCTGTCTAAATACACATTTACATTTTTTTCATTATATAATATGGTTTGTCACATCTTCATATTTTGTAATTACTATATATACTAAAGGTCAGGGAGGAAAGCAAGAACCAAGACGTTAATTGCAATCTTTTCCAACTCTAAAAAAAATTACTCGAGGTTCAAGTTCACAACAAGAAAGTATGTCCAAACATTAAATGAAAAGTTTCACAACTTGCGCGAAACAGTCCACGAGGTTTAAGTATCGTTGTAAAGTAAGTCAAACATTAAATGCAAAGTTTCACAACTTGACAAAAACAGTCCCTGAGGTTTAAGTGTCGCTACAAAGTAAGTCATTTCAAACCAATCCCGCTGCATCGCGCGGGTTTCCACACTCGTTACATCTATAACATCTATGTATATATTAATATATGACGGAGCACATGATACTGTATTTCTTATATTTGAATTTGAATATAAAACAAGATTTACCTTTTGTTACTCCCAATATTGCTTTTATAAACTTAAGACAAAACTATCAGTATTCTTTTTTGAACATGAAAAGTATCATTTTCATCTAAAAAGAGCCACTTTGTTATATTAAACTAAAAACATCAATATTAGTAAGAGATAAATAGTTAAATAAAAAAGAAGTCAATGATAAGGATATGGAGTCCAATAGTCCAACAGCTACCTGCCTACCTTACCTTCACCCTCACCTTCAAGCTTTAAGCATTTAATGATGATAACCTTGCATTCAGGCAACGGCTCCAATTGTTTAATGTCCTTTGTGAAAGTGATTTTCTAATTTGAGCTCATCAAAAACTTCCCTGTTGCCATCAATTTTTTTTGTTTTCTAAAGTTGTAGTATCATGAAAGAAATAATTATTAACCCTTTAATCCTCTTTATTAGGTAGTTTGATTTGAAGTATTTCTTTTAAAGATATAATAGAACTTGGTCTATAATACAGATAGGATTACTAAAATCAAAACACAAAATCTCAGTAACATGATAAACATGCATGGTTTTAGTATTTTGTTTTGTGAAGCACAAATTTTGTTCCCTTTCATTTGACAAGTATCTGAGATATGAGATCATTGACCTTCTCAATACGCATACGTTTATATCGAACAACTTCAAATTATCATTTTGAAGTAAATAACAGAACCAAAATGCATTAAGTATACAAAATTATATTATATCTATATACTAAGAGGCAGGAACACAAACATGCCCTCACACTTCTTGCATTAATTACTATCTTGAGTAATTCAACAAAAATAGTCCTTAAAGTTTAAGTGTTTTTGCAACCTAAGTCCTCACAAGTTAATTATTAGCCATTTAACAATTAATTACGTACTATCTATAGAAATTTAACGAAAATAGTCCATAAAGTTTAAGTGTCTTTGCAACTTAGGTCCTCACAAATTAATTAGTATGTATAGCCATTTTACAAAAATAGTCCTTAAGGTTTAATTGTCTTTTCAAGGAACACATTGTATCATTAATTAGTATATATAGTCATTTAATTAACAAAAATAATCCTTAAGGTTTAATTATCTTTTCAAGGAACACGTCTCGCCGCAACGCGCGGGTTACAACACTCGTATATACTAATCGCAATCAAGGTTGAAAGTTTGGATTCACAATGGAAAATGGAAACCAACCTTTTGATAACAACAGAAACTACAACAAAGTCTAAACATAACCCTATTACTCGATCTCCAAGTACAACTAAGGTGGTGTTTGTTTTTAAGAGGTGCAGAATCGAACTGAATCGAATCGCACGTCTGAATCGAATCGATGCGTAAACGTCGAATCTGGACGCATCCGAACGAAGAAAAAAAACGCATGTTTGAACGGATTTTTTTTTTGGTTATTTTGTGTCTACAAGAAGCATTCGACGCGCTAAGACACCCTCTCGCGTCTTGACAGATTCAGACATTTTTCCGCTCGCACGCCGTTCGACGCTTGAACGAAAAAATAACGAATCGAACGGCAAAATGTCGACCGATTCGACATTTTGCCGCTCGACGCTGTTAAGAGGCAAAAAAAAAAAAAAAACAAACACAACCTAAATAAACTACAAAGTAAAATAAGAACAAATTCTGATTCTCGTATTAAATCAAACATCATTTTATTAACACAAAAATTTCTGGAAAAATGTCTTGACTTTAAAAGGTATGTACCTTGGATATCTTCTATACATTTGTCATATTGTTTCTTCAAATATGTATTGTCACAACTATAAAAAATAATACGAGCTGATGATCTCAAGAAAAAAAAATGGAAAACTTAAGGAGGAGTGAAAAGGTAGGGTACAATATCATAAAATGCCGAGGAAATGTAGAAATCTGTGAATGGTGTGGCCATTGCATTCACCAGCACCTCTATATATCTGCAATACAGAAAAGGAAAGCATGTAAGAAAATCTAAATATACACAAAATGATACTACATGAAAGCTAATGAGAGAAAAATAGACAAAATTAGTAAAAGTGAAAAAGAAAAGTCATAAAAAGTAGTTAAGAACTGAAATCAGGTGGGTAGGAAGTGACCATACATCTCTTTTCAGATGAAAGATATGGCATCCTAGAGAAGATGAAGATGTGCATTTGCAGAAAGAAGTTAAATAAAAGGTGATGGGGGGACTATAGACATCCACAGTACACACTATTTGCCAGTAAAGAAAAGTAAAAAGAAAGATTGAGTGTAAAGATATATGGGAGCTGATTGACGCAAAAAATGTTGGAGTTGAAATCAATTTTAACCAACCGTAGCCAAAGCCAACTACACGTGGCATTTTCTTGGCTGGTTAAAGAGTCTTACGTGTAATTTTTTGAGGCTTCAACAGTGAATCGAGGTTTCTCATTTATATTAGAGTTAATTGCAGAAATCGTCCCTAAGGTTTGGCAAATTGCGGTTTAAATAAAATAGTTTAAAATTGAATCGTCCCAAATTCAAACCTTTTGCAAATTTTGGTCTCGAGCTTTAGACCGCCGTTAAGTGACTTTCGTTAGAATTAACACGTTAGCCCTTTTGGCCAAAAACTCTTGCACTGTTGATCCTTTTGGCCAAAACTATTACAACGTTCATCCTTTTGGCCAAAACCTGCGGCGTTCATCCTTTTGGCCAAAAACTCTTGCGGCGCTCATCCTTTTGGCCAAAACTCTTGCGGCGTTCATCCTTTTGGCCAAAACTATTACAACGTTCATCCTTTTGGCCAAAAACTCTTGCAGCGTTCATCCTTTTGGCCAAAAACTCTTGCAGCGTTCATCCTTTTGGCCAAAACTATTACAACGTTCATCCTTTGGCCAAAACCTTGCGGCGTTCATCCTTTTGGCCAAAAACTTTTAGGGCGTTCATCCTTTTGGCGAAAACTCTTGCGGCGTTCATCCTTTTGGCCAAAAACTCTTGTAGCGTTCATCCTTTTATACATTTCATATGTTTTTAATCGTCTTCATCAATTTTTATGCGTTTTTTTCAGAATTTGAAAAAAAATTGGAATTTTTCGCAAATTTGAAAAAAAATCCAAAAATTTTGAAAAAGAAAATTAGAAAAAAATCCAAATAAAGAAAAAAAATCCAATATTTTTTCAGAATACTTTTTTTGAAATTCTTTTGAAAAAGAAAATTGGAAAAAGATTCCAAAAGTTTTGAAAAAGAAAATTGGGAAAAGAAAAATCCGAAAAAAAATTTGGAAAAAAAATCCAAATTTTTTTCCTAAGTACTTTTTTTTACGAAAAAAAATTGAATATTTTTTCGTTAATACTTTTTTTTTTCCTAAATACTTTTTAGGAAAAAATTCAATTTTTTTTCCTAAAAAGTATTTGAAAAAAATTGAATTTTTTTCAGAATACTTTTTTCCTAAATACTTTTAGGAAAAATTCAATTTTTTCCTAAAGTATTTACTTGAAAAAAATTGAATTTCTTTTAAAAAAAAAAGTATTTCGAAAAAAAAAAATTCAGAAAGAATTTCAAAAAATTTCAGAATAATTTTTTTCAGAATACTTTTTTTCAGAAAGAATTTGAAAAAAAAAGTATTTACTTAAAAAGTATTGGATTTTTTTTCTTTTTGGATTTTTTTCCAATTTTTTTTTCAAAATTTTTTGATTTTTTAAATTTCGAAAAAATTCAATTTTTTTTCCAAATTTGCGAACAAAACGCATAAAATTGATGAAGACGATTAAAAACATATGAAAATGTATAAAAGGGTGAACGCTATAAGAGTTTTTGGCCAAAGGATGAACGCAAGAAGAGTTTTTGGCCAAAAGGATGAACGCCCAAGAGTTTTTGGCCAAAAGGATGAACGCCGCAAGAGTTTTGGCCAAAAGGATGAACGCCGCAAGAGTTTTTGGCCAAAAGGATGAAACATGCTGAAAGGTTTTGGCCAAAAGGATGAACGATGTAATAGTTTTGGCCAAAAGGATGAACGCCGCAAGAGTTTTTGGCCAAAAGGATGAATGCCGCAGGTTTTGGCCAAAGGATGAACGTTGTAATAGTTTTGGCCAAAAGGATCAACTGCAAGAGTTTTGGCCAAAAGGGCTAACGTGTTAATTCTAACGAAAGTCACTTAACAAGAAGTTAAGCTGTGGACCAAAATTTGCAAAAAGGTTTGAATTTGGGACGATTTCAATTTTAAACTATTTGGGACTAAACTCGCATTGCCAAACCTTAGGACGATTTATGCAATTAACTCTTTATATTATAGGTAGATATACAACAAATATATAAAGTATCAAAAGTTTCAATCAACTACCTATGTGGGATCATAAATCAATACAACTTGGTTGAAACAATTAAGGGTTTAGTCCGTACAATAGCAACGTACTTTCAACTTTGTTCTATTTTAGTATGTGTACTTTTTTTTGTCCCACTTAATGTAACGTACTTTCAGGTTTTGTTCCATTTTAGTACGTCAAAGTACAGGCTACCGGTTAAGAAAATGAGTTTTACCGTTAAATGACTACGTTGTTTTTTTTAGCACATAAATGGTCGAGTTAATGCAACGTACTTCAGGTTTTGTGCTACTTTAGTACCTCAAAGTACGGGCTACCAGATAAAAAGTCATTTTTGTCCGTTTTTTTACGTTTTCACCTTTTTTTACGATTTCCTCCGTTTTTTACGTTTTCGTCCGTTTTTTTACGTTTTCGAATATTTTTTTTACGTTTTTCTTCGTTTTTCTTCGTTTTTTTACGTTTTCGTCTGTGGTTTTTTACATTTTTCTTCGCTTTTACCGTCCCTTTCTTTTACGTTTCATCTTTTTACGATTTCCTCCGTTTTAACGTTTCGTCCGCTTTTACGTTCGAATATTTTTACGTTTTTTCTTTTTATTACGTTTTCTTCGCTTTTACGTTTTACCGTGGGTTTTACATTTCTTCGTTTTTACGCCGTCCATTTTTCGATTTCCTCTGCTTTTTACGTTTCGTCGTGGTTTTACCATTTTCTTCGCTTTTGTTTTGTCCCTTTTACGCCATCCTTTTTACGATTTCCTCCGTTTTTACGTTTCGAATATTTTTACGTTTTCTTAGTTTTACGCCGTATGTGGTTTTGTTTTCTTCGTTTTTCGTTTCGTTTTTTTATGCTTTCATCCGTTTTTATGTTTCGCCGACAAAACGTAAAAACATAGAAACCGCATTTAAAACGTAAAAACGAAACGTAAAACGAAGAAAACGAAAAAAACGAAAACAAAGCGAAACGAAAAACTAGACGAAAACGTAAAAAGTAAAAGATGAAGAAAAATGACGAAAACGTGAAAAATCAGATTTAAAACGTAAAACCAAACGAAACGTAAAAACGAAAAAGGCAAAAACTAAAAAGAAGTAAAAACGTAAAAAATGTAAAAACATACGAAAATGTAAAAATCGACGAAACGTAAAAACGAAAAAAAAAAGTAAAAAAAAAAGAAGTAAAACGAAAAAGAAGTAGAAAACGAAAAAGGTAAAAAACAGACGAAACATAAAAAATCGACGAAAACGTAAAAACCAAACGAAACAAAAAAACGAAAAAACGAAAAGAAGTAAAAACGAAAAAGTCGACAAAAACATAAAAAATCGACGAAAACGTAAAACCAAACGAAAACGTAAAAAGGAAAAAACGGTAGGACTAAATTGTGATACTCCACAAATCATGTGGACCATTCATGTAATTAAATCAAACAAAGTAGGTTGTTTTCGCTCATTATCCGCTAAATCAAACTTGCACGTACTAAAGTAGCACAAAACCCGAAAGTACGTTACATTGTGGGACAAAAAAAGTACACGTATTAAAATGGAACAAAGTCGAAAAGACGTTCATATCAGACGGACTAAACCTAACAATTAAATATGAATACCATCATATATATAATGTGATTTATTAACTCAACCTTAGGTCGCCTCAAAGAAGGAGCCCCAATCCTCTCATTTTTCCCGAACGTCGACTTTCTCTCCAAATGACCTTCAAATGATTAGGTGCTACTGAAGGGCGACCAAGTTCAATCTTTTTTCAAAAAAAAAAAAAAAAAAAAACTTTAACACAAACTAAAAATCAATTACCATGCATGAGTCATTTGTATACTTACACGTTGCATACAAGCATGGTTTCGGATCATTTTTTTTTTTTTTTTTTTTTTTGTAATGAATACAGTTGCATGAGTCATATGTATACTTACACGTTGCATGGTTTCCACTACATTTCATGTACCTTTTAAAGAATCATGGAAGCCAATACAGTAGACACTTGCACTTTAAATTGCTATATAAGAGGGAGTATATTTTTGCTTTGTTAACGATCGTCCACACGATCGATAGGAAGCCAAGTTCTTTTTTTTACTGGCGATCGATCGCCTCCACAACAAGGGGATCGAGATGAAATCGATCGCCCTATGCACTCGATCGATAGGCGATTACTCCTACTGCATTCAGCCTTAATATATCATGAAGTGTGAATCAATAGAAGTGAAGGAACCTTTTAAATTTTAAATAAAAGTTCCAACTTACTCACGTATAAGCAATTGCGGATTATTAATATTTTTTTTAATTTTAATATTAATTTATAAAAGCCTTAGACTTTTTCTTTTCTCTTTAACTGAAACATCCAAAAAGTAGTTGAATGGCTACATCGGTGAAGGTGTCCGGACCATCGTTGTCAACATTTTAGAGCAAGATGTCCCATTTCAGCTTGTTCCTATAGCATGACTAAAGGTGAACACAAGAAACGCAAGTACCTCAAAATTCAGGTATATATGGCCTGTATGAAGTTTGGGGCCAAATAATGTAAAGATTTAATGCCTAAATGAGACAAATTTTTAAATGAATTATGATTGTTTATGGTACATCCATTTGGTCAAGTTCCAGCATTTCAGGTTGATGATATCGATCACCTTGACCAATGACTAGAAGCCGAGTAATAGATTTCAAGATGATGATATCGGCCACCTTGTTTGGTACATCATAATCTACATGTTTTGTGTGTGTTTAGGACATCATAAAACAAACCTATTATTAAAAGCCTCAATTGACCAATGACTAGAAGCCGACTAGCCGAGTAATAGATTTCAATCCTCCAAACTAGTTTTAGCCTTCTAGCTCATCATTTGCCCCAAGACTATTCGACTGGTTCTAGGGTCGGTTGCAAACTGTCAACCGCTAGGCTAATTAGTGAGCTCAATATTGGGACAATTGACTTGTTTCTTGTTAAATAGTTACATTTACAAGCAAACACATAAAATATGAAACTACAAACACATATGAAGACATAATAGGTAATGGGGGAGTGTGTACGTATACAAAAACATAAAAACGATATTGTTTGTGGGAAATCCATGGGTATTTACACACAAATTTCCCACGGATTCACCAGGTTGGTAGGTAATCCGTGGGAAATTACCGACGAATTTCCCACGGACATAATCGTTTTCTTTGATTTTTGATATAGTTACACGCTCACGCATATACACATCTGTATAACTACATACAAAATGTATATAGATACAATGAAGGTTATAAACAGACATACAGAACATATACGTGTAGATACCAACACATATACAATGGTTTGTTCCACGAAAAGGTTATACCTAAACCTACACATGGGATTGAAATGACAAGTATGGTGTGTACACATATACAATGGTTTTTTCCTCAAAAAGTTATATCTAAATCTACACACACACTTGCGATACTCGCATAATAATGAATCTACAAACGCATATGAAGAAATGTTAAGTAATGTGGGAACGTGTAAGTATACAGAAACACAAAAACAGGAAAAGCAATATTTTTTGTGGGGAATCCGTGGGAAAGCATCGACAAATTTCCCACGATTAGCACAAAAACAACTTTTTGTGGGAAATACGTGGCTAGTGACCCTCAAATTTCCCACGGACCATTTAAATAGTTATTTTATCAAATAAAGAACGTGTGAAATTCGTGAGTAATGTATCTAAAATTTGCCACATAATTTTGGTTGTGGCTAATATGTGTGAAATGTGCGACTAGTTTCCCACTGACGTCTAATCAACATGAATAGTGTGAATATTGTTGCAAATCTGTGGGAAATTTGTGACGGATTTCACACGAAAACTTGGTCAACAATTTAGTGTGTAAATGGTAGGAGATTCGTGGGAAATTTACGACATATTTCCCACCGAAACTTGGTCAACAATTTGGTGTGTAATTTGTAGGTATTTCGTGTGAAATTTCACACAGTTTTGTTTCCGTGGGAAAAATTCTGTGGGTAAAAGCAGTTTGTGTAGTAGTGTTGTGTGTATATATCATGTTTAATTATGAAATATTACTCAATTCCAAACTGCTTCGATCATTTTTACGCGTTTTGCAAGAAATTTTAGAGTGTCCTTTCTTGTATTTTCTTAATTCTCTTGAGGCTACCCCTACTCTCTTTATGTGCATAAATATTGGAAGCAAACCGTGTAAAAAGGCACGAAGCAGTTTAAAAAAGAACGAATTGAAAAAAAGAATAAATCGTCTACCTCATGTATTCGAACATAGTAACTCTTTTTTAGCGGGCAACATTGATTTCCATCTGAACCACATTCCCATCATGCTATGCTTTCCGATTGGTTGTATACAACCTTTTTTTTATTATTATTTGTTAATCTCTCCTTAATCGGCACCGCTTAACTACGACAATTATAAGTAAATAAATAAATCTATTTACATATTAAATACATAAACATATTAAATAGCACAATATGTCAAGTACTTATACTAGTTCTTCAAGATGATATTCGTGCATGGAGAAACATGATATTTGAGCATCGAAAAACAATTAGCACATAAAGTATCACACCATTTAAAAAAGTTTCTAGAAAACTATGAAAATTTATATTAATTTTTGGACCAGATAATGTATCACACTATTTAAAAATTTTGAGAATTTATATAAGTTCTTTAACTATAACCACGAGAGATGAAGAAACATGTTTTCATCTTCTTTTGGCTAAGTCAAACAACATACTACCAATCTCAAGTTATAACCTTGCATATACAACAAATACATAAAGTATCAAAAGTTTCTATCAACTACCTATGTGGGATCATAAATCAATACAACAATTCGCAAAAACAAACATTGAGCCCGTGTCATTAACTTGGTTGAAACAATTAAATATGAACAACCATCATATATGTAATTGTGATTTATTAACTCACCATTAATATATTATGAAGTGTGAATCAATAGAAGTGAAGGAACATTTTAAAATTTAAATAAAAGTTCCAACTTACTCACGTATAAGCGATTGCGGATTATTAATATTTTTTTAACTTTTAATATTAATTTATAAAAGCCTCTTTTTCTTTTCTCTTCAACTGAAACATCCAAAAAGTAGTTGAATGGCTACATCGGTGAAGGTGTCTGGACCATCGTTGCCAACAGTTTAGAGCAAGATGTCCCATTTCAGCTTGTTCCTATAGCATGACTAAAGGTGAACACAAGAAACCCAAGTACCTCAAAATTCAGGTATATATTGACTGTATGAAGTTTGGGGTCAAATAATGTAAAGTTTTAATGCCTAAATGAGACCAATTTTTAAATGAATTATGATTGTTTATGTCAAGTTCCAGCATTTCAGGTTGATGATATCGATCACCTTGACCAATGACTAGAAGCCGAGTAATAGATTTCAAGATGATGATATTGGCCACCTTGTTTGGTACATCATAATCTACATGTGTTGTGTGTGTTTAGGACTTCATGAAACAAACCCATTATTAAAAGCCTCAATTGACCAATGACTAGAAGCCGACTAGCCGAGTAATAGATTTCAATCCTCCAAGCTAGTTTTAGCCTTCTAGCTCATCATTTGCCCCAAGACTATTCAACTGGTTCCACAGACGGTTGCAAACTGTCAACCGCTAGGCTAATTAGTGAGCTCAATACTGGGACAATTGATATACAAAGTGGATCATAAATTGTTTCGAGTAACGAGGTTTTATCTTCATTTAATTTGACTTGTTTCTTGTTAAAGTGGATCATAAATCGTTGGAGAGATCGTTTTATCACCGTTTTTGTTATGGAATTGATCATTAATTCATCTTTGTTTCAAAATTAGTTATTGTACTAATTATGTGCCCCTTACATAAATAGATTATCAATCTTCGAAAATAAAATTTCTGGAGTTCACATTAATTAAAAAAAAGTTTTGAAGTTATATGAATCTACAAATTGTGATTATAGCATGGCTAATTCTTACATTTAGGCATCTCATAACCTCAATTTGTAAACATCATAGTAGTTCACACACATATAAGATGTATACACTTAGGTATATTAGCTACCAAACATTCTCTTTCTTGAAAAAATGTGGGACTAAATGTTGATATGATTTTTATCGAAAAAGAACTCAAGGTAGCTAGATTTAGTAATCCCTGCAGTTTTACTAAATCAACGTGTACCGTACACATGCATGGCCAAAATAGACCATTACCTTGTCTTTATACACTTTCTTACGTTCAACTAAAAGTTACGAATATCTATTTTTTTTGAACCACAATTATATTGAAAAACAAGCAGAGTTAAGAAATTACAACGTTACGAATATGTTAATAGACATGCATTACATGCCGTTACTCAAAAATACATGTATTTTGTTATTGTAATCTACTCGACTATGAAAACATATTCGAGTTTCGAGTAACTAGGTTTTATTTGATAGGGTATTAATAGTTGAAATAAAGAAATCTTCCAATACATTTAGAAAGATTTCAAGAAATTCCTTACTGTTTGAAGTAATATTTGTGTTTGATACATCAACGAAGAACATAAGTATTCTATTGAAAATGAGTACGGACTACGGTTAGGATTATAAGGTAAATCCAAAGATCCTTTGGACGGCGTTAGTCGTGGATCGTGGTGATAAATGTTTCACTTTTTAATAATAAAAACCTAAGAATATATATTAATTCGAGATCCTTAGTGTACGAGGTGTTCAAATTTTATTTTGCATAATGAGCTCCTCTTGCAATAATGTATCCGGAACCTAATACTATTCTAGAAACATATAGTCCATGTGACTCTTTTATATAATCAAGTCATCTTTCACTTTTCTAATCTATGTGGGATGTAATGCTAAAATGGTTTTTATTAGAAAAATCTAAAAGGTTTTAAATGTTGTTAACTCATGCTTTTTTAGTAATCTATATCGTTTATTTGTTATTATACACAGATTATCTTTTATATAATTGTTACAGTAGTTAAGTGACAATACAATTAATCCATTCGAAGCAGAAAACATAGTAAATCAATTTGCAGCAACTAAAGGTCTTTTTATTCCAACTATATCATACACGAATTAACCGCAGTTTATTAGTTATTAAGAGTGGCTTATTTTTTAACCAAAACAAGGCATTTCTCTATTTGAATTAAATCACAAAATATGTCAATTCTGATTCACGGTTTTCTTTGTTTTAATCAAAATATGATCTTTGTAAATTCTTATTCTTAATCTTTGTAAAAGAAAATTTAACGAAGTCTTTGTTACAAAAACATAACAGTTCATATAACTTTTACAACGTTGTATATTGAGCTGTCTAATTTTTTTTAGGACATACCTGCCAGATGCACTATCATATATAAGCTAGTAAAAGTTTCTCTAAGTGACCAATGGTGGACAAAATGTTGAGATAATTCCATAGAAAAGTAGTAAGTATCTATTACTGATGGGTCGACACTCGTACGTGCATCCACTAATAAAACATTGTTCCGCTTTTCGAACAAGTGACTAGTGCAGCTTTACTCTAAATTAAGATGTGGTTAATAGAGATATCTTA
The DNA here is from genome assembly GCA_022545495.1 of Chrysanthemum lavandulifolium. Lineage (NCBI taxonomy): Eukaryota > Viridiplantae > Streptophyta > Magnoliopsida > Asterales > Asteraceae > Chrysanthemum > Chrysanthemum lavandulifolium. The sequence goes on along the minus strand of CM040244.1, from coordinate 19,863,650 downwards.
TGAAACTATGCAAACATATTCTACTTATATGTTTGCTTGCGAGCTTAATGGGTTATAAAACATAAGTTTTTTATCCGAAAGTATTGAGGCACATGAATGTAATAATGAAACATGTATTTTGTTATTGTAATCTACCATATTATGAGACTATGCAAACATATTCAACTATAGTACAAGACATCGATGAGAATAGGAGATTCAGTTTCAGTCGTTATGCTTTGCGGGCCTGATATGACAAATATATTTTGTTGGCTTGATTCTGGGCAGATGATCCAATTTGATTGAACGATCTCTCATTTAGTACTCTATCATTGTTAGGAATTGGAAAATTTCTTAGTGAAGAGTCGGTCACCCCAAATGTTATCTAGCTTAAGTTAGCTCATAGACTTGTCGTTATTTACATTATTATGTAGTTAATTAGTTAGTCGAGAGCGTAAAATAGTTTAGTGCAACACCGTGGAGGAAGGACGGGTCTTTACCCACCGTATCCCTGATCCACATGCCGATGGGAGGTCGATTTCATGTAACTATAAATACCCTTCCATCCATGGAAGGGTGGTGCTCTCATAATCTAATATTCAACTTTGTGTAAACCCCAGCAAGAACACCTCTCTCTCTCTACTTTCTCTCTAAAATGGAAAACATGTATTTGATCTCCCAAGACCACCCGAATCATCAAACACAATAAATATAATGATCCTACAATTGGTACCAGAGCCAAGGTTGTGTTGTTTGTAATGATTCGAATGGTTTTTTGTGTTTAAGTGGTTTTGCGTGGTTAAGTTTTTTAAAACAGATTGGCTGTTGGTTTTTATGAGGTGATAACATGTGTGGTTTTTATATGAATCTGCTGGTGTTGTCCTTGATGTTCTTGCTAGAGACTTAGTCATGTTCTTGCTAGAGACTTGGTCATGTTCTTGCTAGAGACTTGTCCTCATTTATGTCCAGATTCATGGTTTGGTCCAAAAAGTCTTATGCTTTATCCATGTATTCTTATTTGTCTCTTCACTTGTGTCAAGATTCTTGGTCCAAACAGTCACGATTATCAGTTTCGTGACAATATCTTGTACCAAAAGAAAAGTCATTGGGTCATGTGGTCACTTTTTCGGGTCAAAACCGCTTTACAATCATATAATGAATCTTTTATGCGCTCGGGTCAAAACAAAGATTTCTGGGTTTAGCATGAATATGGTCAGAAAATGGCATGAGATTCTTTCTAGCGACTTGGGTTCATATTTGTCTAGATTCACTGTCCCTCTGTAGCGACTTGGTTATTTGTTGACTTTCTTGAAAGTCAATAGCGAGTTATGTTAAAAAAAGGCTGTGCTAGCGAGTTATAAAGAAGATTTGGCTAGCGACTTGGTTTGAAAACAAAGCTAGCGACTTGGTTTGAAAACAAAGCTGGCGACTTGGTTTGAAAACAAAGTTAGCGACTTGTGTAGCGAGTTGACTATTTAGTCAACTCAAGTCAATAGCGACATAATAAGCTAGCGACTTGTTATGGATAAATGGTAGCGAATTAGGCTGGCGACTTGACTAGCGACTTATGACAGAAAGGAAGAAGAAGAATTGACTACACGACCACAAATCAAATACCAACAAAACACCACGACCTCAGTTTCAACCAACATCATTGATCCATGGTTATCAACACAAAATAAGATACAAATTTACAGATCCGTATCAATAGTATGCCAACTTCATCATCAACATCCAATCAAAACTATTCTATCTCATCCTCCATCTCCTAAAACTATACCGACATGACTCAACTCAACATCACTAAATCTCGTAACATTTTTCGTGGCACTTTATTGACATATCTAGACTTACTAGAGTCTTAGACACGAAAAATTCATCATCATAGATCTATGTTCGTTACAATATCCGAAACAATATAAGACAACGAATATAACAATATTGTTATTTCGTTATCTTTGTTCAGCTTTTTAATTCGTTAATTTGAAGATCTCAGTTTACTTCATTCGCGTTATTCAAAGAACCATCAAACCACTTAAGGTCTAAAGCGAAAGAAGCTATACCATCATCGATCTATGTTTCTGAAGCTAAGCTTCATTGTTATCCGAAGCTAATAGAAACGGAGATATAACATGTAGGTTATTCTCCTTTCTTTGTTTCGTTTTTTAATGTCACACAAGGTCAAATCTACAAAAACACAAAAAAAAATTAGAAACCTACCTTGTGATTAGATCGTAAAGATGAAGCTTAATCATCATCTCAAAACCATCCCTGTGGCTAAGACGAATCAAGATACTCAAACCATCCCTGTGGTGAGTGAAAGGAGCATATGATTTCTGGATTATATGATTCGTTTAGAAAGAAGTGATGGGGCTGATTCGTTTATGAGAATGATTTGGGTTACGATTCATTTGGCTATCCATGGTTATTTATGTGATGTTAGGTGTTTAATTAGTAGTGGGAGTTGAGATGCGTTTTTCCCAGATCTGTTTTGGGAGAGAAGATATGTGTAGGCGGATATTGTTGAGTAGTGATTCTAGGGTTATGAAAAGTTTTAGGTTAAGTGGGATACGTGTGCTTTTAAATACATCCGAAATATTAGGGCAAAACGTTTTTTTTAGCCGTGTATGTAACAGCTATCGTGGGCCAAGTGTTTGTGTTTATGGGCGTGTAATTGTTTGTGTCATCGTGGATTGTTTGGGCCTCATGGCTCGTGGTTATTGTTTGGGGAATAAGCTTGGCCCAAGTATACACTCATTATCACGAAGTGTAGAGATTAAGCTTGCACCATAAGAACGTTATTATTTAGTCTTGTGGTATATCGTGATGTATGAGATTACTATTGAGTAACATATATACGATATCGGCTAAAATTATCATTTGATGGTTTGTGAGCCTTAGTTGGACATAATGGAGTGTGCACTTAAATTTGACAATCACAGAAATTGATTTAGATTGGATCGGCTATTATCTCATGAATGTTTTGGATTTGGAAATTATGCTTTCTCAGATGAATTAGTTACTGTGATTTGATAATGATGCAATAATGATGAGATGATTTATTGAGGAGGTCAATGAATATTAAGATGGGCTTGGTGGACAAATGAAACAATGTTATATATCCGGTTTAGAGAGTGTTTGGATTTTATTTGGATCGTGGGTTTGCCTAAGGCTTTGATGTCTCATTTGGATCATGGGCTTAAACTTATAAATGTGTCTATTGGATTTCACGTGGATCTGGGAGTTCAATTGGAAACGAGTATGTGCATGAGATAATGAACATTTGGACAAATAAACTTTGTTATCCGAATTTTTATAAAATTTAGGATACATATTTTATTTTGTCTAAGTGAATGGTATTGAGGTATGGTCAAATTTCACGGAAGGATACAAATTCACGGCTTGAGCGAAAAAGTGAAAAATGACTACGGGGTTTGTGTACGGTATTTTTGAAGTGACGTTATATTCATATGTGGTCATTACTATTAGCCGATGAACCGCTGCATGTTCCCCTAAAACAAATATTCACCGAAACCAAAGTTGTCATAACACATTCAAGCTGACATTGTTTACGGTTTGTCTTGATTTTGTAAAATCCCGCGAAAGAAACTATTTCTCGGTTTAAATCATAGACTTGTAAAATCCGTGACAATGGAAACATCCCGGTAATAGTAAAGTGCATTTCCGGATCTATCTTACGGTTTATTCTTGGTTTTGTTAAATCTCGAAAGAAACTATTTCTCGGTTTAAACCATAGAATTGTAAAATCCCGTGATGATGGAACTATCCTGGAGAAAGGAAACTGTATCTCGGAATCTTATTTGATGTTGGTGCTACGATTTCTCTTCGAAGAAATGATAAAAGGGTGTACTTCATGAATTGGGTGTGTGTTTGGATTGTCTTCATGACAGTTTGGTTATTACATGGTTTTACGGGGTATGTGCTTTTAACCATGGTCAGGATGGAAACCATTATCATAGTTCACTTAAAACGTCAAAGGAGGCTAGATTTGAACTTTTAACCAGAAGATGTGACAACGGCGTTAATTCAGTATTATTTAGTTGAGGTTGAAGTGAAATATCACGAGCAAGTGTACTTAGTATCTGAAGGTATCGGGGATGGATGGATGAAGATTCTTCATGATCCTTGTTCGAGCTAATTATCAAAAATGAAGACTTGGAAATCTAGTTATTGTTGAGTGACTTTTACCTTTTCTTTTTACCACTGGGGAATTGGGCTCTTATCATCTCAAAATAACTATCACTTTAAGGAGTTATGTTGTAGTGCTCTGTCACATTCAATTGTGGATTTTCAACGGTGATGTACGCCTTATGCTTGATGGTTGGTTGGTTGAAGAGTATAGAGTACTTAGAGATTGATGGAGGATGAAGTCTCGGCACCGCTCTTTGTTACATATGTGCAAGTATAAGTCACGAGTTCGGGATAGTTTACTTGTGGTCAAATTCATCATATTGGTTTTCTCCATCATTGTCACAACAAAGAGCCTCTCGAATGATAATGGGGTTGATCACATGTTTTGCCAAAAGAGATTGAAAGAGAGAGATTATGACGCCTGCTCACATCGATTCAGACCTCGTACTCCAAAGAAAAGAAATGTATGCGTTTGATGCGCATTATCTTCCAAGAAGAGAAATCTTCTTATGACGTATGAACACAACAGTTCATGCCTCGTTCTTAAAGAAAAGAAAAGTGTACGTGTCGCTGCGCTTTATCTTCGAAAGAAGAGAAATCTTCTCATTAATGACCATTCTCATCAACATGCTTCATACTTTTCTATGCGCTCGGTCATCAAGTGAACCGGGCTACCACTGATTGTTTTCTCATTCCACTTGCTCAATATAATGAAGATGGCGACATCACGCACGATTTTACGGAGAGAAGTGTGAATAGAACATTCGGATGATTTTTCACTTATTTAGTCAAGAATGGCATCTCCGTATGCAATTCTTGAGGGGGAGAAGAAGTGTGAATTTTTGCATTGTTGATTGATATTTGAGAATAAAAATGGTCATACGGCTCTAAACTCATGTAAGAACCGAGCTTTTCTTATCGGGTCATCGTTACATGGAGTTTCTTCTATGAGCCGTTAGTTGACATCTTCATGTCGATATGAGTTTATTGACAAAGTGCTTCCGGTTAATGCTTCATGCACATCAACATGATGATTCGAACAACCTTACATTCTTGTTTGCTTGGTGTTACCATCTTGTGTGTTCGTTGCGGCCCGATTGTCGATTTCCTTGATGAACATCTTTCATTCTTGTTTGATTGGGAGGATTCTAGTAAAGGAGATTTGCAAGATGTAAGTTAATGGGATGCTTTTGGTGGTATGCTTTTGGTGTGAGTTGAAGATGTTAACTATCTATTCCCAACCGGACAATCTTGAAGAAGGTCGAGTCTGATACATTCTACATTTTACGCTACATGTTAGAAGACTAGAAGGCGAGTTGCATTTAACAATCTAAAGACTTCTTCTTTATCCGGCATTTATCAAACAGATTGTCGGTTTAGGGAGAGCACTAATTGGGAGAAAGTTATAAGTCGATTCAATTCCCAATTAGACTTGCTCATATTTTTAGCGATGACTCCTCGAGGCGTTGATATTGACTATTGTTGGACATTTGACACAAGTTGATTACTTTGGAGTTAATCATTTATCACTTATTTGAGATTGAAGTTGACTTTCACAAAGGCGTGTTCTTATTTGATAACTTGCTCGGGCTTAAGAATTTGAGTTGAAGACTTGGTTTATCTAGTTACCGCAATCGAGGTGGATGGTTGAAGACCTCGTTAACTATCACTACTAGGAGTTACTTTGTTTTACTCTGTCACACGATATGACGGTGTGGATAATCGCAAGAGGTGTTAATGTCTCATACTTTGTTTGGGTAGTGAGTACTTAGAGATTTGCTTGAAGCATAAATTCTCTACACCGTTCTTCCATCATTAGGTGCAAGCTTAAGATACAAATGTGGGAAGTTGACTTGAGTTTCAAGTATGGTATACCGGGTTTTCTTCTTGGTGGTCACTTCAAATTGTCTGAAGGGTTGATATAAATAGTCGAGAGAGTCTTGACAAGTTGATTCTCACAAAGAATTCAAGTGTTCTTCTCAACAAATTTCTAGTATACGGGCTTTCAATGAGTTGTCGATTCAAGCATCAAAACCAAACAAGGGAAAGGAGACACGATCTAAACGCGAGTAATCTTGATGAGCTTAATTCTTCTAAGTGATTGAAGATATCCGGGAAGACAAATGTTATTACCGCAGAGAAACTCAAGGTTTGACTCATGGCGAGTAAACTTGATGAACTTAACTCTTCTAAGTGATTGAAGATATTCCGGTAAAACAAATGTCATGACCGAGAGAAACTCAAGGTTTTACTCATCAAGGCGTTTAGTGTTCTTATTCCAACTATGTGGGGAAGAGATGTTAGAAAGTTTCGAAGATAAAGAGGTACACAAGTACGACATATTGTGGGAGATAAATGTGTAACATGAGGGAGGTGTTATCGTTATTCTCTCGTTGGGAATGCGTGTACTTGGTTCTTGAGTTTCATACAATTTCATCGTGGAAGAAAAATGTGAACATGGGAAGGTGTTCTTCATTCCCTCATGAAGTGTATTCGGAGAGTTCTTGAACATTATAATAAGAGACCGACTACATCAACTCAACTACTTGGGAAGTGTTCTCTTGACACCTTTTGGAATTGATTGCGTCGTAATTCGATGGTTATGAAATTTGAGAAGATTATTTATGAGTGGGATGATCGTTGCTATTCTTCTTGATGATATAACCCGAATGGAGATCCTTGATTATCGTTCTTAAATGGAGCGGATTTTATGATAGTGGTGTGCTTATCATGCACTGGCTAAGGCAAGCTTGAAATAGAGCTTCAATCGCTCATCTTATGGATTTTCGGTTTGGGGAAGTGCAAAGTCTCTCTTCGGATGGTTCTATTTCTTTCTTCAATGCAAGAGCCTCGGAAGCTTTGGTGGTGAATGTTTAAGAGTTGATGACTTCTATCTTCTACAACGAGGTGCTCGATTTCATTATCTCAGATCGTATCATCATCCTCTTTAACTATATCATCTACTCTATCTTTGTAAATATTTATCGAAAACAAAATACAAAAATATAAAACCAACAAAAGAAATAGAAAATATAAAACCAACAAAAAGAAAATAGAAAATTATAAAACCTTCAAAACCCGAAAAATCGGAAAATTTAAAAAATACCAAAATATGTTTTCTCATGACATGTCTTCGGTATCGATAACATCTACGGTCTTAGAAATGTCATTCAATAATGGCACGGGACCATAGATGAAGTTCGAGCGAGGAGGTGTAAATATTCTTTTCCAAAACATGTCTCAAAAATGGCTTACGATTACTTGATCGTGACCGTGCTTAAATCATGGCTTGCTATTATTTCGATAGCAACCCGTTTTTCAAGAAAGGAAAGTGCTACGCTTAAACTATTTTCAAAATATTTCGTGCACTTTCCTAAAACAAAACAAGGAAAGTATGTCGAAGGATCATTGTTCCTACACAAATGTTTTTCCGTCTAAAATTCTTGAAAAATATTTGGTGTTTTAACAAAATGGTGGTAAATGAGTTGCTTAAAATCAATCGATTCGTAGTTTTATAAAATTGAAAACTCAATCAATGACTTCAGTAGCTTTTAATCTTTTCGGAAAATAAGTCATTGATTGAGGGGAGAATGTTTTCAAATTTATATCATCTAACGGACTTTCTTAATTATCCCACGTGCTTATCGAAAAATATAATTGCCTATGTTGAAGGACTAGGTTTCTAGGATATGATTGTTAGGTTTAGATGATTAGAGTTTGAGAAACACATTATTCCCATACCTTACATGATCTGATTGATATGTTGCATTGACTTTTATTAGTCGATTGTTGTTTGGGTGTTGTCGACCACCATATATTTGTATGTGTGTTCACTAACGTATGCAGGTATTTTGGTTATAAGAATGTTCCCGATCCGGATCCCACAGATGAATATGATTGGATGCCGAAAGGAAAGGGTAACGATTTCTTGTGTCGACAAATGAAGAAACGGAGCTTAACTGGACTTCTATGGAGAGTTGGCATATATGCAACGTAAGAGGTCTCACTGCATCGCAGATGGTTTTCTTAAGTGATTGAAGAAACGGAGCTTAATTGGACCTCGGTTGGCATTCAAAATGCAACATAAGAAGAAGTCTCACTTGCATCGTGACGGTTTTCTTCCAAACCCTCAAAGAACAACGAAGCTTCTCAACCACCTAACGTATCTTTGTGCAGGATACCATTTTAAACAATTTTGAATAAATTGATTAAATTGTTTTGAAAATGGAAAAATATTGTTTTGAAAATAAATTGGACTAAATTTTGAAAATCACCGGACTTCTTTTTATCAAAACCTAAGTCACTCAATTATCGACTTCGGTCATCGATTGAGGGGGAGAGTGATTTAAAATAAATTATTTTCAAACAATATTGCTTCATAAAAGTCCGGATTGTACAAAATAAGTGGTGATCTAAAGATTTAATGTTATGTCATGGTATGATTTTTTCTTTAGAATCAAGGTCTTTCAAAATGAAATCTTTTTGTTCTTGTTTGATTGTGAAATTGTTTTGTTTTAATTAAAGATCTCTTAAAACTATCATACGACACTAACAATCTTTAATGTCTTAAATGGTCCGTATCATCATCTTTCAAAATTGAATCTTGCCACGTCTTTCCCCAAATTTTTCTAAATGATTTAAATCGGTTGGGATCACAAATCTCAAATGGTTTGATATTTCGATCGGGTAGAGATCGTGTTTTAAATCTCAAATCTGTTTTAAATGGAATTGGTTTTAGTCCTTAAAGGCACTCCTGCCTCCATGTGCCAAACGATTTCAATATACATAATGCACATGTTGAGGAGGAGGATTTATCCAAAACCGGATGAGTATTTAAAAAGGCCACATTTTCTCCCATGTTTTCTAAACCTAATTAAATCACTTGGGATCCAAAATCTCAAAGGATTTGATATTTTGATCGGGGAGAATTTGTGATTTAATAATGAAATTTGATAAAAGTTGATCGTTTTAATTCGCCAGTCAGTCGCTTCTCATATGTGCTAAACGCCGAATCTCGAAGCACATATTGAGGGAGCAAAACCATCGAGGTACAAAAGTTTTAAAAGAGATTATAAAGTACCTTGATTGAGTTTTAAATGGTTTCTTAATAGATTATGTGATCGTGGATGTGCTTCAAAGAACTCTTGCCTCTATGTGATAAAATGATTTCAAAATCCTATGCACATATTGAGGGGAGAATTTTACCATGAAAATCAAATGGCTTTTTCATATGAAAATTGTGATCAAAGAAAATATTTCAAAGTCCTCTTGCCTCCTTGTGCTAAACAATTTCTAAATCATACGCACATGTTGAGGGGAGGTTTTCTAAATGATCAAAACTATTAGGTACAAAATGCTTTGATCTCGTATCACAAGTACCTTAATTGTTTTCCAAATGATTTTTCAATTGGTTTCAGGAAGAATGAACTGTACCAAAAGACCGACCATTTTACTTTATGCATGGTGTTATAAGGATGGTTAGGTTAGGTATTCGTTTCACGATCCCGCCAGAGCGGAGGGATCTACCGAGGACAATCCACTAGATAGTGTAGAGTCCTTAGGTATGATGAAAAAGGAGAAAAGTGAGGAATGGGAAGAGTGCGATGAGACTTAGCTAGTAATGGAATAAACCCAACAAGGTTCTAGTTATGAAGTCTCGGTAAGCACCGAAGGTTGAAGAATGAAAAGAAATGAATGATAAAGGGTGAAAAGAAATAGCCCTCCATCAATTCAACCTTAGGCGTAAACCGGGTTCAATTCATATGCTACTAGTTGTTACTAAGGTACACCGGTATTGAAGACAAGACATCATGGACCCGATGATGCACTCGCACTAAACTTACCAAACCACTCAAGTTCCTCTTAAAAGGGCTTGTTTCATTCTCACGGGGAACCGACATAATCTATCGACTTTCTCTTAGAGATGGTTGATATTGAAATAGAGACCCTCCCTAGTCTCCGCACAGAACCAAAATGCACTATTGAGTCTAGAGCCAAGAGATCATCCACAATATCTCGTTAGGACACTAAATTCTTGAAGACTTGCTTTTTCACACAACGTGGAAAGTAAGTATATATTAAGAGTCCCACGCATTATCCTTGTGGTATTGCCGTAACATCCGAGTGGTATGTAAAAGTATTCACGATGAAGATGGAAATCCTTCTAGAGCCAACATCAAACAAGCTCTTGGTGGGTGACATGTGAGATCTTTTCAAAAGATCAAACTTGTGACAACCGGATAGAACGATGGGGCGATTCACTCGTGAATCAACCTTGGTCCGAGAATGGAATTGACGAATACTTTTGGAAAAACCGTTCGATGTGCAAACCTTCTTTTCTAGCACGTCGAATGTGTACTTATGTTTTCAAATTCAAAAGGTATCTCGATTGAAAATACTTTTAGAAAACCGTTCGATGTGCGAATCTCTTCTTTTCGCTAGCACGTCGAATGCGTACTTATTTTCAAATACAAAAGTGTTTTGATTGAAAATTGATCTTTGTCATAAAACCTTCGTCAGATTGCAAAACTCTTTATTCTATGCAATACGCGATTGTTCTCAAATCAATTTTCTTCAATCGGTGAATCTCAATTATTTGGTTCACTCACTCCGTGTTGTCTTCTTTGAGACGTTCGGTTTGAGAACGGCTAGAACATTGCGAAACCCTGTCAAGGAGATTCTTAGGAATACTACCGATCACGTGCAAGACTTGTACCGATCAAGCGGGAACCGTGGGCCGTGTACCTCAATTCAACGAAGTGATCAAAGACACTTTAGTGGCGCTTTATTGCTAAGCGTCAGTATGCGGTACACCCGACGATTGCGGTGATCGTAATTGAGGAGTCAATCCAAAGCCGCATGCTCACAACATCCGCACTTAATTTGAAGAAATCATGGCGGTGCATATCTACATAACACGGCTCGATATTTCATTCTATGCTTATGCTTCATTGCTACAAATATCATGAACCAGAAGGCTTCCGCTACTACGATGGAAAGATGTCATGATTCAAAAGTGTGAGCATGTCGGTCCAAAAGTCACAACTTCACATGATGGCAACACAATAAAGGGTGATCGAGATTTCTTGTGGTGATGATCTCAAAGAAAGCTCGAAGATCATCAAGATGTGGATCGATTCAAAGACCTCCACCGAAAGTACAGATCAATGCGGACTTTGAAGTTGCACTACAAAAGCACAAAGATTGCGGAAATGAAGAATTCAAGTCTACGAGCTCAAGAACAATGTCAAGAATAGAATGCTAGGATTCGAAATGTAAAACATGGGGTGACCTCCTTAGGGAGATTGTTAGGAATTGGAAAATTTCTTAGTGAAGAGTCGGTCACCCCAAATGTTATCTAGCAAGTTAGCTCGTAGACTTGTCGTTATTTACATTATTATGTAGTTAATTAGTTAGTCGATGGCGTAAAATAGTTTAGTGCAACACCGTGGAGGAAGGACGGTCTTTACCCACTGTATCCCGATCCACAGGCCGATAGGAGGTCGATTTCATGTAACTATAAATACCCTTCCATCCATGGAAGGGTGGTGCTTCTCATAATCTAATATTCAACTTTTGTGTAAACCTCCAGCAAGAACACCCTCTCTCTCTCTACTTTCTCTCTCTAAAATGGAAAACATGTATTTTGATCTCCCAAGACCACCCGAATCATCAAACACAATAAATATAATGATCCTACAATCATCTACAACACCGCGACAACATTTCAAGCTATGAATTTAAAATGGACTAGTTTCGGGATGAGTTTATATAATTGGGCTTGATGAACTACCGGGCTAGTTAATGATAGGCCTAGCTAATAATAACGTGTTTCTAATGGCGATGTAAACGAAAATTCATTCATTGAGATAGGCTTTGTGGCTAAATTTTTATCGTGACCGGTTGAAATATATATTATCTTCTATCGTTGGTCTTTTCTTAAGTCCCTTTTGTGGTGACTTCTTTTTAGTATAAAGATATCTACAAGTAGGGTGAGCAAAACCGACCGATGCCGACAAGCTCGACAAATCGACCGACCGACAAGCACTCGAAACCGACCGACTAAGGTTGGTTGGGACTCGTTTCACATATCTTATTAATCGGTATCGGTCGGGTTCGGTTAAAAACCGACTACACCCGATTTAACCCGCCCACCGAATGAATTAGGTTAAGTACAAAAATGCGCCTCTCTTTTTCATTCTAACTCAAAGAACTCACAAACTGTCTTCCCTCTTCACCCAATTCGTTTGGCTTCTCAACAAATCAATCAAATGGTCGATCTCATCAACCTCATAACAAAACCCCACATATGAATCAATCTCATCTTCTTTATTTGAGGTATATGAGAGCACTACTTGGTTTTGTATGTTTGATGAATATTTGGAGCTATAAATTTGGAGCTGTATTTGGAGCTATGAATATTTTGTATGTCTGATGAATATTTGGAGGCTTGGAGCTATGAATATTTGGAACTGCATATGGTCAAATTTTTGGTCAGCCCTAGTATATAACATGGGTTTGTCGTTTTTTTTTTTTTTCTTTAATGGTGACTGGGCTGGGCTAGGCCCGTTTGTATTGAATCTCCAATTCTTCATTAGCAATATTAACTCGGGCCGGGCCGGACAGCTGAATACCGCCCGACAAACCCGAGCATGAATCGAAACCGACCGACTATCAAACGGGTGGGAGTCGGTATTAGTTATGAGACTATTCGAGTCGGTATAGTCGGTCGGGTCGGGACGGGTGGGATCCGACCCGATGCTCAACCCCTATCTACAAGTTTTCAACATGATATCGAGCATCTAACAACAAATAGTCTGAAAGTATCACACCATTTAAAAAGTTTCTACAAAAATTAAAACTTTTATTAATTATTGAACCTAAGGATGTGAAGGATGTCGGGAATTATGTCCTACAAACTTTACAACCATGGCAAACAATATTTCTAGAACACAAGTTTTTATGTACGATAACATATTTAAAGTGTCGATCAAAAGAATATATCCTTGACCTATGCGGGATTACAAAACCATACAGGTACTTGTAAGAACAAACATGGAGGTACTCATGTCATAATACCCTGTAATCTGTATTATTTATGCTCGTATATAAATTCTTATTTCACATTTTGGATTTACTAAATATAGATTATATCGAGTTTGAGAACCGATGCTTTTGAATTTGAGATCATTCTTTCTCTGAGTACTCTATCATCCCTAACACAACCACGTCATATCAAATAATATCAAATTAACTATTATTCAAGGAGATTTAGTTTTGCATCTAACAAAGCTTTAATTATTCCAATTTACTTTCATGACTTTTTGGTTAAAGCATGTCTATATCGTTTAAACATCAACATAAAAATCTTATTGCCCCAATTTGTTACCTCTATTTCATATTAGATAGAGTCATTTAGAGGTTGTGATCCATTCACACTTCAGTATATTAGTTAGTTGCCATTCTTACAGATGTGGCATTAAAACCTACATTTTCATCCCGATATATTAAGGCACGTAAATTTAATAGACATATGCAAAAATTTGACTGAACGATCTCTCATCAATTACTCTATCACCTACAACACTGCAAAAAGGAGAAACCCCGAGGGGGTTCACGTGAGCTTCATGGATTTTTGCCGTATAGTATAATTTTTTTGTTAAAGTTCAGATCTTTCCGACATGAACATGACCCCAAAAAATCTGTGTTACATGTTTTGTTTAGTTGGTTCACTGTATTATCGAAAAAAAGAAAATTGTAAGTCTTGGTCACTTATATAGTTATATGTACTTGGGTCCACAAATGCACCATAGTTCCGAGGATTAGTTTATTATTGGGCTTGTGAGATCTTGGTAGTCTTATGATGGGCCTTTAATAAAGTGTTCTTGATGGTTCGTGTAAAGGAAATTCCACATGCTCACGATCAAGGCAAATGTGATCCATACAAAGAAGTTTTGGATCTTGAACATCTTATCTAATCTATTATTCAATTTGAACATTTAAGAAAATTCTTTCACTGAGAAAGGTTTTAAGACAATTCTTATCGGACTAGTTAAAGTGGGATTTTCGATCGTTAGTCGGTTCAAGTCTTTTCTTTCTTTTCATTGTTGACTTTAGTGTAGTTCTATATATAAGTGTCAAGTTGTAAGGTTTATAAATTGTTCACGTGTCTTATGAATTTGTGTATCAAAGAGAGACATTACTTTAGTTGAATTACAAAATTCCAAAATTTCCAGAAAATGGTACTACCAAAATATATGTATTGTTATGGTAAGTGCGTTAAAATATTAAAGAATCTAGCACAATATGTCAAAAATTCATACAAGCTCTTCAATAGGATATTCCAGCTTCAAAATACAATTAGCCCGCATAAAATAAAATAAAAATATAGAGTATTAATATTAGTTATTTGGCCATGAACAAGAAGCAAAGAATTATATTCTAATCCTTTGATCTCCATCATGCCCAACAACATAACACCAACCTCAACTCTACAAACGAGGTGTATGATAACGTATATAAAGTATCAAACATTTCTTTCAATGACCTATGTGGAATTAATACAACTATTCGCAAAAACAAACGTTAAGCTCATGCCATTAACCGAGTGAAACAATTATATATGAACAAGCATCATCATATATCCTTATATCTTAGATAAATATAATGGTGATTTATTAACTCACCATTAAATATAATGATTTATAAACATAATACAAACCTCAACTTATTCATCACCATGTAGCTCCAACACACATACTACCACCTTATATAGAACACGCATGCAAACATACTTTCATCCACACACACAAACAAAAAAATCAAACACAAAAAAAAAGAACTTAACAGTCGAGATCAAACCAAACATCAAAACACAAACCAAAACTTGCTTTTGGTATGCATCGAACTTCGGTAGTTTGAGCGACCCATTCATTCATTTTCTCCCAACCGACCAACCACCTCTAACAGTAACCGACATTGACCGACAAGGACCGACCAACCCGTTCGGCCTTATTACAACTAGTCTAAAATATTACAAAATGTGAATCAATAAGAGTGAAGGAACAAGGATACAATACAAATCAACATTGTAAAATTTCAATGAAAGTTCCAACTTACTCACGTATAGATCAATAAACTCTTGGTGCTGACCGGTTCAACATTCAGTATTGGATCAGCCTATTAAGCACCAACCAATGTCATTAACTTGCTTGAATGAGTATGATTATGATTATGATTATAATGTTGTTAAATAAAATGATTGGAATCCATGCATTTGACCATGGTTCGGTGGTTGGGCCAGCGAATGTGTACAAGCCATTACTAATCCGTATATAGCATAATAATAAACGAGTTCACCTTGGTTAAAGGTCAATACATGAACTTTGTGTTGGAAAAATAGTTTTGGAAAATGATTTTTTTCATATTTTGGCCACCATTTAATATATGTATACGTTATATGTATTTATGTTTCTTGGTAGCTTTGCGTTCTCCTTGACGAAGGCTTCGCAACGAGCTAAAGCGTGTCCAAAATGGAGCTAATATGAATGAGATATCGTGTCTCAAAGTAGGGCACTTGAAACACAAAATATGGAAACAAAATGCTATCCCGTATCGCCTAGAAAAGGAAGTGGGAGTGTGTTTATATAGGAATCTTGATATTAACCTTTAAATTGATTTGTTGGTTTTACTCCAACACCTACGAGCGCACGCAGTGGGGGTTGCAGATTTCAAGATTTCTGGGCCAAAATGGGTTCGAAGCTTCTGAACTCATGCGAGAGCCCGCACGACCGCCGACACGAATGCATATTTGATTTGTTTTCGTTTTAGTAATTCTATTCTAAGAATAGATGAAAACTCTTTTATGTATAATGATTTGTTTATCTTTGGTTTATATTTTATCTTGAAGAACAAGTCGGTATTCATTATAAATATCACATAGTCTCATTCGGTTTTGAACACAAGAAAACGCAGCTCCTTTTGCGAAAAGTTCAGTATCTACCGATCGAGCAAGATAAGCTTCAATGATCTTTCGCAAGTTGTTAGGTCCGGTTGTACAAAAGCTTTAGACGTTGTACCCTACGAGCTGCTGCAGGGGGGTGATTTCAAGATTTCTGGGCCAAAATGGGTTCGAAGCTTCTGAACTCATGCGAGCCCGCGCGACCTGCCGACACGAATGCAGATTTGATTTGTTTTCAGTTTTCTGTAATTCTATTTTAAGAATAGACGAAAATATGTTTTATGTATAACATATTTGTTTATCTTTGGTTTACATTTTATCTTGAAGAACAAGTCGGGTCTTCATTATAAATATCACATAGTCTCATTCGGTTTGAACACAAGAAAACGCAGCTCCTTTTGCGAAAAGTTCCAACGGTCACCGATCGAGCGGCATAAGCTTCAATGATCTTTCAAGCAAGTTGTCATGTCCGGCTGTGCAACAGCTTTGGACGTTGTACCTTAGGAAACAGACGATGAATCTGTTTTTAGGAAATCGTGTTAAACACGAGCCTCGTGCCACGACCTTTACTGTTTTGTTTATTTATTGTTATATAGTGTATGTCTTCTGCTTCTACACCATTCTGACTGTATTTAATTTTCTGTTATTTACTTCCTGTTATTTATTATATGTAATCTGATTATATAAAGAAAAGTGTACACCGTTTCCCACATTTTGCAGTTCAAGTATCTATTCTTTTGGGTAACCATGGTTTTCGACTTTTTTGGTCGACTAGTCCATGGATTTTGAGTTCACCGCTACACAGACTCAAACGGGTAAAACCTTCCCCTTTTAAGGAAGGTTGGCATGGCCACTAGGAGTTGTTTGCACCTATTACTGATTTCTTGTTTAGCTTTTATTTTTATCTTCTTTGGTCGTCGTCACGTGGAAAATTTGCGGTTAATGCCTCGATTTTGTTGTTGAATGACACGCTTTAAGTTTAGCCTAAGGAAATCCTAGTTATTGACATCGGTTTGGGTTAAAAAAAACCCTTTGCTTTAGCTTTAAAAACGTCATATTTCATTCGTTTTAGTATTCATGGTGCAACATTCAAATCTATTAGTATCCACATAAGCGAGGAAAGTAATATTATGTGTCATTTATTTTTTTTAGATAGAAATTCGATTCATCTACTTGTTAGAAAGTACTCGATTAAGCACCTATATATAGAACCATGGGAGAAACTCTTTGCGGTTTTTGTTATGCAAAAAATGGTTTGCAGTAAAGAGATATTAATAGTAAAATTTATGAATTGATATAAGTTTTCAATGATTTGATCTCCATATGTGAAAGTGATGAATTATACTTCTCTCATAAAGAAATCAACCCAATGAAAGCATTTTACCGACACAATCACATATAATATCCATGCATTGAGGCATATTAATTACCACCATTTCCTTTCATTCTTCTATGTAGGATTAAATGTTGAAATTGTCATCATAAAGAAATAATTGGATATATATCCCTCCAAAGATTAATAATTGCATATATATATACTACTTAAACTCATAATTGCGTATATATTGTTTCAAAACATTCAATATTGCATACATTATCCAACTAATTAAATTATACATTAAATAAAGTCATAAAATACATGATAATTATTATCTACCTCTAAATTACCTATTATACCCTTTCTTCTTCATCTCTTATATCATTACCCTACTCGAAACTAGACAAAACTGAACATAATAATACAACAAATTTTTTTCTTTTTTTTTGAACCAATAAAACAAAATTAAACCACATAAATTAACATACTTCAATTCTTGAGTACTGTACTATTTTATAGGAAGTAAATATACTAACTACAATTTTATGAAATTTCAAACAAGAGTAGTCATGTTTTCTCAATGAGTGCAGAACTCAAATGATAATACGAATTGATGTTTTTATCAAAGTGAGATTTTAAAGAATAGTTTCACAATTTTAAATATGACAGTGCTTCAACATAATTGATTGGAAAAAAAACATACTTGGTTATTATAAATATTAAATAAGATCATGATTGAGTTTTAAAATATTATATGTGCAGGAACGGATCTAGTTTATAAGAATGGGGGGCAAGTGCCCCCCATGACTAGCCGTAAAAGTCGAGATTTTAGTGTAATTTTTTCATAATTTTGACCTTTTTTAGAAAGTGCCCCCCAACCAAAACTCAAATTGCCCCCCACCCACATACGAAAACCCAACATTCAACACTCTAAAGCTTTATAAATCCATCATTTCAAAGTAAAACTACTCGATTTATCATTACTATCCTAGTTTTTTCTTCCGCATTTTGTTGTTGTTGTCAAAAAAAATTTTTTGCCCCCCACATCCTCATTTCCTGGTTTCGTCACTGTATATGTGGCTATGTCGAAGAGAAAATCCATTCAGAAATTGGTGACATTTATTTTTGAAATAAGCATTTGGGTTTCTTAAAGTTATAAGGATATAAGAGATGAAGAAGGAGGATATAAAAAATTATAAGAAGATAGAAGTAAGAGGGTATAATGGTCAATAAAAAATTATTATGTAATTTAAGATTATGTTTGTACATAAATTAGTTATTTGGATATATATGCAATATTTAATGTTTTGGGAGGATATATACGTAATTATGAGTTTAAGTAGGATATATATGCAATTATTGATCTTTGGTGGGATATATATGCAATTCTCCCTAAAGAAGAAGACAGAGTATTAAGGTGCCTATAGTTAGATTTACACATGACTCATTCTTAGTTGCAATTCTAAATAATACTACTCTGTGCTCATTATAAATTTAGCTGAATTTTTTTGTTAAGTAAATCTCCTGTCATGACAGTTAGTGTTATCTAATGTGAAGTAACTCATGGGCTCTAAGTATGTAACTTTTTTTTGTATAAGTTATTTTTTGTTTCATAGCAACACTTTTTGTTCCTGATTTTATGTATCAAAAAATATCATATAAAACTTATTTGCCTCACAATTTTCTTTCAAAATCCAACCCGAAATAAGATTGTAAGCCAAAATCTCCAATGGCAAGTATAGAAATTATCGTGGTGAAATTTATTCTTGCAAACATTAATTATTTATCTTCATTGTGGTGCAACTTATAAGTTTATTGTTCCCCACAAAACTATGAGAAATTGTATTTTGCTTTTCTTTGTGTGTATGACATACATCACTAAATCATTTAATTGTAAAGAGTATTCTGCATCATTTTATATGCATTTGTCGAAGTGGATAGTAGTGCAATAAAAAGTTTGAACCACAAGTTTACGGGCATCCTTTGTGTTAATAAATATTATAAAAGTTAATGAGTGTTAATAAATATTATAAAAGTTAATGAATTGGTATACATTTTTGAGCGGATGAAAATGCGGATGAATTCATATTCTTACTTTCAGCCACAACTGCACAACTCGAAACTGTATATTAATCATTACACAATGTGTCCGGATACGATATAGCATATAACCATAGTACATTTCAATTGTTTGACCAATGTGGGATAGATACATGGCTGAGAAAACTATTAACAAAAAAATTAACCAAGTAACTAAGTACTTACTCTTGACTTATACATATTTAAGTTTCTATACAATTTTTGAATTTATGTGCTTAATCACGTTTGACTCTTGAACAATTGACGATACTCGGATAATTGATACGAAGGTCAAATACGATTGCAAAGTGACAAGGCAATTCAAGGATTAAGTTGTGTTAAATGTTGGTTTCTAGTTTATTTTATACTTATTAAGGTGTTATTATTATTCCAACTAAATTATTTAAAAATTCGTGCATAAAGTATCAAACCGTTTAAAGAATATTTTCTTTTTTCAAAAGGTAAAGAATTTCTATTAAATTTTGAGCGTTGATGTAAGGATGTAAAATTTATAGGAAACAGCTTATAATGGCGAGTAGCGACTACCAATTATCATCAATTTGTTGGCAAAAAAACACAATAATAACCGTATCTCAGCTCGTTAACTTGTTATTACATCCATATGTATTCTTATTCCTATTAACTTAAACTAGATAAGAATCGATTTAGCATCATATGTCAAAAGATTATACAACTTCTTCAACATGAAATTCGAG
This sequence comes from Chrysanthemum lavandulifolium, assembly GCA_022545495.1. Lineage (NCBI taxonomy): Eukaryota > Viridiplantae > Streptophyta > Magnoliopsida > Asterales > Asteraceae > Chrysanthemum > Chrysanthemum lavandulifolium. The sequence continues at coordinate 19,843,447 of CM040244.1, read as the reverse complement.
CTTAAAAAGAAAGGATTTATATTAGTTATTGGGTATGATTGAAGACGGAAGAATTACATTTTAATTCTTACATCTTCACAACATGCCCAACAACATAATACCAACCTCAAACTCACCAGATGAGTTTTACAATAAAATATATAAAACATCAAAGGGTTCTTACATTGACATATGTGGGATTATAGATCAATACAACTATTCGAAGAAAAAAAAAATACTTTGAGCTCGTGTCAATAACTTGGTTGAAACAATTAAACATGAACAAGCATCATATATCCTGATATCTCAAATAATTATAATGGTGATTAATTTATCAACTCATCATTAAAATATTACAAATTGTGAATTACTAGGAGGAACGAACGGATACCAGGTTCAACAAAAAGAGAAAAAAGAGTAAGGATACCAACATAAATCGAAGCACATTGTAACATTTATAGGAAACAACTTATACTAGCGTGCCAATTATCATCAATTTGTTGGCAAAAAAACACAAGAATAACCGTATCTTAGCTCGTTAACTTGTTATTACATCCATATGTATTCTTCTTCCTATTACTGTAACTTAAATCAAAAGAGGTCCTTCAACTACTGTCTGGGTGTTTTAAAGTCTATTGTCGAAAAAATCTAGCACTAAAAGTTAAGGAATTGTATAAAATTTCCAAGTAGAGGGTCAAACTCGCTAGACATGTTGATTTAGTGACATAGAACCTTTAGCTTGAAAGCATTATACTATTACTTTTACATATGATTTGAATGCATTGTGGTATATAATCTAGCACTATCTCTCTTCTTTAACCTATGTGGGATTAAAAGTAGCTACAAGTATTCAAGAATACAAGAACATCTCAACATGTTTCTACTCTCTTGTTAATGTGGGTTTTTCATTATGAATTTTTGATGGGTTAAATTCCAAAAGTAATGTTTCAATTAACGACTTTCTAGTACCGATTCAATTTTATTCAAAGATCTTTCATTCTGTATACTATCACTTGCAACTCAACGACATCGTTTCGAACAACATTCAGTGATTGCTTTGAACTACTAACATACTGGACTTTTATTCGAGTCAAACACGTGAAAAATGAAGCAAATTTTAATTTCACTGAGAAAGGATTCGAAGTGAAAAGATTATCGACTATATAATGGGCTGATACTTTTATCTTCTGCAACAACAAAAAAATGGTTCCAAACATGAATTTACCCGTCAACCTTTGCTCATGATATGGAGTAGATTGATAAGGAGTATACGACTATACAAACACATGTTAGAGTCACTTTCGTGGTCGTAATATTGTTTCTTTTTTCATGATGCGCTGTTTCAGGCACCTGTTTGTTTCCCTGCTAAGTGTGTTAAACACATATTGCCTCAAATCCTCAATTTTTATTATGCTTAATATTGGATATAGATTGTAATCCATTTACGCTTCATTGTATTAAGGCACATAAATCTAGAAATGAACATCAATTTTGCTATCGTAATCTACATAAGTCTACGTATACCAGAATTTCATATTTTTAAGCTGCCATTATTTTTAGCATGAGTTACAAATTATAAGTTTCATGATACGCAATTTTAATGCAAAGGTTTTACAATCAACACAGGCCCATGTAACTAATAAAAAGATTAATGACTAAAATTTTATTAATTTTTTTTTTTAATTTTATAAAATCGACACATTTGGTTTTGTACATACTATTTTGTTGCATGAAATTTAGATGTGTTTGACTATATTATTTCAATTTTGTCTTTTTATTGGCCGATGTCTCAATTTTGACATATGACAAAATGATTCACTCTCATTGTCCAATTTTATTGCTAAACATGAGGAATTTTCATTTGCATACTCTTATTTTGGTGCTTACCAAGGGACAATTCCTCACCTTCTATTTGGATTGATCTAATGGTTGATATTAATCTAAGATTTAATATTTTTAACCTTAATCTTTCAACTATATAAAGCCTTTATTTATTTTTCTTTTTACCATTCGTCCTTTTTTACACACACTTTGTATGTGTTTTCCTCTGCTCTCATTTTTTCCATCCAAAAATTAGTTATCCCAATCCACAATTACCATTCCGATCATCATCACCGTTCTGATCATCATCACCATCACCATTCCAATCACCATCACCGTTCCAATCATTATCTCATCATCACCTCCGGTAAGTAGTAGATTTTGATTTGAATGAACCGTTTGTTTCAGAAGCTTATTTGATTTATATTGTTGTGGTTGATAATGATGTTGAATCACTTGTTAGTTATGTGGATCAAGTTGTGTAACAATCCTTCTTATCAAGTTGCACACCGTGTTTGATAAAATGTGTGAGTGAAAAATATTTGATAATCTTTTATATGTTCTGTAATTTTACTTATTAATTAAGTTGTTAATTGAATTTATGTTTTAACACCTTTGGAATGCTATTTTATGTCGATTGTCGCTTTTGAATCGCTCTCTATCGTGCGTGTGGTATCACCATGATATCCGGGTTAATGGTATTATAATTTTGTTGTTTTATGTGCTTCTCAAGATACAACCATTGGATGCGTAGAAGCTCTCATGTCTTGCGATGATTATAATGGTGGGCATGGAAGTTTAAATTATGGAAATAAATTAGCTAACCGGAGTTCGGGGTGTTCACTCTGTTTGGCTTGAAACCGGAGATGCATGGTAATGTTTTCTTATGAAACTTAGTGCTTGTTAAGATAGGTTCTATTAATGTATGCGATGTATGAATGCTTTAACTTTGTCGAGATCACGATAAATATGTATTCGAGATGCGTGGTGAAGCTCGTGATCGAAATTTATACTTTTAACACCGAACTAAATTTTCTCTCGTAATGATTTGCAAAACCCGTTGGAAAAGTTTTAGAACCATTCAAGGCCCCTTTCACCTTATTGGACAAGGTAAAACACTTTATGATATATTTATTTCCTAGTAAAATGCTTTTGGTTGTTATCCTTGTGGAGGTCGTTGCCTAGGTGTTATCTACCTTTACATCTTCGGTCTCGTCTTGAATGGTACAACTTAATTGTTATAGTATGCACATATCTTTGTGAGTTCAGTTCCCAATAAGATATTTAATGTACAATTGAAATTGAGAGGGAATCAACTGGGTATAAAAGAGTTACCAATAAACAAAATTCTTGCTTTTGAACTGTAGCTTTGTAGTATCACTTGTTTTATTTTGTTTTTTATACGTTTTGATATTTATAGGTTAAACTTTATTATATGTCATGTAAATTATCACTAGTGATATTTCATTGTTATTGTTTTATAATTATTCTTAAATCTTATTTTTTTTTAAGTTGTGATAATACTCTATTTACCGTATGTTTACCTTTGTTTACAGCGTGGAAAACACATAAGTCATTTAATCATCATGAGTTTATGGACACTCCTGGGGGATAAGTTTTTTTGGGTTCCTGGAGTTTCGGCTAGTGCGTTACCAGTATTCTCTAGTCATTGCCCCGGGGGGCGGTGTTCCTGGAGGCGGCTCCGTTGAAAGTGAATCTGCTGCAGTCGAAGTCTGATTTTACATTTTTTTTTAATTTATTTTGTTTGATGTAACACTTGTAATTCATAGCTTTTCAATATTGCTAAAAAAACTTACGCTCAATAGTTTGGAATGATTTTATGAGGATTTTTGTAATTCATACAGTTCTTTGTATCTGGTATCACTTGTGATATTCTGTTAAAAATGAGGCAACGCTTGGTTTTCATTTTGATGTTTATACCACTTATGATATTCTGTTAAATTTGATGTAACATTTTCTTTGATTTTTAGATATGTCAAGTTTTTTATTTTTGTAGTTTTATTTCTTGTTTTATACATATTTGGTATATGTAATATGCGTGTTATATCTCTTAGAGCTAACGATTCAAACGAATTTTCTTTGGGCACCCTTCCCTATTGCAAACTAAATACTTCTCTTTACAAATCCATCCCTTAATCTTTTCTCGAGTAGACTTTCTAATACCAAATCCTTCCTCTCAAGCATATCTCATGTGCATACTAATGCAATCCTCAACAGAATCATAAACACTAAACAAAACGGTAGCACACTAGCAAAGAACTCTAGGAACCCAAAACCGATCCACCAGAGTATCAATAAAATCATGATGAATAAAGAAGGAGGAGTTTTCAAACCACTAGAAGTCAGAAAGAAGGTGATAAAACACAAAGTCAAAAGCATAACACAATACTTCAAAATTGTCTTAAAATATCACCGTGATACTATACATTACTTGAAATATCACTTGGTGATACTATGAATCAAAATATCACCAAGTGACAATATAATGATGATTCAACAAAAGACTAAACTCGAAACAACAACACATCCAATCAAAACTAACGACTTATTTAAAAGCAATATAACATCTACATTAATATACTTAAGCACTATCATAACAAAAACACAAAAACGATAACTCGAATTCAAAGAACATAAATTGACAACAACTATAACTCATTTTCAGTCAATATATGCAACAACTGCAAACACGACTATTCTTCTTAAATATGCAACAATTGCTTTACGAAATCTCTTCCAAAACACTAGATTTACGACTACTTTGACTACACAGCAAAACGCTTCCCGATATGGTGACTTTGTGAACTGGAGGTTGTTTCTTACTTCTTTTCTTTTTCATTTCATTTAGACTTGTATTCCAATCTGCACAAAACAAATCCCAAGTAAGTTTTTATGAATATTTATTCCTGATAAATATAAACTCTGAATGTTTATGCGTCATACAATTTTATAACATTCTACGCAAGTATGTCATATCAATTTGTATCACGGTGATATAACACGAAGCTAAATGTCAAAACAAGTATGCCGATACATGTGGTTTATCACGCTTGATATTTTTCTAAATGAGACATGCTTATATGTTGCAATTTACCTTTTCCTTATCAATCTCGGAGATAGGCTCAAAATTTGCTTGTCGACAAAGCGCATTTACAAATTTTTTTAGAAACAAACATAATGTCTCGCAATTTTTATGTTTAAAGATTTATTAGCGACAAAACCGACCGCTTAAAGCTTGTATTGCCTCCAGATGCTTGTAAATATCATCTTCTACATTTTTTCAAAATCAAAATTTTAATGTCTTATGTTATATAAAACAAAAGACACTATAAATTATAATCAAGATTTATTTGAAATATAGTTATTTCAAGTATAACGACTTATCATCACGCTTGTTATACTAACAAAATCAAAAAAAAAAAAAAATCACTATATTTGTTTTATCACCGGTGATATACCATTAAATATTTAAGTTATCCATGACGCTTTTCATCATCACCACTACCATCATACCACTACCACTACCAAAAGTCAAAACTAAACCACCACCACTACCACGAAGAACACTAAAATGTATCGCTTATCGCTACATGATCAATAATCGTGTGATAACTAATCAATAATCGCTACATCTGTTTTTATCACTAGTGACATACCATAAAATATTTCTCACACACTAAAAATGCATCATAAGTTATATCAAAATTATACTTGTAACAAGCTAACACTACCACCACCACCACCACTACCACTACCACTACCAAAAATCAAAACTAAACCACTACCACTACCACTGTTTTTTTCACCATATTCAAATCAGTACCACATCTACCACAACTGTTTTTATCACTAGTGATATTTTTCCAAAATCTTTAATAAATCAGGAAAAACATCTAAAAACATCTTAAATCAGCAAAAACTGAAAAATCTTAATAAATATCTTCTTCTTTTACAGTATGGGCATAATCATCAATTTCATGACAGTAATACAACAAAAAAATACAGAAAAATGTTCATAAATAGCAATAACATTCATAAATAAGTATAAAATCTGTAGAGATACATAAATAATATCTAAATAATTAGTTTGAAGCTTCATACCATCATGTTCGGAGTCGGTAGGTTTATTTTGATCCGTTTTTTTTGTGCTTCTGCTTTTTTAGTTGAAGATTGCTGCATTTTTGTTTTTTTTTTTTGATTTTGACGGTTAATTGTTGGTTGATTTTGATAGTTAGGGTTTGTTTTTAGTGAGAGAATTAAGAGAGAGAAAATGAGGTTTTGTTTTTGATGGTGAAATGAGTGCCTGTGTTGTGTTTTTGTGGTGGGGAAAGTTTCAGCTTTTGGCAAGAATGGTCCATCCGTGTTTTTAATCCTTAAAAAATGTTTGATTGATCCAACGGCTAAGAATTGTCCTTTCGTAAGTAGCAGATTTTAAGTATGTGAAATAAAGCGCCTCTGCTAAACATACCTTTCTCAGTTTTTTTAAATCTCTTCTTATATAAGAGAATAAATTTAATTTGATATTCTTATGGTAACCAAACCACTTCAAAACTATCTATTAATCAAGACTTATTTGCTCCATCTACAACGTAGTATACAACCAAATAATATTTCAATACTTTAAGCAATGAAGTATATAAGCAAAGTACAATGAGCAAAATTTTATTCTTTTTTATGTTGAAGATGATCAACAACTAAAGCTAACAAATACTCTGTATAGTATACTATATATGTATAACTAGGAATTCCATTGTTTTCTCCGACAAAAGATCCAAAATGCATAACATTAATGTAAATTTATTGTTTTAGACTTTTAGTCACTCTAGTGTAGCTTTTAAATCTATTGTTACACCCACAAAACTATTAATAGAAAATTAATGTTAACTTACAAAAACATTTCACAACTAAAAATTTAGAATTCAAAACACACATAAAAAAAAAAAAAAAACTCTTCCCATTCTTTGTAAATGTAAAAAGGAAATCAAGGGTACGTTCATTTATAGTTTTATACTATCTTTTACTGAGCACATCTTCATTTCAAGCTAGGAAGCATAATACTAACCTTTACACATTCATTCCATAAACATTATACTATACTTATAAATTGTTTTATGTCTCAATACTGCTATATTATTGATACAATGATATATGTTCGTCTTAATGTTTACATTGTTGCAAAATATCAGCTTTGAATTATGATGATATTCTTTGTCTTAACATTTTTGAATAAATTTGATGAATACAAAACTCCAATCTCCTATCAATATTATCTTTTCTATACCAAAAGCTTTTTCAAAATAGGTTTTGAATACTATTAAGATCTTTCTATAAAGTATTAAACACAAAAACGGACATACTTGAGGCGAGAGTTTGTACATGCATACCCTCTACATACTCTTACAAAAGCTTCCGTAGTGTAAGTATATAAAATATATTTCTAATAGGTTAACACAACATGAACAACATCTTCAAAATTGATGAACACTCTACTTCAAAATTAGTATACACCCACCACTTAAATAACACGAGCTAAAAATTCCTAGAATTTTCTATTGAAAATGCATATCTTATTGCATCCGACGCTGATTAAACCTATACCTTGATCCAAAACGCTAAATACCTCAATAGTTGTAAATATAATGTGTTGAGTTGTTAAGAACAATAATAATAATAATAATAATAATAATAATAATAAATCAAGAGTTCATTTATATTTTCTAGCTCCAAATGGAGAAGTACCTTTTTTATATATCTTATTGCATTCGCACATCCACCGTTCGCACATTTGTATAAAAAAGTCAAACGAGGCATTGGTTGTCATCCTGCATTTGTTGTCCCCTTTGGGAATTAAAAGAGTACATCTTTGTTCGGACACGTGTCACTATTTGGTTGGAGTCGCACATTCGCACATGACCAAATTGGGAAGAGGCTTTATTTTTGTACCTCAAAGTGACTAATGCCCAACTTTTTATCCCCTTTTGGGAATTAGCCCTTTGATAAATATTAACACGTTGTGAGATGCGGAGTGCACACTCGTTTGTTTGAGTCAATGATTACCACTTGTGATTAAGTGATTATAATCATATGATTCGACCATATGAGTTGCAATATCAGTTACAGATACAAAAAACTTTTATAAAGGTTATTAAACCTTGGTGCCAATGTTATTAACCTTGGTCAATACCATCAACTAAGGTTTTGATGTCATTAAATGTATTGTAACAGCGGGTGGTACTCTTGTTACAACTAAGGACTTGAAACGTTTTGTGTGTCACGACAAGTATGAAACAAAAGGAGCAAAGTCAGGATAGACCAGCTCTCGTTGAAGTTTCTTGTCTTTCTTTCCCCAAAGCAAGTAAAGTCGCTTTCTAAGAATTATCTCGAAGTGATACTCGAGTAATATAACGAATTATCCTCGTAAGAGCACAAGGTATGGAGATAATTTAACATGCCAAATATCCGTTTTTCGTGCCATTGGTGAGCCAAAACATACCACAAATTGTGTCATTCGTGAGCCAAAGATATTTGAGCCATTCCAATGGCTCAAGCCATTTGTGATGTTTAGTGTTTTTCTTGTGTGTATTGTGAGTGAGTTGGTATTTTTAGTGGGGTATTTTGTGGGACCCATTAACATGTTAGTGGTGTGTTATGAGGGAGGGTGTTTTATTTATTGGTGAGTTATTGGAAGGTGTATGATATGACGCCGAGGTGGCATACCAATAACGTGTTATTGGTATCCATGATACCTTGTGCTCTAATCAACATTTATTTAATTATTTCGCACAAAACAATACATAAAAGCAAAAGATCAAGTTTCTTTTATCATATTGCTTTAGCATTTGCAATGACACTTTTTAAGTTTCTTTTCTCTGCAATGACCACCCGTTGGGTTACCGCAGTTGTTTCGACTACAAAAATCAGAACAATGATTTTGATCTTGTGCATTATCCGGATCACAGCTATTCATATCATTTTCATGACAACAAACACCCGCTTCAACCGATGTCCATCTTAGTGCTGCATGCAACAAAAATATTTGCATATTAATATAAGGGGTAATTCTCAAAAGAGGACAAAAATGTTCATAGTGATCACTTTGAGGTACAAAAATAAAGTCTCTTCTCAAATTGGTCATGTGCGAATGTGCGATTCCATTAAAATATTGACACGTGTCTAGACAATAAGTACTCTTTCAATTATTGGCAATTACAGTCACTATCAATGCCTTGTTTGACTTTTTTTATAAAAATGTGCGAACGGTGAATGTGCGAATATGCGATTTTAATATAACTTTATTGGGAATGAACACATGTAAGGAATCAAATCTAACTTTTAAGGTACAAAATCATTATTAAATTTTTAAAATATTTATTTAAATTATAACAATGTTACTCTTGAACAAAGATTGCCAAATGGTTGTCATGTTTTAAGTACGTACATAGAACATATAATGTCAAGGCTTTGATTTACATTTTTTTCTAAGTGTAATTTTTTTTAAATCGGAAAAAACTTTTTTAAAATCAGATTCAAAAAAAAGGTACTTTTTTTTTAAAATCGGATTTTTTTTTTTTAATTCAGATTAAAAAAACGTAATTTTTATTTTTAAATCAGAAAAAAAGAATTTTAAATCAGATTCAAAAGAAAAATGTAATCTTTTTTTTTAATTTGAAAAAACTTTTTTTTTAAACATAATTTTTTAAAAAGTTTTTTTAATCTGATTTAAAAAAAAGTTTTTTCCGATTAAAAAAAATTACGCCTTTTTTTTTTAATTTGAATTTAAAAAAAATTACGTTTTTTTAATCTGATTTCAAAAAAGTTTTTTTTTTTCTTTTTTTTTTTTAATTTATTTTTAAAAAAATTACTTTTAAAAAATAGGTAAAAAAAGTTTATTAAAAAATTCATCCATTTTTTTGAATTATAAATTAAAAAAATATATATTTTAACCAGATTTTAAGAAAAAGATTTTCTTTTTAATTTTAACGAGCGTTATCAAAATTAGGCTAACTGCGCGAATTTGGTCCAATTTGGGGGACCAAAAGTGTAATTTTTAATCAAATGTGACCTGTTAACCTGCTGCTAGCCGGTCAAGTTAGTTAGATCGAAGATTATTTGAAAATATATTGCGTATCTTTGACAATTTATAAAGTTAATTGCGTAGACCTGTTTATTTAAAAAAATATATTGTGTATCTTTAACTTTCACCCTTATTTGTATTTGCTTAAAAATCTATTCTTGATAGTTTAAAAAAATTAATATGAGAAAAAGTCAAAGATATATTTTAAGATAGTATAGATTCTTAACAAAATATTTATCATATACGAGCTTTTTATCAACAGTTGCTTAGATTTACGCTTTACTTTTGCTAATTTTTTTGGAATTTTGAGTATCTGATCTATTAATTAATATCATGGATGCTCACCATAGACCGTTTAAAGCTACTCTAATAATTGATATTACATTGGAATACTATTATTAAAGGAACTGTTGCAATTGGATTTAGATATTCTACAAGATATACTCCACATCATTTGCAAGTCCACAATACTTTTTCTTCATTCCTCACGAAAAAGGTAATCTTTGTAAACGTAACCTTTCTACAAATGGGTGAGAATAAACTTGCCGCAAACTAAACAAATCTTTGTAAAACAAGTGCTGCTGAAATCAAAATATACTAGCTATGACGGAAATAGTTTACGTAAAAGATAAACGAGTCATGGAACAACATTTTAGTTTACATATTCTCATACAACTTTTATTTTGTGTAAGTTAATGTTAGTAACTCACAAGGTCTGTTGTCTGCTTTTTAGTTTCCGAAGTTGTTTGCGTGTGCAACCATGTATCATGAGTTTGACGTTGGATGAAAATATATCGTAAAACCTTTAGGTTAAGGTAAACTAGAGTGTATTTAATCTATTGCTTGTTTACTTAAGGTGATATATATTTCGAATTTCTTATAATATCTTTTTGACATTGTTGTGAGCTTTCTATCAATTATTAAGAGTTGTAGTTTTCTCAACTTTTTTGTTATAGAACGAGTAGTGCGACCATCCGCCGCGTTGCGGCGGAGTTTTTTTTGACATTTTTATCTGGTAATTGATAAAAGGTTATGTCAAAAGCAATTAAACCTGATTGTGCGACTAAACAAAATAAGATGATAGAAAAACTTGCCACACTTTCACTTAAAATTTCTCTCAATAACATGATAGACACACTCGACCTATTGTAAATATGAGCAGTAGCTGAAGTTGATGTCATTTGCCATTGTTCTGAAAAAAATGAACATATGAGATTTTAAAATGCTTAAATATGTTAAGTATATGTTCAACGTGACACTGTTTTCAATAACGTATTTGATAAGTGTAAGGAATGTGGTATATTTTGAAGTAAACAATAAAAATAAATAAACGACTATGATAGTACTTGTTTAGTATGGTAACTTCCGTACGTCATTTATAAATTAGAAATGGTAAGCAAACGTAGCATAGGCGTTAATGTGAGAATCAAGTAACCAATTTGGCAATAAATACTTACATAAAGGTTAGGCAATTAGGTCATATTAGAACTATGCCCGCACATTTCTACGTATCCTTCAAGCCTCAACACGCGTATACTTGCTACTGAAGCTCATGCCGAGAACTGTCCTTTCCAGACTGCATAAAAATTAGAAAACAAAGTGAGCTTGTCACTAATCACTATGTTATGCCTCCTTTCATTTTTCAATTCTTATGTGCAAACTAATAAAAATTCTTGATGCCAACAACAAACTAAGCCAAAGCGCATTTTATCACAAAGGTTCAACGTTAAATATCTACTAAAAAAGTTTCAAATAAAAAATATTCTACTGTAAAAATCATTAAACTTATATCCAACTTTTGCATTGTAACTATACTTTCATGTCATTACTTGGTCATTAAAGTTAGTAAAAGTGCTCCATTTAATTATTTACCAATGACTTGTGTCAGATACTTGAGAAAGTAACGTATGCTACTTGATGACATATCGAAGTATAATCAGCAATGTGGAAAGTCATATTTCATGACATGTGTTTGTGATTGTTTATTATCAGAACTTGTAAACAGCTAATTTTATTAAAAAAATTAAAAATTCAAATAAGCAATCTCAAACACCCTCAAAAGTCAAAACTGTGTATGTACTTATGTATCATAACATAATAGGCATGTTATGTCACACTTCGCTAAAGTGGATAGTTTTTTTTTTTTTTTTTTTTTTCGCGTCTTAACACTCCAAAATCCAACTACTTGTATTTGTCTAAAATGGAAACAAATATATAAACTCTAAACAGGCAAGCAAGCTTACAGCGAAGTAATGATCATCAGTAATATTCCATCCACCTTCATAATACTTGAAATAATCCGACGGATCTTTCCTCCTCGTTCTGTCTTCAGCGAAAACCATTGTATTAAACGAATCCTCACCATCACTTTCCGTTTCCATAACAAACCTCTCCTCCCTCCCAGTAAAATCATTCTGGTTAACCACCCTACAAGAAAACAATGACTGTCAATCTTCAACGCCAATATACAGTAAATCATTAACGGTGTCCGTGATTGCATTTTAAAACAGATTATGTGTCTGCGAAACTGCATTTCCAAAAAGAACTGGTCCCAACGGGCTTTTCCAAAAGTAAACAGAGTCACCAAATCATAACATTCAAGCACATCGCTGAAACACCCTGTAAACCGATATATCAAATTCGCCAAATTCACCAGAGCAACAATTGTTTTAAAAGCAATAAAATTTGTAAAGAGACAATCAGCAAGAAGCATGTACCTCAGCAGCTACCATTGAAGCGTTGGGGGCTAATCTCTTATAGCTACACCAACGTTTCAGCTATTCTTCTTCCCAGAAATCAGCCGCTCAATATGTTACCTGCAATCCATATATGGCGACCAAGCTCCCCCACCATGTTGATCTTTGGGTCCATATTAACAACCTGTACCGTCAAAAATAGAGTAGTTATTAGGTGAGTAACGCAATCTATGGACCGATGAAGCAAACAGATGCAATACCTATTAAGCCTGAAAGAACTTAAAAGAATTAGTTTGGTATAAAGAATTTGTTACCTCCTTTTTTTTTGGATTCTTTTGATTCGCCTAATTGTCTGACCAACTAATAATTGACCGACCCGTTGTTCACCAGCAAGACCAGCAGCTCAAAATACACGAAACCTACAAAATAATGAGACTGAATTAGTTATAACTCAACCGTCTTTCTTTTTTGTTTCCTCGGTCGATCATTTTTAACCGCTTTTATGCTTTTTCAGAAAGACTACTATTTATTAATGGAAGTTTTGCTGTGGCGTATATGTTCTCATGAGCACAAAGACCATATATATTAATCTAAGCAAGATCTCCAATGTTTGTATCAGCAAACAATGCACTACTAATGCAAAATATTACATTATAAAATGTAATGCTAAGTGTAGCTGCAAGTGATCTCTTCATCATCATCTATCATTATTGTCATATCAAATTTCTTCTCAATTAGCATTGTTTTAGTATCCATGATGCACATAGCATACACGTGTAGATTCACCGATTTCATGTGTTTCACTATATACTCACAAAGAAAAAAAAAACAGGAATGTTGGGCCAAACGTTACATGATAGTGGGTTGAGGTGTTAACTGGTAATCCAAGTATTTTCTCTTAGTATACAGTAAATACGGTTTCTTCGATTTTGATTTTGAGTTAGCAGTTGATAATACTTGTGTTTATCTATCTTAGGTGTTAACTGATAATCTTACCTTTGTCGCGATAAAAATGTGGCTGTTGTTTCCGTGTGAATTGCCATCTCTGAATAGTTACATGCAATTTTAGACCAAAAAATAATACTTGTGTTTAACAACTAACAAATGTATCCAATTTTAGACCAAAAAATAATGCAATTTTGGTCTAAAAATATTAGATATAATCTTACCATTTTTTAGACAAAAAAATTGCAATTTTAACAGCCACAATTTTGGTCTAAAAAATGTGGCTGTCTAACAAATGTATCCAATTTTGGTCTAAAAATAATGCAATTTTTTGGTCTAAAAAATGTAACTATGCAATTTTGGTCTAAAAAATGTGGCTGTTAAAAACATTTGTTAGGTGTTAACGGATAATAACGTCGAACTTGGACATATGTGGCTGTTGTGTCCGTGTGAATTGCCATCATCCGAATCTGTTCCAATAATTGTACCTACAATATCAAGAGCATCTACAATACATATATAAAAAAATAAAAAGAAAAAAATTAGAAAATAAATAAATAAATAATTTGGCAAGTTACCTTCAACATGCGAGCATTTGTGGATCCGTTTCAATGTGAACGGCCACCATCCGAGTCTAGTCTAATGATTGTACCTTCAAAAGCAAGAACCATCAGTACATGAGTATTAGGTAGATTGAAATTTGGACATTGCTTAAAATAATAAAAGCTGAAATATAGCTACAGTCCGAGAATTTGGTTGTGCGTAAATGTACAAATTAAGTTACCGTTAGCAGATGGTTTTGAAGACCAAAGAGTGGCGTGAAAGTTATTGCTTTAGATAGCTTATACGTTTGTTATTGCAGGCGCGCTAACAATAGACGGGTGCACGGAACATGATCCTGGGTAGTAACTCTAATCACGGCAGATCCGTTTTGGAGTGGTCAATGTGCCATCCATTTTGCTGAAAATACTCATAAAAGAGTTACGATCAGTGATTTTCCCACATATGCAGCTATTGCACAAATGAAATGTAACAATGAACTTACAGTGTCGTGTTACCAAAAGTACCTTTTTTTAAGGAGTTAGCTGTAGCAACAGAGAATTTTACTTAACATTGGGTCATGAATATCTTCAAAGGTGTATGTTGCCAAAAAAATCATTATACGAAAGATGGCAGTCAAACAAATTCCATATACCAGGTTATCTATGAGCACCACCTATCCAAAACCCAAGAAGAGCATGTCAAAATGACAAATAGTGATATCGTCTGCAAGTGACACCTAATCTCTACCACATTACTATTAGACTATTATCAACAATATGAAAGCAAAACTTTATAGGGTATGTAGCTTAGCTTACTCCGACAGCTTATAAGTTTTTATCGAAAGCGTAGTAATTCTTTGTCAAACATTAACTAAGCTTACAACAACTCTGGATAGGCCATTAAAATAACCTTACAAAGCTCATCAATTTTGAAGAGGCTACTAAGTTCATTAAACGGCTAAAAACAAATAAGAGTTACTTACACTTACTCGGCTTCTCATGCCCCTTGAATACGCCACCTACGAATATTTAAAAAAATATAAAATAAAAAACAAAGAAAAGTAACATATCATAGTCCAAAATTAACGAAACTCACGAACGACACCATCTAAAACTTATTGATCGCAAATAATTTTTGATTCACAAAGAAAGGTCATTTAAGCGTAATCACTTACATGTGGTCTAAGATTTCCTTTACTTTGACCTTGTTCTTCACCATCCTTTTCCCAACGTTCTTCCTCAATACCGAATATCCTAAACCTCAAAAGCCGAAAAATAAACACAATTAAACTCAAAACCACCAAATTGTAGTTAGAATATTTGCTTGAATTGTTATTTGTGTCTCTAACCTAGAAAAGCCTAAAAACTTACTTCGGAGATTAGGTCTTGAAAACTTTTAAAAACTTACTCCTTTGAAACTCTTATAGCAAATCAACCAATCCACTTCAAAACACCGAAACGGTAACCTGAAAAAAAAATGAATACATAGATAGATTACACATGAGAATATGGAATCATTTTATGGAGCATATGAATAATAAATACCGAAGATTACCTAGAATAACGCCAAAAACATCTAATGAAGGCGGTGGGTAGATTCTGGAAGGTGAAAGAAATATCGGTGGAGCAAAGCCCAAAGAAGAAAGGGAAGGCCCAAGACACAAAAAATAGCCCAAGAAAACGAATCGAATCGACGTCGTTTTGAATTCTTTTTACTATATATACTATATATATTTTACTATATATAGTAATTGATCATTAATTCATGAATATGTACCCAATAAAGATATAGATTGTCAATCTTCCTAAATAAAGTATTTGGAGTTCACATGAACTAAAAAAAGTTAAAAGTTTTGAAGTTACAAATTGTGATTATAGCGTGACTAAATCTTATGTTTAGATTTTAGACCGATATAGTGACATTTTGTAAACATTATACTAGTTCAATCATATATGCCATATACACTTTGGCATATTAGCTACCAACATTTTCTTTCTTGAACCAATGGGACTAAAATGTTGATCCGGTTTTTATCGAAAAGAACTAAAGTTAGCTAGATTTAGTGACCCGTGTTGTTTTACTTATTCACCGTGTACCATATACATGCATGGCCATTATAGACCAATTATACTTCAAGCCAAGGTCGTTAAGATCGCGTAAACTCGTAGGATCGCACGAGTTTACGTGTTTACTAGCTAAAATCGTAGGATCGTGGTAGGATCGCATATGGTAGGATCGTAAGTAAGATCAGAGAACGCCACGTGATCCGAGTTCACTTTTTTTTTTTTTTTTTTTTAACTTTTTCTATCTTTTAAATCCATCTCACTTGCTTAGGAAAAAAAACGTGTGTTTTACTAATGTCTAATAAGTAAACCACTGTTGTTTCATTTTCTAAATAGACTATAGTTTATACGTAGTTTTTTACTTTTCTAAATAGATTATAATCTAAAAGTGTTCAATAATTCAATTTACTTCAGTGTGATTAAACTAATCAAAGTGTACGTTTTGGAATGCCATTAATGAAGTGTTTGCTTTCTTGAAATCATGTAGATGGCTCGTATGTTTTGAGACATTTAGGACTCATGTTATGTAATATTATTCTTCTAAATCGTTAATTAAACGATTGAAACTTGATTTTTTTGTGTTTTATTATTACTTTGGTGTTTGAAATTTGAACTTTGTCATTTTTAAGAGGATATTATATGAATTTATTTTTGACGTTGAGTAAAAATGTAAAACAGTTTGATTCTGTTAGTGCAAATATTACGATATTTAATCTATACAGTCTCGTTTGTTTTGATTGATGACAAACATGTAACTTGTAATACATAACGTAAAATGTACAAGTTACTTGTAATTACATTTGTCTCAACATACATTCAACACCTCTCGATGTCTCAAGTCCTCAGATGTTACAACACAGGTTCGTACATGTTTGTTATGTGGCATTATGATCAAACCCATTAACAAATCATTTAGAATGTTTAAAATACGCTTAGAGTCACTAAGTATTTTAATAGGTTAATCATTCTATTTCGAACCTCATTTTACATTTTGTATTCACAAGTATTTTATACAAATACATCTTTTGTAAAATGTCTAACAAATATATACTTTTATTTGTACAAGTAAACTAACTATAATATTCATACAAGTACTAAAGTTTACTTACACTTGACAAAATATATATTATTTTGACAAGCACCTAGCTAGATATTTTATTTTATAAAAGGCAATTAGACTTTTTATAAACTAGTTACATACTAATACATTTTACAAGTTTATTTTCATGAACATTTTAATCTAAATGAAAATACAATTTTACATCACTTCATGCATCATCATATCTTTAGAAGATTTGGTCAATATTTGGTTAGATTTGAAAGATCTTGAAAGATATTCTAAGATATCAAATCTAATAAAGTATTATTTTTAGATTACATTTTTGGCTATAAATAGAGCCCATTGTCTTCTCATTTCAATCATCCTTCCAACACACATTCTTTCTATCTTTCTTTCATCTTTTAGATCTATAGATAACCATGTAGTAACATACATTAATCACCCATATCATCACATGATCATAATGCTTCTAACATTCATCTTTGTTGTAAGCATACTTTACATTTTGATCAACCAAAGAAAGCTTGGAGATCTAACCATCCTCATTCACCAAAGCATATCAACATATGAAGATTCAAGATCTCTTGATATCCTCATTGATTGAAGACTTCTTATTTAAGAAGATCATTTAGATTAGTTATTCATATCCATTAGACATTTATGTCATGGATCATCATTGTAAACATCATTGCATCATCACAACACTTTCACCAAACTAGATTAGATGGTTTATGTGTTTGTACCATAAAACACAAGGTTTGTTATGTTGGGCCATAAAACATAGTGGGAGTGGTTGTACCCTTGAAAAGAACTCGACATCTAGCTTAGTGTCGGAAATATTGTATAGGCGACGTTAGGTTGGTTCTACCACTAACTAGAACCCGGTATTTAGCTTTGTACCGGAAAAGTGTGTGACGATTGTAAGGTTTTCTCCACGAGAAGGGAGCTTGTTGATTTAGTGAAGTAACTCTCGAGTTGGGTACTCGGGAGTGGAGTAGGCGGAAAGGAGATCCGTGACCAACCACTATAAATCCTCGTGTTCGGTTTGCACTTTCCTTTCTTTATCTCTTTACTTTTATAATTGCTTGTGATGTGGTTTGATGTTTATGCTTGTGTGACAACTTGGTTTACTATGCTTTATATTAGTTACAAACAATAATTGATACTTTCATATTATAACAAGCTTCATAAACGATTTGATACTAAAGATCTAACGTTTTTAAACGGTAACGTATTCACCCCCCCTCTACGTTTTCACAGACTCGTTTATCATTTGTTTTCTAAACTATGACAAATTGGTAGGATCGTAGAATCGCGATCCGATCCTACGATCTCGATCTTGCAAAGACAAAACGATCCCGCGAGATCGCGATCTTGACACCTTGCTTTGTTACTTGAATAACTAATTAACCGTCGTTGATTAGTTATTAAATCACAAAATATGTCAATTTTGAGTCACGGTTTCCTTTGTTTGAATCAAAATATAATCTTGCAACAGATGTTTGCTTTTCGTCATTTTGAGGCAACTTAAAATCTTTTATTGCCCACAAAATTATGAGAGATCGATGTTGTGTGTGGTCGTGAAATAGATAACTAAATCATATATCAAAAGTAAGTACTAATTTGTGTTTTTGTTTGAGTTGTAACCATGACGACTATCTAGTTATATTATAGTTAAAAGCCCTACTTTTTTATATGAAAAGGACTTGTGAATTCTTTTGAAAATCATTTCTTATGTTAGGAAGTATAAAAAGTTATGAGTTTATCTTATCACCATTTTCAATGTTAAGTAAGACTAAAATACATGGTTGGTCATTAAATTTGTCAATCTGGCTTGGCGTTGGGACAAACCTCGCTAGAGGTCTTTTTCAACTTTATAGGCTAAAGTGGTCCCTTTTGGCCTCTTGACCCGTTTTCCGTTAGTCAACCCTGTTATTTGCTCTGCTTTTTTTGGTTTTAGCTAAGGGCATAAAGGACATTTCATATATTTTGATTATTAAATCTTTTTCTTCTTCTACTTTTCTTCCTCTCTTCTGGTTACCTCCACAAAAACACACTCACATAGAATTGCATTCACACATATCATTGCATTCTAAGGTACGAATTACATCTTTATTTCTTCAATTAATTCTCAAAATTTCATAATTAACCTTAATTTAGTACTAAATTCATAATCACTGAATCAAGAAATTTGTATATCACTAAAGCAAGAAACAGTTCAATAAAAAAATTAACTCGTCATTCAATTGACTGGTAAACCAAACTAAACTAAACCAGTTCTTACCAGCAAATAAATCGGGGGAAAAAAATGTAACCCTAAGACCCCATGATTCTATTAGCTAACAGATCTTTGAGCAGAGCTTTTATGATTTGGGTGTATATTTGGGGGTGGGGTGTAAACAATGCTCTTCATTGATATTCCGGAAAAACCGAAACATCACGAGAACCGCGAAAAGGATAGGCTCTGAGGGGTTAACTAGGGGTATCGTGTACTAAAGATGAGTACAACGCAAAGGGTGAGGGGGAATTACTCAACCGATGTGGAAGAAGTAATTATATTACGGGTATCAAATAAGGGTTTATCCTAATGCCTCTTATCATTTAGTTATTCCTAACTACACAAGTGTAACCTCACTTGCGATCTCGAAATGCATCACAAAACAAGTTCTAGAATCTAATATACTCTTGGTTCACACTCTAAGCATTGAAGATGAATGCTTTAATTCCTACTCTTCTAAGGGTGATCCTCACATTTTTGGTGGAATTTAAGTGGTAAAGGGTTTTTGTGCTAGTCATGCAACTTCCTATCCGTGAGACGCTTTTGTTAAGACTAATGGCCCACTCCTATATGTCATGAAAAATTTTAAATTTGGTGCCAAAATTACCCTAACCGACATTTTCTCATGGTTTATTACATAGATGCACTTGGACAAAGCAAATAATCAAGGATAAGCATAGTTTCAAAGTTCCCGTCTTATTTTCCCTCCCTACACTTAAACTAAACATTGTCCCCAATGTTCCCGAAAGTATCAAAGTTATGATAATGGAAGGTAATTAAAAGCGAAAGAAACTAATACTCCCGATTAGCTCAAGTGGGATCCGTAAAGTGGTGGTTAAACTTTTCAAGAAGAATTATTGCGTGAAAAGCTCCTTCCAATCTTATGTAACTTCTTCTTGACAAACTAAACCCGCACACTTGAAGAAAACAAACGAAACCTTCACGTAAAATCGGCGGTAATAATATATATAAGACTCAATTTAAACTAGGATAAAATGCTTGTGGAATGGATGTTTACAAAATTTCTAAGAAAATTAAGACCGAAAATTCCAAAATTTATAAGTAGCTCGTAAAACGAGAAAAGTATTCGATGTTTTTACTCCTTCCGACGCCGTCAGTTGCAATCTCGACGCCGTCGTTATCCTGATAAAACCGGTCCGCGATTTTACGGAAAAATTCGGAAAATTTACATCTTTAGAATGGAAAAATTTCGCAAAACATCCATTATGACTCGATACAAGCATTTGACTCGAACAAACAAACATATATATCTTTTAGTTTATTGTTATTCTCATGTTTACGTTTCTTTTGAAAATGTGTAATCCTCCCTACAACTTATCCCTTATGTAAAATACCTTTATATGTAATTAAGACGAGGTTAAAACAAAATAAAGCATTTTTACAAATTTAAACATGAGGATAAACAATTAATAAAAGATACATGACACTAAAAGCAAACAATTAAGCATGGGTTGCCTCCACAAGCGCTTTTTTTTATTTAAGAGTCTTGTAGCTAGACTCAAGTCGTGCTCCCACGTTTTTCACCACCGCCTCTTGACGGTCTCTATCGGGATTCCATGTTGTAGAAGTGTCCTATGATGCACCTCTCTAAGAGTTCGTCCTCTCCTCACTCGGTCCTATATTTTGGTCCTAAGTTCAAACAATCTTTATAGAACCCGAAAATCTTAGCCATAACATAATCTACTCCCTTTCCCTATCCTCATCATTCTCGTAATAGACCGACAGTTTAAGTTCCTTTTCATCATTAGAGAGTGACGAAACTTCTCAATCTTAAACGGCATTTGGTAAGCTATGTCGTCGGTCTCATCTTTGAATCGCACTACTCCTAACGAGGGTCATAGGTCATCCGGTGCTTTCTATGAAAGGTTTTCCTAGAATAACGGGACAAGCTAGGGTCTATGGTTGTGCTAATATCATCCACAATTATGAAGTCCATAGGGAACGTGAAACTACCTACATAGACGGGCAATCCTTTAACTCTACCAAGAAAATTGCACTTATCACTAGGATTATCGGGTCTTGCCTAGTCGATAGGCTTCTTCATTATCCAATTGTAGTAGATGCTAGTCATTATGTTAATTGGGGATTTGCGATCAATGTAGGCCTTTGCCACAAAAAGGTGTCCTATGCAACATGGTATGTTAAGATTCCAAGGGTTCCCAAACTTGATTCTAGGGCTTTTCCTAACATACATGTGACTTTGAGGTCACGCACTAAGTGAGGGTGGCGGGATAGTTCTTCTTCCGTAGGAAATTTGTTGAAATAGTCAATGTCTACTTCATCTACTTCTCGGTGTTTCATCATCCACAAGTGTTTGGTCTTCTTCGTCATCTGTTCTATCCGGTTTCACTAAGGCGATGGTATTGACGAATTGGACGTGCTTAATTAGCTTGCTTGGATCCTTAATCTCTATACCAAGGCTCGGAGTTGAGATAGCACTAACCTTCTTATCACTATTAGTTATGGCTTTCAAAAGGTTGTCTATTTTCCTATCCATCTCGGCTTGTTGATGGTTAAAGCGGTCCGAGAGCTTAGCTATTTGGGTTTCTTGGGATGTAACTAGGTTTTGCAACATCCCTTCGACATTTTGTTGGTTAGGACCGTTAGGTGTGGGCCATGAGAAATCATGGAGGTGAATTCTTTGGTTTGTCCCCGTAAAAGTCGGGCTTGCTTTTCATGCCTCACGGGTTTCATTGAAATTCCTAGGTCCCGGTATTGTAGGAATCTTCCTCCCGCTCCATTAATACGCGAGGATGCATAGTCAACGGAAGCATGTTCGGGATCGGTGCTAGTGTGCGTGTTATGAGGATCACAAACGGCTCGCACGAGGAAGAAAATTTGTTCATATGGTGTGAAGACTTAGGATTTTCGTAAGAACTCATGAGGAAGTTAACTTGATCTTCAAGTTTGATCATCCCACGGTCGGAAGGTTGTGAGTTGATGGAAGGCAAGGAGATTGCCTTGACGGTTTAGGTAGCTCACGGGGTCATCCCAACTTTCGCTATCGTGAGGGCAAGGTCCTCTATTATACCCCATGATTCTTCCGCGGTGAGATCACTAAGTTTTCCACCGCCGCTTGGTCAATGGATCGCTTAGTGGGAAGTTGACATGATCATAAAAGATTTGGACTTGGAGCCAAAGATCAATGCCGTGATGAGGGACTTTATGAAGTAAGTCCTTGAATCGGTCCATGCTTCAGAGAGATTCACCTTGACGTTGTTGGAACATCAAGATGTCATTCCTAAGCTTAGTGGTTCTCCCTTGGGAAAAATTGAGCAAGGAAGCGAGAGGTAAGATCATCCCAACTTGATATGGAGTCGGGAAGTCGCCAAGCCAATTACTAGCTTGGTCCCGTAGAGAATTGGAAGAGACGCAGTACGTGGTCTCCCGAGTAGTAGCATCAAGGTCGATGGAATCGACAATTTTGAGGAAACCTTAGATGTCGATTTGGATCTTCTAACGAAGTCCATGAAATGCACATCCGCTTTGCACCAACCGGATGGTGTCGGATCGCAGGCCGTAGTTTGGGCTTGGTCGGGAAGCTCAATGGTGTTCCTATAGCCTAGGTGGCTTGGTCTTGAGTATTCACCAAGAGTACGGGCTCTTGGCGGTCATTTGGTGGTGGGTTGATGAGTGGTGGTTGGTTATCATCCTCCATGATGAAAAGTGATGGGGTTACGAACAAAGGTCACGAAGAAGGGGATAGACTAAGAGAAAGCTAAAAAATGAGAAAAATTTACTTGATAGGAATCAAGCAAAGAACCTAAACGAGGTGGACTACTAACTAGCTATTCTATTCCCGGCAGTGCGCCTAAAAACTTGATAACGCCACACGTCGTTCGGGGTCAAGGAAACTTCCTTTTCTTCGAGCAAGTTTTATAAAACCCACGGGTATTGATATCGTTCTCTAGGGGAATAGGAATGCTAGTGAGAAGTTACTACGCTAAGGTTGAGGTTGAGGAAGATTATTTTTTGTATTTTTATATTTTATGAAATTGAAAGGTACGAATCTCGGGTATTGGATTTGGGGGGTTGGTATTTCTACCGATTGCTCTACTATTATCTAATTATCTAAACTAAGGTTGTGGGAGTCTATGTCTAATTTATGTGTACTCGTATGATAGTTTAAAGATGTGTTTACTTAGGTTTTACTACTCCTTAATTATCTCCTATTGATGGTTGAGTTGTCACGTCCTTATTCTTAGTTCGTTGTGTGTCTAAAGTTGTAGGGTATGCGTTTCTCCCTAACTCTTTGAACTTACCAAAGGGTCTCGCTCTACAAAACCCACTAGGATGATAAACTCTTACTCTAAGGCACTATTTGGATGGTTTAGCCTACAACTACTCAGGTAATCATATTCTAAGGTTCACAAAGATGAGTCAAGCATTAAGTACACAACGAATGACCTATTGCACTACTAGATCATTAATCAACTAAAATAAGGAACAACCAATCAATATTCAATAATTAAGTTTCATACTTCTAAGCAAACACACAAATAAATTATGGGACATGGAGAACATGCAAGCATACACACAAATAATCAAAGACATAATTGAATTGATGAAGTAAATACTTATCTTGATGTAAAATAGGGTTTAGAACCCTAAAATACTATACAAGACACCTTAGGTTCGGTTTTAGGTTTTCACCCAAAAGACTCTCCCTAAACCGAAAAATTTGGATTCTATATATAAGATTACATATGCGACGGCCACCTTATGTTTCGTGCCGCCGCCGTGTCGCCGTCATTAGGGTTTCATCTTGGCCATGTTAACCTTGAGACGGTGTCACCTATGCCTCGTGACGCCGTCCTCTTGACTCGACGCGTCTGGGTCACATCTAGGCCTTCCGAGTTGTGACGGTCTACTCCTTTAAAGCCGGCGCCGTCTCTTGAAAATACGAGTTTTGTCTTCTAACCCGTCATTAAATCCCACGACGGCGTCAGATTAAAGATGACGCCGCCGCCTGCTTTCAAATGACTTTGAGTGTCTCGATTTTGACTTTGGCCATTTTCTTCATATATTCGCCTTTTCGTCAAATAAGTGCCATCCCAAAGATTTTGCCTTCAAGAGACCTAAAAGTGAAAAGGAACGATATTAAGCAATAACGGATACAAAAGTGATCAAATAAGGGCTAAACGACCCTCAAAATGGTACCTTTAAAACCTTATCATTGATCAAGGTCTTCACGATTTACGCTAAGAGATCTTGAGTAAACATTTGAGATTAAACGATTACCAAGAAACCGGAGACCATAACGGAAGTGGTGGAAATTGCTAGCTCTAAGAGCACACCACTTGTCTCACCTCCGCCGCTTAATCGATCGATCTTGTTAAACCTTCTTGAGTGGCAATCCCACTCCCACTTATGACTCCATTATTTCGACTCTTCCTCTTCCTCATTCCTTTCGAGGAAGTGGCCTAAATTGGAAGAGATCAAGCTTATTACTTTCCGTCGGGAATTGATGACGATGAATCGACCGGGAGGAGACCGTGTTCGTCTTGAACAATTACTTAATGAAAATGAAGACCCGTCGCCTTCATTCTCCTGAGGAAATTGAAATTGAAGATATTAATGAAGTTGAACTTTCTTGAGTGGCAATCCCACTCTTCTTCTCGAAATTATGGAACCTTCTTCGAACCAATCATTTCGATTCTTCCCTCTCTCACTCTGTTTGAGGAAAATGATTCCATCATGGAAGAGATCAAGCTTGTTTGAATAAGAATTTAAGTTCACCGTGGTTGATTTTGCCGTTTGTGATCCGTGAGGAGATATTCGCTTAATTGAAGAAATGCTTAATATGGACTCATCACTCCTCCGCAAAACCTAATATTGATATTGAAATCAAAGAAGTTGAGATTTTGACCAAAAATCCTCCCGAGCTCAAGGATTCAGCTATTGATTTACTCGAGGAGTTCGCCGATGAACTCGCTAGCCTCGGTCCTCTTCCACTGGGAAGTGAGAACGAAGTCTTTGATCCTGAAGCCGATCTTAGAGAGTATTTGTTGTATGGAGATCCGTCACTTGATCCTTCAATTGATAAGGAGGAGTTCTTCGATAAACTCTCTCTCACGGACTCGATTCCATTTAAGAATGATAATCTGAACAATGCTCCTTTGGAAAATATTGATGATCCATTCTTTCCCAAGAAAAGAAGAACTTGAAAGTTTCAATTGATGAACTTGTTGATCAAGATGTTCTTCATTCTTTTTATTTGAGAGTGACTCCTTATCTTGAGGATTTTACCGTGGTTGACAATTTCGATTCATGCCTCCGAGGATAAAGTTTTCAAACCCGTATAATACCTTCCAAGGAGTTCACTCTAAGAGAACTCAAATTGCTAAAATGGGTACTTTGCCCAATGTGATGTTTCAAACTCTTTGACATAACCATGAACTCCTCTTCTATGGAGTTATTTATGACTAAGATCAAGCTTCTGATGATCCATCATTCCCTCGTCTTCCCGCCAAACCGCCGGATTCATCTTTGATCTCTAAGGTGGTGGGCAAAGATTTTGAACTCTATGTTCTCATGCCTAATATTTTGCCCACCCAACCTACCCGTGTTACTTCATCTGGAAATGAGGATTTCATTTTCGACCCCGGCATCTCCATTTCTCTTTCTTCTAAGCCGGGTATATCTCATCGGAGTGGAACTTTCAGCACATTCAATGTTTATCCAAACCATTTGAATGAAAGTCCGATGGAGATCTTCTCTTCCACTTGCTCCCCCATGGACCAATGAATTTTGGGTCGAGTCAAGCTAGCGACTCGGTGAACAAAAACAGTAGCATTTCATGGGTGTCCACCAATGTTTCTGACTTCTTTCTATTTTCTAACACTAAGTGGGGAAACCCCACGTTGTTTGCTTGTTGTGTGTTTGCTCTCTTTCGAGATTCCCGTAGATCGTGTTGATTGATCGCTGTTTTCAATCCACCGCCCAATATCCGATCTTTTGCTAACAATTATCTAGGATATCTTTATAACTCCTTTTGTGAAAAAGATTTCGCCCACACTTGGCTAGTAGTATTACCTTTTTCCGTTCTATAGTTTCGCCACGGCCGTACTTTGAATATTGAGGGCAATATTCAATTCTAAGTGTGGGGAAATTCTAGCGATTTTGATCACATTGTACCTTCTAGTACCCTAGCACCCTGCTTTGACCAAAATTTTAAAATTTTATCGTTTTAAGTCAAGTATTTACATTTACAGAAGTGCTTTTCACAAAATAAAGCGTTAATGCTTCGGTGTTAATGATAGTTTAGTCTTGATTCGGCCAGAACAAGGGAATCCCGACTGCTAGAGTGTTGATCTAGTCGCTCTCTTAACACTAGGCTAAGGTTTTACGCACAGCAAATGAAAATACTAAGCGTGGAGTAGTTGGTTCTCTTTAAAGCTTATATAAGTAATCTATGGCTTTTTCTCCCAGAAGCTAACTAATTGGACTAAAATACGTGCTCGTTGTCAAATTTTTGAACATTAAAATCGTCTTGTTACAATAAAACGTTTTTAAGCAAAATTGATTTAGAGTCCGAGTTCAACTTTTTATTTAAATTTCCGAGAAAGCATACTTTCTTTAAATCTGAATAATGTTGCAAAATGAAAGTATCGTAAAGTGCTTGAATGATTCAAAAGTTGCAAGTTTAAAATTAAAGTCAAACGAATGAAAAAAAAAAAAAAAAAAAAAAAAAAAAAAAAAAAGTGAAAAAGTTGAAAATGGAAAATGAAAAAAAAAAAAAAAAAAAGAAAAAAAAGAAAAAAAGAAAGATATGAGTTATGTGAATAAAAGCACTATGTTGCTTATGAATAAATGTCTAAACTTGCTTTTTCTTAAATTTAAATCGAAGTTGAACTCAGATTCGTCAAAGTTGTTTAAAAGTTTGATGGTAATCTGAAATCCTTGATTTCAAAGATCCCAAAGCTCCGACACTATTCTCGAGGGTGAAAACCTAGCCTCCTCAAAAGGACAAGTCGAGAAGAAAGTCGCAACATGGAGTGATCTCACCTTTGAATCTCGAATTTCTAAATTATTGTCGATTGTAATCCATTTAGGTTTAGTTTTAACTTAACGGTAGCTTCGTAAATCTTTAGAATCAATTTCACGATTCTCGGTACTATTCTCTGTGGAGGTGTCAAAAGCCCGGTCACTTAAAACTAATGTTTTGGGATGTGCGAGAAGAAAGCCGCTACATGGAAGAGGCCCTTTCGATCCTTAGACTTTCATCGTGTCCGTGGGTTAGTACTTTGTTAAGTGGATAACAACCATAACAAAGGTCGGTTTCAATGGTCAAACTTTTGAAAATGAGCACACTCACTTAAATTGTATAAATTATGGAGTAAAAGTTAAGTCTCGACTTACAAAGATTATTAATATAAGTAGTGTTAGCATTTTACAAAAACGTTTGCACAATAAGTTTAAGCTTGGTTTGAGAGTATAAAAAAGAGGATGACGATTACAATTCCCCGTAGACACCCATTTTGTGTGAATCCCGTTCTATGATGCCATGTTTTGATAATCAAGCATGTTACTTATTTACGTTCAAGGTTTAATTTCTAGTAGTGAATAAAAATTCGAAACGGGGTATTCTTGGTATTTTTGATCCTTTCATTACTTCATATGATCGGATTGCTAGGGACTAGCAATTGATAGTGTGGGGATGATGAGTGCCCTTTACTCATCATTTTAAGCCGAAAAACACACAAAAGCGTCTAAAACCACGGAAATATAACCAATTATTCTCGCAGATATCCTTGGAATGTGTTTTTATGTGTTTGTGTACAAAGGATCGAAAAGGGGCAAAACGGATGAAATGAGCTCGGATTGGAAAACGTGCTTTAGAGACGGATAGGAAGATGATTTTCTACATTTTTGAGCAGGATTCATTTTTGGGGTTGAGCTTGGGAATCGATGAAAACCTATCCCTAAAATCCAAAAGTACCATTTTACCCTTTTAACAAAATTCCAAAACACCATTTGTCTTTAAATCCTTCTTTTATTTAAAACCAATTATTTTTCAAAACCAAATTTTATTAAAAGTTTTCTTTCTAAAAAAAAAAAAAAATTTAGATCAAAAATCGAAAAAATACAACCTCTTTAAACCCTTTTAAAACTACCCATTTAAAACCTCTTTAAACCTCTTCTTTAAAACCCTTTAAAACTACCCATTTAAAACCTTTAAAACTACCCATTTAAAACCCTTTTAAAACCCTTTTAAAACTACCCATTTAAAACCTCTTTAAACCCCATTTGAGACCCTCTTAATTTTGAACCTCTTCTTTCTTTTTACTCAAAAAAAAAAAGAAAACCTCCTCTTTCATTTTTGCCCGCCAAATCAAACCCCAAAACCTCTTGTCTTCTTTCCCAACATATCACTATCATCTCGATTCCCACGCTCAAGCTCCCCACAACCCACATGGGTCAAGTGCCACTTTGGCAATCCCAAACTTCCCATTGGACAACAAAGAATCAAGGGTTGAGATTCATTGCTTTGGGACCAAGATGAATTGAAGGGCCAGGATTGAAGCAAACAAACACAAAATGTCCTAGCTCTCGTTTTCTCTTTGTGAAAAAGAACACAAGCACAAACTTGAAGACCTCCTATGTAACACCCCAACCCGACAAGGGTAGAAGTGTCACATTCTGGTGTCATATCAGAACATACAATTAAAAGCGGAAGTCTTAAGAATAAGGTATCAAGTCATTTAAACAATGACTTACAAGGAAAATTACATAATCCAAAATGTTTAAATTTAAAATGAGATCTCCAAACAATAGCCCGACAAAATAAATCCAAATAATAAGGTAACTAGGGTTGGTCCACTCGGATAATCCGACTCTCACCCATCAAAGCCCATCTTCAACCTAACACCGTCATAGAAAAGAAATGCTGGTGAGCTTAAAAGATCGGTGAGAATGATATAACAAAATGAAAGCTAAAGAAAATCTGAAATGCAAAATGAAACAAAGGAAACGGATAACAAAGTCGCATTGAAATGAGAACAATGAGTCAATGAGGATCCTGCAGAACAAAATTATACAGATATCCAAACAGAACATATAACAAGGAAGACGAAGCAAAGCAAGGCATCGATGACATATATACAAGCACATACAAACAAGCACACAAGTACTGACACATAAGCAAGCATAGCAGACGTCGTATCCACACAACACATACATCATACAATCAATCAGGAAATCAGAACATAAATAAGCCAAACGGAAACTAAAAGCAAGCGGAAGCACTTAAATAAGAAATGAGCATGGCAATCACACAAGACAAATAACCCACAGTTAATAACATAACAGTATCATAAGAGATATATGCATGGCAGGTCGACAATTAGCAGTAAGAACACCAACGGATAATCATAGCCCATGAACATAATTTAAATGGAGGTATCCATAATAAACAGATAAATCAACTGATTTCACTCAAACATGATCACCAGACCAATCAAGGTTCACATAACAGGAAGATAACATATATTCAGATGACAACAGTTAAATCATATAATCGCCTACAAATCATATCGTAACAGGATAAACAGTAATCACATAGAACATGAAACAGCATAATCAAATTCAATAATCATATAATAACCCGGTACGTGAATGGAATGGTGGTAGAATGAGTCACATAAGGGTACAGAGTAATGGAAAATTAATACAGAATATGGTGCGTTGGGGAATACAGAAGGTTCAACATAGGTATATCAACAGTGTAAGGGTTGTCCGAAATCTACCACGAGCCCAAACCAAACAAACCATATCATATCATAGTAACCATTGCATTCGGAGGGGTGACCTCGGAATACCGGATCAATAGGAGGAGACCTCAAGAACCAATGGAGTAGCTAGCTCCCAGGCGTGAAGACGCCAGCGTGTACACCACGTCATTCACCGACAGATCATAACATATCGATAATAGAACAAATCTAGGATGCATCCATACGCCCTGCATAAATAGTGGCCATACAATATATATTGAGCTCATAATCGACAATGAAAGGGCGGTGTGGAACATCACTCAACCACACTAGAGTCATGCCATTGGTGCATCAATGACACGGCCATGTTACCTTCATGGCTGGGAAACAATATTTGGCTCGGTATCAATCGAAGGGTCAAACAAAGGTCCACAGTAGCAATATGTCACCATCATAATCGGAGGTTCAATATCAAGAGATCACAATTCAAAGGTTCATAGTAATACCAATATCAAAGTCCAATATCAAAGGTTCAATAATGAGGTTCAATAACAGAGGTTCAAGAATGAGGTCCAATAACAAAGGGTCAATAGCAATGGTTCAATATCGAGGTCAATAGCAAAGGAAATAATAGCAATGAAATATCGTGTTTAACAAAGTCAAAGGATCGAAGGTCATGAGAAATCCCTCACCAAAAGGGATAGAATATATGTACCTTAACGCCGACGAAAGGAAAGCAACGAATGAATGAACACAAAGATACGGCGCCACGTCTTCTTCAACGGATCTACACGGATTACGGTTCGTACAATACTTATTAGCTCATTTAAGTCATAACAGATTTATTGGTTATATATAAATTATATTAATATTTTTAGAGTTATTAAGTGTATTCTCCTTTTTAGTAATGGATCGAAATAAATACTTTAGGGTAATAATTTATTAATTAGACAAACTTAGAGGTTATAAATGATAAATGGAAAATTTAAAGGTTTAATATGACAATTACCCATTTGTGTTGGCAGAACCAAGACCAAACCAAGTGTACCCTTTTTACGCTTGCTCACGGCCCATATGGCTAGCATTTACGACCAAATGAACACGTCTTATGATTTACCCCCGACACAACTATCCCGACATGCTTTCAAAATGCAAAATGACTCAATTGTTACTCACGCGATTACCTTCAAACTTATTCCCTCGCAAGACCATGCATGCACTTACAATCTTTTGATAACCCTTTTCTGATATCATGCCATACGACTTCCATGCAACACACTTCCTAATAATTTATTAACGAGACACTATTATGTATGCAAGACACAAATAATTGAAACCTTTCAGTGAATGTAATTTATTCTACATACATATTTTCATACTCAGTTCCAAATCTTTGACCCATGACTTAAGTTAATGTCCAACTCTTACCCATGCATACACCAGACGCATATATTATTCTTTACATCTGATTTGCAATTTGTCGAAGCGAGACAACGACGATACCAAACACCACGCGACATGATTCGACTCTCCCATAGCATGCGACGGAATCAAGGCATAAACTACAGCCTTATGCCCTTGATAAACTATCATTTCGAGACCAAAACTTACACGAGGCGATGTTAACGCGAGACCAGACCACGTCAAATTGAGGAAAAAAATAATCACGTACACAACCTTCATTCTTATACACGACTATTAAGCATACAAGTAACAAGCTTTTAGGTTCCTATGACACCACCACACATACACACGACACGCAAACAACCCATATATAACCTGATTTACGAGACCAGTATGTACACAAAACCCCACAAAATCATAACTCGGAAGTCCCTTATAATACTCTCGTTAAATATGTGACAGATTTAGTAGCCATGTTCAAAGTGCATTAAGATGGTCATACAAATGCTACAAGCGTATTTAGAGTTGGATAAAAGTTTAGGTTTATATTATACATAAGATTTATGGTGACACAAAAATGATAAAAGGAATCCATAGTTACCTAGTAGGGCTGGATAACGAGGCAACAAGAAGGGCAAGGATCACAATACAGTAGGCTACCCTACCACCTACGATCACAAATGGGGACTGCCTTTCTTCGATTGCTTGTTTCGTACATAGGGTTGGGGTTGCCGACCTTTTTGTGTTTAGGGTTTTGTATGAGAAACAAACGTGTGGTGTGCAGTTAAGAAAACAAGTATCAAATGTATGAGATAAATAGGGAGATGCCGAGTTTTGAGGGGAGAATTATTCTCCACAATCTTTTCCAAAATTTCTTGTAACGTAATAAAATTTCGGTTCTAGCAATGGAACATAAGGAATGTGTGATGAGTTTTAAGACGTGATATATTTATTTTAGTATAATATTTTTATTATTCGTGTAACGTGTATTGTTCACATCTCAAAGATTTAATACTTAGATTATGATCATAACGGAATGTCTTAGATTATTTAACGTCTTTCAGAAGTTAAAATTAGAGGGGCATTTTGGGTATTTCACATGTTCAAAATTTTTGGGTTTTACATCCTAGTAGTATAAATAGAGTGCTTGTAGCCATTATAAGGCATTCGGTTTTAGTTTTTTAAAAAAGTTTAGTTTCTGTTTTTAAGTTGTAATTTATCTTTTAAATTAATGAAAAACTTTTTTTCTCTTAGCTTATTTACTTATTGTTCATCGATGAATAAGCACTTTTGTGCTTATTTGCTTATTACCATTTACTATTTGTTCTAAAGCCTTATTTTAATTGCAAATCGCTTTACAAAAGAAAATCCAAGTTAGCTTTTAAGAAAAATCCATTTTATTAGTTTAACAAATTACTATCTGAGGTGTTTGGTTTAAGCTCTAATAAGGGTCAAATCCATTTTCACCCACTTTGACTTTGTAAGTCAAAGTCGTTTTGAGTTTTAGTTAGTTTTAAAAGATTTCAATCCTTTTCTCAAGTATAGCTCAAGTTTAGAAAAAAATCATTATCAGCTTTGTGCAGACAATAGTCATTGCTCAACCTCTTTTAGCATGCCTTATTTTAATCAAAATCTCTTCCAAATTGCTTTTCTTAAGACTTCACATACCCAACTCAACATAGCATTAGTTTATTTGCACCTAGTATAGCTTACTTAGTTTAAAATTGCTCTAAAAACCGCCCATTGCCCATTTTGTTCTGTTTTGCCACCATCATGTCTAAGTGGCTTCACTTTTAGATTTTTATTTTGTTTATTATTAAGTCTTGGGTCCCGAAATTTGGTATGCATGGTATTCATGGGTTGGGTAGTCAATAGTGATTTTATAATTTTAGATTTAGCTTATTAGCTTTTAATTAGCCCTTGAAATCATCCCTTTTAGCTTGTTTTCATTTCTTTGCAATGAACTATCCTCGCTTATTTTGTGCTTATTACTGTTTCCCATTAGCTTATCTAGGATACCTTGGTGCTTTTTACGTAATATAGATTAGGTTTACTAGTTGTTAGCTTATTTAATGCCTTTTAGTTCTTATTTAGCCCTTTGTATGCTCATTTCCCCTTTTAACTTAGGATCTCCACAAACTGTTTATCTGCTTATCCCCCTCCTAATTGAACTGCCTTTTAGTTTTTCATAGCTTGTTTTAGATTAATCTTAGTATAATATTGCTTGTTCCCATTTAACAATTGCTTATTCTTGCTTTTTTTTGCTTTAAAAAAATCTGTCAAGTTTGTTTAAGCAACAATTGTGTAAACTGTTGGAAATAAGCAGTCTTAAACTGCTTATTTCATGATTTTCATTAAACAAGTTTTTAGAAGAAATTGCTTATTTACGTACCTTTTTCAAGTCCCAAAAGAAAAAAAATTGAAAAAAAAAATAATTGGAAAAAGGTGCTAAGCACAAGGTTCGAACTCAGCCCACTACCCTCACAACACAGCACTCTTACCAATTGCCCTTGGGTTTTTAATTGTTAATCTTTTGCATCACTAATATGTTAACTACTTTTTCAGGTCTTAAGCTTATTAGATTCATTAGCTTTTTAAGTGCTTATTTCAAAAGCAAGACCACATTTTTAGATTTTCTTAGATCCAGAATCTTTAAAGTATTTTCTATAATTTACTCGATTTTTATAAATTAGTTTAGTATTTTTATAATTAAATTAGATTAAATTAGTTTTAATTCATAATAAATAATTTAAAAGTCAAAAAATAACCGGCTTTTTTAAAATTATTTTAGTAGTTTAGAACGTAGGAAAATTAGTTTCGCATCCGTAGGCCTTAAAATGCATCATTTTCACTTTTGAAGCTCGGGAATAGCCTTGGTTTTCGCGTTTTTGCATTATAGCACCCTAGGACTTAGTTTAGCTTAGTTTTATTGTTTCTTATGCTATTTAGTAGTTAATTTGTTATTTACTTTGTTCCCGTGCTTTATTTTCATTCTCTATCTTTAATTTGTAGAAAAATGCAATCAAAAACGAAAATTCTTTTTATTCAAGCACTTTAATTCCAAACCTCAACGTCACCATCAATTCATACCTCGTTGGAAACGACCGGGTATCACTTGCCCGGTATCACTTATCGAGTATTCGCGGGTTTTGCGTGTCGATCTTTTTCCTAAAACGGTTGATTTGCGATTCTCCCGCGTTTATTCATAATTTGATATTTCTTATATATACTATAATTGGATATCAATCACTTTCTACACTTCACTATCAGTGTATTCTAGATAGTGCTCCATCTACATAGCCCAAATGTCATATTCATCGTTCTATAATGGTGGAAGCTTCATGTTGGAGATGGTTGTGGTATTTGTGATTTGGGGTTGCTAGGTTGAGAGTTTTCCGCCCATCTTCATGGTTGGATTCTTAATCACTTTGGGGTGGTCGGAGAAGGTTTCAGTTGCTTTGTCGACATGTTTGATGTTTTTCGGTTTGGAATGAGTGTTTGTGATTGTGTATCTTCAACAACAGAGTCCTTCTATAGGCTCTGATACCACTTGTAGGTCCAAAGTTATGGATCTAAGTAGTCTTTACACGACTAATATCAAACTTGAATAAATCCAAATTCACTATGTGAAGAACTCTTAACAAATCTTTAATGTGCTAATGCGAAATCTTAACACAATAAGTATAAAGAATACAATGATATACTAACTTTGTTTTTTCTATTGATTGCTTTAATCAATGGTTAAGGCTTACAACTCGTACCTTAACATAATACATTAGGAATCCTTTTATACACCAAGGAAACTCTAATTGACTACAAAACGTGTATAAGAATAAAGATATCTCTTCCTAAGATATCTCTACGCGTACATATCATTCCCGAATATAACTCTAACAAACTATTCTGTTTTAACATAAACAGAACTAACTACAAATACTAACCAGTATTAACTTAGTTCTGCCAGACTTAACTTTGTACTGGCAGACTTATCCACGAATTCTAAGCCTAACAGACTTAACCTTTATACTACCAGAACTAATACTAAACAGACTTAAACAACCTTAAATCTATTTTACAAATATAATTCCCTACATACATCCTAGATGTAATAGTAATATGAGACTATGGACTACTTGAAGAAAAAGAATGAAAAGGGTCTAATTTTTAAAGGTTGACTTTGAAAAGGCGTTCGATAGCATTAATTGGTAGTTCTCGCTAAACATAATGTATAGAATAGGATTGGGGTAAAATGTGCAAGTGGGTTGAGGTTTGTCGTAGGTCGGCGTCAATGTCCATACTGTAGCAGTTCTCCAATGGAGGAATTCGGTTAGAGAGGCGTTAGACAAAGCGATCCTTTATTGCCTTTTCTATTTATCTTGAAAGCAAAAGGATTAAATGCGATAGTTAATGAGTCGATGGAAAAGGGATTTTAGAAGGGTTAAAGCACGGAGAATAACGTTACGATTGCTTACCTACAATATGCTGACGATACTATTTTCTTTGGTGAATGGAATAAAGAGAATGCCAAGTCTCTTATGTGTATTCTTAAATGTTTTGAAGAAGCATCCGGGTTGCGGGTAAATTACAACAAAAGCAAACTATATGGTATTGGAGTTAATGATATGGAATTAATGGATATGGCGGTTTGGATGGGGTGTGGCGTCGGGGAATTTCCTTTTACTTGGGTTTACCGATTGGTGAGAACATGAGGCGTATAAATGCAGGAATCCTGTGGTGGAGAAATTCAAGAGTCGTTTGGAAGATTGGAAGGCTAAAACGATGTTGTTCGGGGGTCGGCTAACATTGGTTAAATCGGTTCTAGGTAGCTTGCTATTGTACTATTTTTCGATGTTTCGTGTGCCTTTGAGTGTTATTAAACTTGAGAGAATTAGAAAAATTTCTTTTGGGGTGGTATGGGAAGGGAAAAACTTTCATGGGTCTAATGGGAAACGATTTTAGCATCACAAGGGTTGGGGTTAAATATTGGGTCATTGGGCAAAAATTTGGCTTTATTAGGAAATGGTGGTGGAGGTTTAGGAGGGAAGGGGGAGCCTTTGGGTTAGAGTGATTAAAAGCATTCATGGGGATAGTGGTGGATTAGGGGGAATAGGGTAATGGGTGGGGACTAAGGGTGGTGGGGTTTGGCGAGATATCGTGAGGATAGGTGAAGAGATTGAGAATTTGGGGATAGAATTTATTTCATCATGTGTGGGGGTGTTGCGGGATGGGAAAGATATTAGGTTTTGGATGGATAAGAGGGTGGATAATTGTAGGCTTTGTAATAGATTTTCTAGGTTATTCCATTTAGATATAAGAAAAGAGGGTAGCGTGATGGATAAGGGATCTTGGATAAATAGAATTTGGTGTTGGGTATGAGATTGGGAAGGAGTATTATAGGTAGAGTTAGTAAGGAGTTAGAGGATTTATTGAGTATATTGCAAAACATTGTTGTTTCTAATAATTGTAGGATAGATGGAGATGATCGTTATCCATAGATGGCGAGTTCAAGGTCAACGAACTTTCTAGTTTGGTCGAGGAAAAGATTCTAATGGTGGAAAGTGGCAGTCAAGAAACGCTTTTGAACAAGTTGGTGCCGAAAAAAGTAAACGTCTTCGTGTGGAGAGCTTTGTAAGGTAGAATTCCGGTTCGCAAGGAGCTTGATAGAAGAGGCATAGACTTGGATTCGATTCTTTGCCCAAGTTATAATAATGCAGTTGAAACATGTGCTCATGTATTGGTCACTTGCGATCTTGTTATGAGCGTCTGGGACAAGATTTTTAGGTGGTGGAAGATGGGGACCGTTAATGCTTTCTCCATTGATGAATTTTTCTCATCATACGGAACGTTAATGTCCCTTCTAATATTGTGTGGCATGAATTTTTGCACATCATTCGGCATCTTCATATGAGGTCCCCTTTTGCACATCTATGGCTTCCAAGCAAGTGGTCCATGCTTCATTTTGATTATTTCATATTGTCATAAGGTCCCCCTTTGCACATCTATGGCTTCCAAGCAAGTGGTCCATGCTTCATTTTGATTTTGTCATATGATCTATGGCTTCCAAGCAAGTGGTCCATGCTTCATTTTGATTTTGTCATATGACATTCTATCACGTGTGGTATGATTTATTTACTTCGGTGGTTTGGAGTGTTGTGGTCCCTTGTTGTGATTGGTTTTATTTTGTATGTCTCGCAGTGTATTTTTGAATTTTGTTTCATTTTCTTTGTTCGAGTTCCTTTCTCTTCAATCGTCTTGTTTGGAGAGTAAGAATGCGTTTGTTTGTATCGTTTTTAGTGTTCCTATTTTATATATTACTGCCTTTCTAAAAAATATTTCATTTTACTCCATATTAATTGACATTTATTTAACCCTACTTTTTAGGATCACATAGTGCTAAACCATAAGCAAAACATGAACATATTTCTTGGAGATGTTAAACTACACATCTTTTACTAGTCATGGTTTGTATTTGCGATGCTTTGTATCTCTCGTAAAAGCTGGTCCCCCACTTGTGTGAATATGTGATGCTAATTCTTGTGCAAGTGAAAGGAGTTTTATACCAAGTAGGACTTATTATTGATTGCCTATTTAATCTTTTAATGGATGGTGTGGTCCCCTGCTGAGCGATGAGATCACATGGGTGGCGTAATCACAAAAATAAAATGAATTCTTTATATTAACCGACACTTGAATTGAACCTATATTTTAGGAGCTTATATAGTCTCATGCTCTAGTCTAAACCATAACCAAAAGATGAAGGATTTTCTTGCACATGTTAAACTACGTTTCTTTTGGTCCTCATTTGCTCTATCTATATTCTTCACTTTCATCGTCTTCTACTCTTCAAACCCTTTTAAAACCAACGACAAACATGCACTTTTAAATTTCCCAAGGGTATTTCATTAACAGTTATCCATATTTTAAACCATCATTTCATGATAACTAACATGGGTTTTCTTTATAGATGATGGAATAATGGGTGAGTGTCGGTTATCAGAGGGTGAATGGGTACGAAAACCATATGGGGAATCATTGATGGCATATACAAATTTGAGTTGTCCAACAATGCCTGATTGGAAGAATTGCTTCAAGCATGGAGAGAGGATACTGATTTCTTGAACTGGAGATGGAAGCCGAATGAGTGTGAGCTTCCAAGGTTTGATCCAGGCAAGTTTTGAGGATCGTTAGAGGGAAGAGGATGGGATTTATCGGTGACTCAGTTTCGAGAAATCATGTGGATTCCTTGATTTGTCTCTTGTCCAAGGTGATTCACATATTCATTTGTAGTCAATGTACATATCAATATACTTATTACTCATCCATAACAAAATATAGGAATTGAATTAGAATCCTAAGGTGATCATTGATACATATCCTTAGGAAATTTGTGTACCCATATCTAGGGTGTGCACGGTTCGGTTTGGATCGGTTTTGGCTAAAACCGAAACCGAACAAAATGTTCGATTTTGTAAACCCAAACCGTAACCGTTCGGTTTTAATGGTTCGGTTTTCCGGTTTGTTATCGGTTTCGGTTTCTAACCGTTAATATTTGGGTTTTGGCCAAATTATACCAACAAACTTTTTACGTACAAAATTAGTTATTCTTCTTTAATTTTTTTTTCAATTTAAGCATAATAATGATTATTACATAATTCTACAATTACAAACATATAAATGAGACATACAATACAAGTGAACATACACGTAGATAATCATTATCGAACACTTATTGATATATTCACATAAAACACGCAACACTACAAACACACATATAAATATAAACGTTAAGATAAATATATTATAAATCCACTCACAAAATGAATATGAATTTATAAATTTGATTTATTTAGTTATTTAATCATATTATATTAATTATATATTATTATATAATAAAACCGGTTCGGTTCGGTTCGGTTTTGCGGTTTGGGTTTGAACGAAAACCAAACCGAACCGCAATTTCGGTTTCGAAAAGTAAAACCGAAACCATCGGTTTTAGTTTCGGTCGGTTTCTTGGTTCGGTTTTTCGATTTTCGGTTCGGTTTCGGTTTTCTCGGTTTGGTTTGCTCACCCTACATATCCTCTAAGTCTTGACAATGTAATTATCAAATTTAGCACCACCTTGTGAAGCTTATATTTCATGCACTAGACACACAATTTTGAGCATATGACATGTTGCTGGTTATAAGGAAAAATTGTATTATTTAATCTCATTTTCCAAAGAATGTCACTACTTAAATTAAGTAGTATAATAAAACTTGAATCTGGTTATCTTCTAATTGTATTAATTCTTGAAAAAATGTTAAAATATGGTAACAGTCGATGCATAAAATTAGTGCAATTATAAGTGTGTTTGTGATGTACCGCTTTATAGATGCATATGTGATCTTACACTTATTTTCTATATAAATAAGCGGCCATAAAATATTAGGTTCGTTTACAACGTATATTGGTTTTTCAAAGAAATAGCTCCTCAAATGTATGCTACTCAAGAATGCAGCGTTAAAATAAGTTACAACCAGGTAAACAATAGCAATATCTTGTTAAGAAGAGAGTATTCAAGTTCACCTCTCATTACAAAAATAAGTAGAAAACAAACGCCTTTCCATAAAAGAAGAAGCATATATAAAACAAATGATTTCCTTCATTTGCACCAAAATATTTTAACTTTAGTTGATACTATATATGTATATCAAAGTATCACACTGTTAAACATTTTACAGTATAGTATATTCTAGTACTATTCTTTGTTATAAGAGGCAGGAATGTAGTCTCCAAGGAACTACCCTTTCTTAGAAAAGAAAAGAAAAAAATAAATAAAGAGCAAATTATCTAAATGATCAAGTCGTTCAAATGGTTCATCTTTTCTAGAAAAAAAAAAATGATTTTCAAGTCGTTCAAGTTGACAAGTGTCCCTGAATATAATTTGGCCTTTTGGGTACTTTTTGTAAGATATTTTTTCAAATCGCTCAAGTCGCTCAAATAAAAAAAAAAATAGAAAGCAACAATGCAATAGAACAACAAGAGAAACAATTATATTTTGGCCGTTTGGGTAATTTTTTTTGTAACGTACTTTTTCAAACCGCCCAAATTGCTCAAATAGAATGTTTTTCTTTTAAAAAGGCAACAATGCAATAGAACAACAAGAAAACAAATACAATATATGACACCCCACACAATATATGGCACCCCGCTTTAGCTAAACAAGACAATTAACTAAAAGCAGGACCAACCAGAAACAAAAATACAAAGCCAAACAAGACCAACGCCAAACATAGACATGTGAAATACACTTGATACAACAATACGAATACAATAAACAACCAAGAGCAATTAAAGCTGCTGTTCCCTATTCACTATCGCTTTAAAAAAACTATCAAGTACTTAAAACAATTTAACGTGAATAATGACTAAAAGTAATGTAAGTAAAACACACAATGTAATTTTCAACGTCATATTCTTATTAGAAATAAATCAAAGAATCGTTACCCAAGTACTTGCGGAATAGTACTTGGGATTGAAATAACAAAGTTTGGTGACTTTCTCTAAGCTCAAAGCAAGTCCGAGCACAACTCTTAGAACCCACTAAGCTAGCTCAAGGATAACGTTGTATTTGGAAGAGTGAAAAGTTGGCTTGTGTGTATGTGTATTTTACAACCATGTTTAAAACTTTCACTCATTCTCATTATGCTATTTATACAAGTATGATATTTAACTTTATCCTAGAAGACAAAAACATTGATCATACTAATCGCGAATATAGATATATTCGATTCGTTTGCTTTGCTATATGTAGTCGGTGTGTGCTTCTTTCCAAATCGAGATCCTTTAGTATCGCGCTTACTATAAATGGGAAGATATGGCTTTAGTAGATAGGGACATAGTTATATCTGGGTAAACTTTTCCCGCCTAGTCCCGCTCATTCTTGATCTTTAAAGCCTTGATCTCTTCCTTGGTTTGTCTTGATCTACAGTTGAGAGAGTCTTAGGGATTCGGTGAGTTATTGTCATCACTCACTTGAATCCACCATCTTCTTCTTGACTTAGTCTTCACCCATTAAGTTTCGCTTCTTCGAGTGGGAGGCTTCTTCAGCCTCGATCGAGTATCTCGAAGATGGCTCACCGAGTCTATGCACTCAATGACCGATAGTGTTTAACTGATTAAACACTTAGGTTATTTCTATTCAAATCTAGTTTAAGGGTTTGGGTATTTACCGATCCCAACAAAACAAATAAGGAAGGGCCACAAAAACAAAAGTGTCCCATGAACTGAGCCAACCCTTTGAGATAACTACTACTTGCCAACACATATACCACAAAACTCAGTAATTGTCACTTGCGCAGAACTAATCAGAACTTGAATAAGCTGCACGACAAGACTTGCAGACTAAACTCGAATACAAGTTGTATAATACCGAACTCGATCGAGACATTATTGAAGTGCAATATGCGCACTAATCAACTTGAGCGATAGAAAAAAACCATCATGGAAGCCTAATTTGTTATGGATTCCATAGCAATTGTTGCCAATCTAACTCTTTATACTTCTTTGATCTTCTCACAATCCCATAAAATGTAGATAAGTGTTCCATGATTGTACTTTGGGCGAATTTGAGGATGACATTTTATTTGAATGACTAGTCGCCCAACTCGCTTTATCTATTTTGAGAAGTCATGTTTTTTTGTCTAGAAAAGGTGAACAATTTGGGCGACTTGGCCATTTAAAATTTTTTGTCCGTACTTGTTATTTATATATTAATCGTGTATTAGAATCAAGGGCAAATGACCAAAAATGTATTAAACTTGACACTTTATGTGATTGTGTGAAATTATTTTTTTTTCTTATTGTATGTATTGAACTTTCAAATTTCGATCATTATGTATTTTGTGATTATTTTGCTATGTAAAATGACCATTTTACCTTTCAAATTTGAAAAATTAAGAGTAAAATAATCACAAAATGCACACAATAATCGAATTAAAACTTCATTATACACAATAAGAAAAAAATAGTTGGCGACACACAATCATTAAAATGTCGAGTTCGATCGTTTTTGTCATTATTCGCCCTAGAATCAAAAAATTTAAAATGAAAATGACAAGAATGATAAGAAATCACAACCACTCGTATCATACGATCTATAAAATAAATAAATCTCCTCTAAGTTTTCTCTCATTATTTGAACTGTAGCTCAAATCTTTCTCACCTTCATTTAATTTTTCGATGGAATTGCATATATATCCCTCCAAAACCTCATAATTGCATATATATCCAATCAAAACTCCTAATTTCATATATATCCTTCTAAAGCCTAAAATTGTCATATATTTCCAAATGATTAATTTAAATATATTTAATAAAAAATGTCTAATAATTATAATTGATATATAATATAACGATTATACCTTATTCTTATTAATTTTTTACAATTACAAATTATCCTTTTATCCATTTGAATTTTATTATGTCATTTGATCTATATATATAGGAGTTTACGTCTAGATGGAATGATAGATTGTGTTGTTCATATTAGTATTCAAGATTTGTTGATACCGAACACGGTTTGGTCGCCTAACATGGTTGCTCTTTCTTTTCTTAAAAAATGGTTAAAAGATATTTTGTAATGAGGTGAGATCAATACAAAACACATTTAATCTAAAGAACAAATCATAAGATCTCAACCACTTATCTTCTTTTCATCCAATGGATGAGATGAAAGCAAAAATTAACAAAGGAAGGGTAAAAATGTAATTATCTAAAAACCCACTTTCCACCTTTTTTAAAACAACATATCTTGTAAACTAGTAAATCTTTAAGCTACAAAAATACACCATCGCGACGAGAAAAAATCATCTTTCTATTGATATGCACTTTTATATACTGACTTAACTTTTTTTTTCAAAATTTTCGTCCGTAAAAATCCCGGGATTCAGTAAAAATTCACGGAATTAGTAAAAAATCACACGGATTCGTAAAAGACAATTTTTTTTCAAAATTTCCGTCCGGAAAAATCCCACGGATTCGTAGAAAAATCCCACGGGATTCGTAAAAAATCCCACGGATTCGTAAAAGTCGGAACTTTTTTCAAAATTTCCGTCAAGAAAATCCACGAGATTAGTAAAAAATCCCACGGATTCGTAAAAAACCCACGGGATTCGTAAAAGACGAACTTTTTTTTCAAAATTTCCGTCAGGAAAAATCGCGGGATTAGTAAAAAAATCACTGGATTCATAACAAGACAAATTTTTTCAAAATTTCCGTCCTGAAAAATCCCGGGATTCGTAAAAAATCCCATGGGATTCGTAAAAAAATCTCACGGGATTCGTAGAAAATTCACTTGTGATTTGTATAAATCCCATGGGATTCTGTATGAATCACAAAGGAAAATGATATTAAGTTATTTACACAATAACACTAACCACCAAATACTTCCAATGTGTGAAGAATATCACGAACATAAGTGTAATCATTACACCGTTTAACATCAATCAGAACTTGGATACAACATAGGAGAATGATAGAAAGATATCTCCTGAATTCATCATTGAGGGCCAGACAAAGTTGT
Source organism: Chrysanthemum lavandulifolium (assembly GCA_022545495.1). Taxonomy (NCBI): domain Eukaryota; kingdom Viridiplantae; phylum Streptophyta; class Magnoliopsida; order Asterales; family Asteraceae; genus Chrysanthemum; species Chrysanthemum lavandulifolium. The sequence continues at coordinate 19,799,268 of CM040244.1, read as the reverse complement.
TCAACTAAGTCAAGATCTCATGAGGATGTCAAAAAGAAGCGCACACCATATAACAAATTACCATAAAAAATTTATAAAGGTTAAATTTTGAGTTTGGCAAAAAAACTTTTTTCAAATTATTTTTTGTTTAATTTTTTTTTAAATTTTTGATTTTGTTTTTATAAATTTTGTTTTAAAAAATTTAAAAAAAAAAACCTTTTTAAAATTTTTGATTTAAGAAAAAAATTTAATTCCCATAAAATTTTGGAAAAAATTTTAAATTTGGAAGGGAACAAAAAAAATTTTAAAAAAGAAAGTTAAAATTTTTAATTTAAATTTAAAATTTAAATTTTTAAAAATATTTAAATTTTTAAAAAAAATAAAGAAAATTTTTTTTGTCCCCTTTTTTTCCGGGAAATTTCCCCCCCTTAAATTTACTTTTTTTCCTTTTTTTCTTTCCAAAAAATTTAAATTTAAAATTTTTTCCCTTTTAAAAAAGGGAAATTTTTTAAATTTTCATTTAAATTCAAATTTTTAAAATTGTTTTAAAAATTTAAAATTTATAATTTTTAAAATTAATCAAAAAATTAAATTTTTAAAACCCCTTTGGTTCTAAATTTAAAAAGGGTTTTTAAATGGGAGAATTTTATTTTTTTTAAAAGGGTTAAAAAATTTCCCTTTTCCCCTTTTAGGGTTTCAAATCCCGGTTTTTTAAAATGATTTTTCAAAAATTTTAAAAAATTTTAAAAATTTAAAAAAAAAACCCCTTAAAATGGCTTTTTTCCTAAAAAAAGGGTTTTTTAAATATTAATTTTAAAAATTAAAAAAAAAATAAAGAAAAATAAAATTATACAAAATTAGGTTTTTAAAAGGGATTTTTTTTTTTTGGGTATATTTTTGTTTGATCAAAAATTTTCATTTTTCCATTTGTATTTAACAAAAATTTAAAAATTTTTAAAATGTTTTTGGTTTTTAAGTCCTTTAAAATAATCTTTTTGGGCCCGGTTTTTATTTTCGTTAAATTTCCCAAAAATTGTTTAAATTTTAAAAAATTAAAAAATTTTTAAAATTATTTTATTTTGATTTTTTTCCCTTTACCTTGTTTTTTCGTTTGTAAAATTGAAAAAATAGGGTAAATTTGGGTCCCCGTTGGGAATTTTGGACCCCTTTTTTTTGGTTTTTAAATAAAAGGGGTTAAAATAAAAAAAATTCTTTTGGTTTTTTTGGGTTTCCGGGGAATTGGCTTTGAAATTCTTTGGGCTTTTTGGGCCAATTTAAAGGCCCTTTGGCCTATTTTTAAGTTTAAACCCTTTTCCCCTTTTTTAAAATTTAAATTGGGTTTCTGGTCTGGGAAGTTTTGATTTTGATTTAAATTTTACCTTTCCCCTTTTTCCGGTTTTGGGGTTTCAAAGAAAGTTTGATTAATTTTTTTGGCCCAAATTGGGTCCAAAGGGTCATTTTTTTTTTGATTTGGAAAGGGGGCCCTCTTTTGGGTTTTAAAACAGCCCCGGTGGATTTTGCCCTTCCCTTTTGGGGGGCCCCCTTTTCCCCTTTCCCCACAGGTTTTTCGTTTCTTTTTGGAAAGGGTTTATGGGGTTTTCTTTCTTGTTTTAGCTTTTTAAAAGGATCCCGAAGGAATGTTTCTTTTGGGAGTAAGGGGGCTTTTTCGGTCCCTTTAATAAACCCTGGGTTTTTAAAAGGCAAAGTTTCAGGTGGGGTTTTAAACCGGCTTTTTGGGGCCCTTGGGTTTTTTAAATTTATCTTTTCCCCTTTTTTCCGGCCTTAAAATCCTTTCCTTGGGTCTTTTAAGAATTTTTATTGTAACCCGGCCTTTCCCGCACGAAGAACATTTTTTTTTAAAGGGGTTTTTCCCTTTTGGCCCTTTTTTCCTTTTGGGTTAAAATGTGGGGTTTTCCCCTTTTAAATTTTTTTTGATTTCCCTGGCCCCTTTTGGGGGCATTTTTTTCCCTTTGCTGTAATCTTTGTTCTTTTTGTCACCGGGAAACAAATTTCTTTTTTTTTGCTCCCACAAGTTGTTTCCCCTTGTTTTTTCCCCGGTTGGGAATTTTTGGGGTTTGTTCCCAAAACCCTTTCCCGGGGTTTTTCCTGCTCTTCCCCGGGGTGAAACCCTTTTCCCAAGTTTATGGCCCGGGGTGGTTCCCTTTGGGCCCCGGCAGGTTACCCTTCTTTGAGGGCCCCTTTTTAAAGGAAAACCCCTTTTTATTTTTAAATTTCGGGAAGGGGGCCGTGGGATGGGCCCCTTTCATTTGAAGGGGTGTCACCGTTTGGGGTTTTTGAGAAAACCCTTCCTTTGGGGTATTTGTTTTATGCCTTTTTCCCCGTTTGGGTATTGCCCTTTTGGGTTTCCCGGTTTATCGGTTTTTAGAATGTTTTTTTTGGAAATAAGTCATGTTTTGGGAACCCCTTTTTTGGTGACCCCGGGTTTGTCTTTTTGGGGGTTTTTTTGAAATTTTCGAATTTTTCCCAATCTTGGGTTTGTGGGGCCCCTTTTTCGGCCCTTTGTTTCCATTTTTTGGGTTTCCTTTTTCCCCTTTAATTTGTTTTTTTCCCGTTTCCAAATTTGTCCCCCATCTTTGGGTGTTTTTTGCCCCCTTTTTTATTTTTCCAATTTTTAAAGGGGGGATTTCGTTCCAAACTCGGTGGTTTTGGGATTGATCCTGAGTTTTCCTTTTGGGTTTTTTCTTGGGTTCTCCTTTTCGCCTTTTTGGTTTATTTCTTTCCCTTTTGTTTTTGTTGGGTTCGGGTTCCCCTCTTTTTGGATGCCGGCCCTCCCGGGAGCCCCGGTTTTCTTTTCCCGGGTTTTTTAACCCGGGGTTTTGGAAAAACCCGGTTTTGGGTTTTTGAGCACAAGTTTATTCTTTTTTAACCCGTTATGGGTTTTTTTCTTGGGCTTTACCGGGAAGGGCTTTTGGGCGCCCCGGGTTAAAAATTTAAACTTTTTCCCTTTTTTAAATTTTTTTGCCCTTTTTTGGGGGTTTAACCAAAAATTTTCTTGGGGTTTTTAAAACCCGGGGGAAAAAATTTTTGTGGAAATTTTTGGGGGGTTTTCCAATTTTTCTGGTTTTTAATTGGTTGTGATGCTTCTAAACTTCCTTTCAAATATCTCGGGGTGATGGTGGGTAGTAATATGGCTCGCATTCATTCATGGGATTTTATTATTGATAAAGTGGTGGCGAGAATGTCCAAATGGAAGACGAAGACTTTGTCAATTGGTGATAGATTTACTCTTACCAAATCGGTTTTGAGCACCATTCCTTTGTTTTATTTTTCATTATTCAAAGTTCGATGGGAGTTCATAAACGTCTTGAATCATATAAGTTGTTTTCTTGAGGCGTGGATCCTGATGATCGCAAAACAGCTTGGTTTAGCTGGGAAAAAGTTGTAGCAAGTAAAGACGTTGGTGGTTTAGGTATGTCTAGTTTTTTTGCTATGAATCGTTCTTTTCTTTTTAAATGGATTTGGAGATTCAAATCTCATCCTGAAGCTTTGTGGGTATCGGTAATTAAAGCTATCCATGGGTCTAGTGGTTACTTGGATCGGGACATTTCTAGGGGTAAGTCATCTGTTTGGCTTGACTGTATTCGTAGCATGTTTCAGCTTAAAGATAAAGGTGTGGATCTGTATGCGTGTCTGAATAAAAAGGTGGGAAATGGTAATGATTCTTATTTTTGGTTAGAGAACTGGATGGGAAATGGTATGTTGAAAGTGATTTATCCTCGCTTGTTCGCTATAGAGGAGAATAAAGAATCTACTGTTCGATCTAAAGTTCAAAAAGGGTTACTGTTTGGCTTTAGAAGAACTCCTAGGGGGTATAGATGGTGAGCAACTCGAAGAGTTAACCAACAAGATGAATAATTTCGAATTTTATCAAGAGAATGATAGATGGTTGTGGAGTCTAGATGGCGCATGTTCATTCTCGGTTGCTTCGGCCAGGAGGTTCATTGACGAGGGGTTATGTTTGGTGGACGGGTCTACTACTAGATGGGTTAAACTTGTTCCTATCAAAGTAAATATTTTGGCGTGGCGCATAGCTTTAGATAAGCTTCCGACAAAGTTTAATATGTCTCTTAGAGGGCTGGATGTACCTTCAATTGTTTGCCTGCTTTGTATGTAGGGGTCGAAACTACAAATCATCTCTTGTTTATCATTCTTATGTTTGGTGTAATGTTAGAGCTAAGAGAAATTTAGATTGGTTAGGTTGGCTTAAATGTCCTTTGACAGCTATTATGTAAGTGTTTCTTTTTTTGACTCTTAGCTTCTTGTTAGGCTCTTTAATAAATCCGCGATATCATCATGTTAGAAAAGTGATATTTAACATACTTCATATGCACACAAACATGTATCCTTATTCGAGTAACCTTGAAAGATAAATGGTCGATGATGGCCAGGCAAGTATATGCTATATATATTTTGGTGCCCATGGTTTCCGAATTTTTAGCGACTAATTCATGGGTTTGAATCCATCGTCACACAGATTCAAACTAGGTAAAACCTTTCATTTTCAGGAGGTTGGCATTGCCACTTCAAAATTGTTTACACCTATCAGAAATTAAACTTGAAACGCTACATATTTTAAAGTGAAAATTACAAGCCTTTTTACCATTAGAAAACCCTAACCGGCTATTAAAATATATGAGTAGCTTGAAAAGATAAACAATCCATAAACTATTTCACCTTTTTAACCATTTCAACCTTTTCCCACAGACTACATAAACAATTTGTTGTTTACTGATATAATATTAGTTATACGTTTTAAAGCTAGTATGATGTTTTCAAGTTACCATTGTGTCTTCATTAAATAAAGTATTTAATGAATACACAAATAATTTCTTGGAAAAGCCATATTAACTCTTAGATTTTGTTTTTGAAACAAAATATATATTGGCGCATAACTCTGATTAAAAGCTATATTACATTTTAAATTTTATTTTTCTAACATAGACTTCGAAACTTTTTCTATACCAAGATAGAGTCCGGACTTTTTCCTTTTTATTGAGAGTCCCTTTTTGTATGTAAAAATTAGAATACATGATTTGTTTATATATTGTAAAACTTTTGAAATCTAGAATTGAACATGTCAACTCATTGTACCATGCATTTCTTTAAACAATGACCACCAAAATAAAGAATGTGCAACTGATTTAAGTCAAGGAGGTGTTAGAAATTGCTTATTTTAATGATTGTTTGCTCATTTATAAGTAATATAAATATGTTTTAGGGCAAGATCGTAGTAGTGGCTACCGGACGCCTGCAAAACTTATCTTATAATCGAAATGGCGATTAAAGTTATATTGTAATGATCTAGTTTCAACTCTTTTATGAGTTCTTCATCACTCGCTTCCGTAGGTTTGAAATAAAGTAAAAACTTGAATAAATCGGGGCTATGAAAACTCACCTGTTGCAATGATTATGATGACAAAAGTGGATACACTGAAATGAGGCACAACCTCTAACCGTGACCTATTATGAATGATATGATATGTAATAAGTTATGATGTAATGTTATGCATGCAATTCGTATGATATCTAACCACTTGTGAATTTTTGAAAATAATACTTATCGTCAAAAAATAATCTTATAACGTCTTGACCATTCTTAAATTATTTTACATGTATTTACGTTGAAATGATATCCTCGATAATCATTTAGTGATTTATTATGAAATTATAACTTTTCGTCAGTAAAATAATGTCTTTGAAAATTTCATGAAAGTGACTAAGTAGCCTTGAAAAGCTAGTCGTAAAATGGTGCACGTCGAGTGTTAGGAAACGAACTCAACGGTTTTGGGAAGCTTGTATCATTATCTCAAAGTTTTAGCATTTAAGTTTTCATCCTAGAGGTCTCGATCTTGGAGAAAAATATAGGTAAAGTATGGTACTTGTGTCAAAAATATTGTTTAAGGGTGGTTTTCGGCAAAGTTTAAGTGACCGTATATTATTCGTTACAACTCCGCTTGACGAACGGTTGGACATTTTAGAAAATATGCTAGGCGAAATTACTTTTACTAGAAGACATCACGTTATAAAAGTACTACATCAATGTTAAAACGACCCTCAACATAGTCATTTGTGGCCGTAATATTTGTCTAATAGAAATATATAAGTTTTGCTTATTTAATATAGTTAAGGCAACTTTATGTAAACGCGTGTAATTTAATCGTTAGAAGTCCGTTTTCTACGTTTTATATGTCCTTAGCTTCGTATTAAAGTATACTATTATATTTTTGATAAGTCGACACATTTCATAATGCCTAAGCCTCATTTTTGACTCGTACAAAGTGAACGTAACAAGCTGAATTTTCTGATTTTTATAGTTTTCGTCGTCAAACTTGAAAAATTCATATCTTCTTCGTTATAACTCCGTTTTAACCCATTCAAGCGACCACGTTTTCGTTTTAAAGTATATTTTCTAAATATCTAGGCCAAAATTTTTTACCTACTGTCGAAAATTCCAGAATTCAAAAATATGGACAGACCCTTAAGTAAACTTGTCGAAATTGAGTTTTTCTCGCGCCAAACCTATTCCAACCAATTCAAACCAACTCCGAAGCTATTCTAATTATACCATACAACTTCTTAGGGTGTCATGAGTTCCTAGACATCACCAAAAGTGATATGTTTCAAGGAGTAGTTATAGGATGATAAATATATACTTATAACTCTTAAAAACAATAAAAAGTGGTATAAACATCAATATGACTTGCATGTTTTTCTTAAATATCATGAAATGAACATAAAATAAATATGAAAGATGAACATGAACATGAGATGCTTACTAGTAACTTGATGAAGTTAAATGAACAAGGTTAATCCTAACACCCTAGGTTTTTATTTCAAAACCTTAACTAAGAGTGTAACTAGATTGTAAATTAACTTGTCTTGAAAAATTTTGTGATCTCCTTCTTATTTTTAAGGGTGGCGGTTCTAGGAGAAGAGAGGAAGAGATGTTTTGATCTTTTACACTTTGCAATAATGAAAAGTATGTGTTGGTTAAAGTATAATATGATTATGTTGGAAGATATTTTGTAAATGAAAAGTGTGAATCACCCTTGTGTCGACAAGGGTGATTATTACTTAATGTTTTTTTTTTTTTTTTTTTTTTTTTTAGTATAAATGTAAAGTAGATGTGAAGTTAATTAAAGATAAGTAGTAACTTGTAAACACATTTGAGCATTTAGGGTAGCGTTAGCTAAAAATAAATTTTAAAGGGTCAAAATAAAATTTATTGAAGTCATAAAATTATAAAAATACATTTCTTACAAAAGCGAGTGAAATAATAATTATCGTGTAGTTTTTTTAAAACCGTCAGTAATTATATAAATATAACAATTTATATACAAAATAAATTTAAAACACTGGGTAAACTCATAATATTATTTTTATAATCTTAATATGAATATAAAAATATATCGGATAATTTTTGAAGTATCGGATCAATTGTTCAAAATAATTAAGTACGCGATAGCGTTTATTTAATAAAAGTTATGCGTTTAACGTAAAATGCAAAACCATGCATGAACTAATATGATAATAATGATGCCAATGATATGTAGACTAAACCTAGTCTATATGAAATGTCCTTGATGATTATTCATGAATTGCAACTAAACCATTAAGGTTACGCGATTTGATACTGTAAACCTAGTTTACGATAAACGATGAAATAGTGAAACTTGAATAGTGATTTTCTCCGGGAATGAATAGTATTTCGTGAATAGTAAATTTTGAAATACGCTCGTAATATTACTCGACCAAAATGGTGAATAGTAAAATTTTGAATAGTAACCGGTGAATAGTAATTCCGAGATGAATAGTAAATTTGAGAAATGACCCGAAAGTACGAGTTGTCACATTCACCACCCAAAAGAAATTCATCCTCGAATTCGGTTCGTGTTAGTCTATCGAATTTTGAGTTTATGATGAATAACGAGGAGAAGACATGAGGAAGTGTCACACGGTTATTTATGATCGAGGTGTATAAAACATCATAGTCAAGAAAATATTGGGTGAATCTCCCGAGTAACACTTTGACTTGGAATATGTGAAAATTTTGCTTGCACTAAGATTTATAAATAACTGCTCCCAACATAACATGATCCCTCTAGAATTAGACATAGTTAGCTAGGCTATGTATAATTAAGGAACGATAATGTGACATTCGGTTTAGTTGTTATAACTCTCAATGTTTACAAAGATTTAAACCGTGTCGTTTTAAAATGGTAGTTAAAGTAAAAGGAATTAAAATTCTCGTAAGTAATAACAAATCGGAAAATAAATAAAGTACGATAGATGAGAATATCTTACAACGAGTGGTTTATCAAACAATATTACATCTTAAGTTATAAAGATACGGATACGATGGAAGACATAAACTTAGTACGACATAGTACATAAGAAAAATAAGACTGTTAGTTTCCGAACTTCTTCAGTCTTCCGCATTGTTGAAATCCTGTTGAGCTTCTCCTCCTTTTAACATGTATGCTTTCCCAAGAGCACATTCAACTTGTTGACCTTGGTTTTGAGGACATTGATTCCGATAGTGTCCTTGCTCCCCACATCCGAAGCATGTGACTACGGCTTTACCTCTACAATCCCTGGCTAGGTGTCCCGATTTTTGGCACTTCTGGCACTTGGCAGGGCAAGGACACGAGTGGTGAAACTTACATCGATTACATAATGGGTGTGTTCCAATATATCCTTTTCCTTTGCAGTCCTTGGTAAGGTGTCCCACTTTGTGACAGCTAAAGCATATACCACATGGACCATCATGATGTAGCATGCATTGGTGGCATCGTGGTAAGTTTCCAGTTTAAGCTCTTCCCTTTGTTGGTGTAGCAACATAGACCCTGGCGACTTCTTGTCTTCTATTCAGTTGTTGGTCTTTGGTTAGTGTTACGGTTTTGGTCGTTGTTATTAAAACCTCCTTGGTCATTTTCCCATTTCCTTTTGTTGTTGTTGGTTTGATTGTTGTTGTTGTCATTATTGTCGATAATGTTTTCCTCTTCACAACTTGAGCCATGAGTATTTGAGTCATCCGGTAGATTCTTCAATTGTTTGTGGATCGAAGAAGTTACATCTCCTTGGATACTTTGTGGAAGTCCTCCAATGAAATTTTCCAATAGTTTCTCATTGTCCAAAACATAGATGGACAAAGAACACCAACTCTTGAAACCTTTTGATGTAAGCAAGTCTAGCGCAAGAAGAAGATTATGGCCTCGGCAGCAGATTACCGTTGCTCGTTCTTTCATTAGTGCCTCGGCTATACTATCCTCTACATACTTTTGGATAGCAATGGTGTCATTTCAGTGCGGCTTTCTTTGGCGCCATAACTCTTCAAAATATGAGGAAGGGTGAGACGTAGCAAAGTCCTATGTTAATAATAAGCGCTCTAAAGAGATGTGATATGAGATAATAAATTTGAGGTTATTTTTCAAAATGATCGACGGATTCCAAGAAATGGGTTATGAGATGTCGTAAGTGCTTCAAATGTATGATAGTTTAGTGACTTAATGTGTGAATAGCGTGTAACTCGACATGTTAGTGGTGAAACAAAGGAGTGAGAGTGACTTTGCCCTACTTAAAGGTTTTGTCTCGGCATTCGACGTTATCGGTGATGAGTCAACTGATATTAAAATTGTGATAGGGAATGATAAAACATTCTCCACATTGGAGTCTAAAGAAAGGATTATGGAATGGGTATTTGAAGGCATCCATGTGACAATCGATTTGAAATGAAAGTAAATAACTCGAAAAATGTACGTATAAACCGCATGTAAAGTGAATATGCACTTACGATGAAATGATGAGATGCTATGATGATGTAGTATAAGTCTAGGGTCAATGATGCAACCTAGTTCTCTATAACCAAGCTCGATGCCAATCTGTCACACCCCAAATTACATTTTGCAATGGAATGGAATTCAAAGGATCGATCGTCATAGCATCACAGTCACAGTTATATTGAACGACCTAAAGTGTCGTTTGGAAAACACATCGTTTGATTTAATAAAACAATCAGAGTTTACAAAGTATAGGTCACAAATGAAAGTCACTATGTACGGAAATAAATTTAATACAATCCAAACGATGTTTTAAAGTGCATAAAATCCATGTGAGACGCGTCGTCACCGCGACTCTATGATAAGTCCTTATGTATGCCATGATGTGTATGCCTTAGATACCTGAAAATACATTGCTAAAAGTGTCAACACAATGGTTGAGTGAGTTCATAGAGTTTATGTAAATGTTTAATACGACTACCACAAGTATAAATTATGTATGACAAATATGTCACAAAAATGGTACAATTGCTTAAGCACATGACATCGAAGCTTGTGATGTTCGCTTCAACAGAGTGTTTTGCCAAACAACTCAAATAATGATAATGAAATGAAATGCATCCGTTTGACCATTGGGACCACCAACCCGGATGGAGGAGTCACCTCGATAGATCTATCCACTCACCCCGGCTTCTTTCGAATTAACGGTTCATGTTTATGGAGTGGGGACATTTAGCGGCAATGAGGTAACTTAAGCAATGTAATGAATTTGATATACTTGGTATCGTAATAAAATGATGTGCAATGTATTCTCCCCGTAGGTTTGAAATAAAGTAAAACTTGAATAAATCGGGGCTATGAAAACTCACCTATTGCAGTGATTATGATGACAAAAGTGGATACACTGAAATGAGGCACAACCTCTAACCGTGACCTACTATAAATGATATGATATGTAATAAGTTATGATGTAATGTTATGCATGCAATTCGTATGATATCTATACCACTTGTGAATTTTTGAAAAGAATACTTATCGTCGAAAAAAAAATAATCTTATAACGTCTTGACCATTCTTAAATTATTTTACATGTATTTACGTTGAAATGATATCCTACGATAATCATTTAGTGATTTATTATGAAATTATAACTTTTCGTCGTAAAATAATGTCTTTGAAAATTTCATGAAAGTGACTAAGTAGCCTTGAAAAGCTAGTCGTAAAATGGTGCACGTCGAGTGTTAGGAAACGAACTCAACGGTTTTGGGAAGCTTGTATCATTATCTCAAAGTTTTAGCATTTAAGTTTTCATCCTAGAGGTCTCGATCTTGGAGAAAAATATAGGTAAAGTATGGTACTTGTGTCCAAAATATTGTTTAAGGGTGGTTTTCGACAAAGTATAAGTGACCGTATATTATTCGTTACAACTCCGCTTGACGAACGGTTGGACATTTTGGAAAATATGCTAGGCGAACTTACTTTTACTAGAAGACATCATGTTATAAAAAGTACTACATCAATGTTAAAAACGACCCTCAACATGGTCATTTGTGGCCGTAATATTTGTCTAATAGAAATATATAAGTTTTGCTTATTTAATATAGTTACGGCAACTTTATGTAAACGCGTGTAATTTAATCGTTACAAGTCCGTTTTCTACGTTTTATATGTCCTTAGCTTCGTATTAAAGTATACTAATATATTTTTGATAAGTCGACACATTTCATAACGCCTAAGCCTCATTTTTGACTCGTACAAAGTGGACGTAACATGCTGAATTTTCTGATTTTTATAGTTTTCGTCGTCAAACTTGAAAAATTCATATCTTCTTCGTTATAACTCCGTTTTAACCCATTCAAGCGACCACGTTTTCGTTTTAAAGTATATTTTCTAAATATCTAGGCCAAAATTTTTACCTACTGTCGAAAATTCCAGAATTCAAAAATATGGACAGACCCTTAAGTAAACTTGTCGAAATTGACTTTTTCTCGCGCCAAACCTATTCCAACCATTTCAAACCAACTCTGAAGCTATTCTAATTCTACCATACACCTTCTTAGGGTGTCATGGGTTCCTAGACATCACCAAAAGTGATATGTTTCAAGGAGTAATTATAGGATGATAAATATATACTTATAACTCTTAAAAACAATAAAAGGGGTATAAACATCAATATGACTTGCATGTTTTTCTTAAATATGATGAAATGAACATAAAATAAATATGAAAGATGAACATGAACATGAACATGAGATGCTTACTAGTAACTTGATGAGGTTAAATGAACAAGGTTAATCCTAACACCCTAGGTTTTATTTCAAAACCTTAACTAAGAGTGTAACTAGATTGTAAATTAACTTGTCTTGAAAAATTTTGTGATCTCCTTCTTATTTTTAAGGGTGGCGGTTCTAGAAGAGAAGAGAGGAAGAGATGTTTTGATCTTTTACACTTTGCAATAATGAAAAGTATGTGTTGGTTAAAGTATAATATGATTATGTTGGAAGATATTTTCTAAATGAAAAGTGTGAATCACCCCTTGTGTCGACAAGGGTGATTATTACTTAATTATTTTATTTTATTTTATTTTTTTTTTTTTTTTTATTTTTTTTTAGTGTAAATGTAAAGTAGATGTGAAGTTAATTAAAGATAAATAGTAACTTGTATACACATTTGAGCATTTAGGGTAGCGTTAGCAAAAAATAAATTTTAACGGGTCAAAATAAAATATATTGAAGTCATAAAAATTATAAAAATACATTTCTTACAAAAACTGAGTGAAATAATAATTATCGTGTAGTTTTTACGAAAATCGTCGTAATTATATAAATATAACAATTTATATACAAAATAAATTTAAAACACTGGTAAACTCATAATATTATTTTATAATCTTAATATGAATATAAAATATATCGGGATAATTTTGGAAGTATCGGATCAATTGTTCAAAATAATTAAGTACGCGATAGCGTTTATTTAATAAGAAGTTATGCGTTTAACGTAAAATGCAAAACCATGCATGAACTAATATGATAATAATGATGCCAATGATGTGTAGACTAGATCTAGTCTATATGAAATGTCCTTGATGATTATTCATGAATTCGCAGCTAAACCATTAAGGTTACGCGAATTTGATACTCGTAAACTTAGTTTACGATAAACGTTGAAATAGTGAAACTTGAATAGTGATTTTCTCCGGGAATGAATAGTGTTTCATGAATAGTAAATTTTGAAACACGTTCTCGAATATTACTTGACTCAAAACGGTGAATAGTAAAATTTTGAATAGTAATCGGTGAATAGTAAATTTCGAGATGAATAGTAAATTTGAGAAATGACCGAAAGTACGAGTTGTCACAATATGATGAGAGAAATTCCATATGTAACTGTTATGACAAGTATGTTTCTTGGGCTTGATATATAAGAAAAGAAAATGATTCTTATGCCTAATTAGCATGCTTACTACTATGCTTAATGATTTGATTGCTAGATTTGAAAAAATGATTGGAGGAAATTTAAAGAGAAAAAATGTACAATATAATTGTACAAGTAATTTATGCATTAGGCTTGCATTTAGGTATGAATTGTAGGCCTAAATAGCATTACTCATAAGGCCAATGCTAATGGTGTGTTGCAAACCCAACCGACCGAACAACCCAACCGCGTTCCTCCCCCTAGCACAACCCACCCCAACCGAATCACACCCCAACCATTTCAAAGTTTCGGTTTGTCAGCCAACCGAAACAATTGCACACTTTCTCTTCTTTTTCTAGCCGTTGGCTAACCGATTAATCATTAATCAAATTAAAAAAAAAAACAAACATATATAAGAAAAGAAAAATGATTTTTATGCCTAATTAGCATGCTTACTACTATGCTTAATGATTTGATTGCTAGATTTGAAAAAATGATTGGAGGAAATTTAAAGAGAAAAAATGTACAATATAATTGTACAAGTAATTTATGCATTAGGCTTGCATTTAGGCATGAATTGTAGGCCTAAATAGCATTACTCATAAGGCCAATGCTAATGGTGTGTTGCAAACCCAACCGACCGAACAACCCAACCGCGTTCCTCCCCCTAGCACAACCCACCTCAACCGAATCACACCCCAACTATTTCAAAGTTTCGGTTTGTCAGCCAACCGAAACAATTGCACACTTTCTCTTCTTTTTCTAGCCGTTGGCTAACCGATTAATCATTAATCAAATTAAAAAAAACAAACATATAAAACGGAAAAAACCAGAAACACAAGATCTCAGAATTGTGTTAGATACAGTTATCAAAATCTTTATAAATATTTAAACACGGATTCATCATAGATCTTGAACATCCAAAATGGAAAAACACCAAAACCTACCCGAGACCTCTTTATAGAGATCTTGAAGATGATCCACATTTGCTTCGGTTTGTGTTGTTTTTTAACTACTCTTTGTGCTCCTTCATCTTTGTCATAACTATGTTTTAAGTTTGAGATGTAACTAAGAAAGGGTGATGCGTTTGTTTTGTAGTGATTTAAGAGATAGAGGCCATTTATAAGAAGTGTTGTCATGGAGATATAGGATGGAGTTCAGTTCATGGCTGCGTTTTGTGATCTGGGAGGAAAGAGGAGACTTCTAAGCGTGTTGTGATTAGGGTAAAGTGTTCTTATATAACTCTTAGGGTTAAAAGAGTTTGGGCTACAAATGGGCTTATTAGATGTTTTTAAAAGAGTTTAGCTGCGTTTTGTGTTCATATATAACTCTATTGTATAATACGAAATTTTGGTGATAACATTTTCATGTTAGATTTTATTTATTTATAATAAATATATATAGTTATGAATGAAATTATAATTTTAAAAAGAAAAATAGTTACGGTCATCGTTGTGGTCACTATTAGCAAATTGTGGTTGGAGTGTAGTCTTGGAGAGAGAAAGATGAGGTGGCGCTGAAGTGGCAGGAGTGACCACAAAAATTATGGTCACCACTAGCATTGGCCTAAGAAAATTACGACATTACTTCCGATATCATCTAAAGCTTTTATTTCCAAGTAACTAACCATTTTGTCACTATGTTATTGCACTACGTTTTATTTAGCGCACATTCAAGATATAAATGCTATGGTATATTACATAGCAAAATTTCATTCCGTTATCCTGGGATTGGATGCGGAAATGATCTTCATTAAAAATGATACCACTAAGGTACATAAAAGTACTTCCAATTCATGCAAATTTACTAATTTATCTACCCTATATTTATAGTTATTATGAAGGTTTTCAAGATCGGGATGATCCTATTAAAGGTTGTTTTTGTCTTTGTAATATCGTGATCGTAAAATCGGATCAAAATCTTAAGATCTTATTCTAATGTTACTTCTTAATAGCTTTTGTAATATTATACAAATCTACAAATTACTATACATTATAAACACAAAATACAATGAATGTTTCATATAAATGTTGCCCTAAATTATGATTATGACATACTTAAAAAGATTAACATGTTCTTTATTGAAAAAAAAAAGAAAAAAAAAAAAAAACCCACAAATTTGTAGTTTTTTAGTTAGTAATCCGAGAAAATTAAGATTGGATCGGATTAGATCTTAAGATCGTAGTTAAGGTCGGGATCCTATAAGATCTTAAGCTTGTAAAAATCTTATGTAAGATCCGGATCGTTTTTGTTTTGCAGTTTCTTAAAATTGTAAGATCTTAAAATCAGAATCGGGATTCTGACAACTATGATTATTATTGTTTAATGATAAAATTCTCTTTCTTATGTTTAAGGATTACAATGCATAATGCAACCTTAATGAACATAACTCACAAGCGGCTTTCGCATGTAAAAATTATAAACCGTTTATATGTCGATGGTGCATTGGTGCTAAATGATTGATAGAGTACATGTTTAGCATGTAAAAACACTATTTTTGCAGAATATCAATTTTGAAATATGTGATGGGACATCTTTGTTTTAACATTATAGATGATGTTGTCTCTATATACCTTTTGATTACATCATTATCATATTATACTATAGAGCAAGACATGCTCTCTTCTACATCAAGATTTATTGCCAACTTTCATGAAGTTGGCAAAATAGTCCCCGAGGTTTAAGTGTCGTTGCAAAGTAAGTCCAAGTTGGCAAAAATAGTCCCTAAAGTTTAATGCAAAGTAAGTCCTTTATAACAATTTTGCAAAAATAGTCTTTATCCAAATTCACGTCTACAAAAGCAATCCCGCTGCATCGCGCGGGTTTCCACACTCGTTACAACTAAAATTTAACATTGGAAGTTGATATGTACACATACAAAAGTGATTTGTACACATAAAATAAAAAACTAAATGACTAATATACCCTTTCTTTTTCCTTTCATTCACAACTGTTTTTCTCCTCCTCTTTTATTAAAACCAACTGTACCTACGGTTTCCACCATCACAAAATTCACCAAACCTCTCACGAAAATCATCCAACACAAAACTAAAATCACTAATTTAATCAAAGTACTAGTGATATTAAATTCATTTCAATTGAGAACTGTAAAGTTTGAAACATAATTCATAATGATATATTGCATGTTTGGCCTTACAACTCTAAGATAAAAAGTGACTTCTATCTTTCAATTTATTAGCAACTTGTTTACAATTATATATCATACAGCTTTACAATTGTTTTCATCGAGTTCTTTGAGATTTTTGATAACATTTTTCGATGTTTAATCTAATCCCAAAAAAATTAAATGTTTTAAAACCTTTTGCACTTATAGGATTATCTTGAAAAACATATATTCAGCCGGATGAAGTGGTGGAATAAGTATAAGTGAAAGATGCAAGAAGGTTCTTTGATGACAGAAAAGAAAATATGTTTAAAAGGATGTAAGGGTATACTAGTCATTTAACATCTCATCTTATGTGTATACATCACTTTCTTCCGTGTACATATCAACTCCCTTTAACATTTGATATGGAGTCGACTATTCGACTAGCTCGAGGGTGGGTTTCAAAGTTCAAACTGACATTGGATGAAAAATATCGTAAAACCTTTTGACTAAGGTGATCTATTTTGAATTTCTTCTAATGTGTTTTTGACATTGTCGTGTGAGCTTTTTATTATTACATCTTAAAATACAAAATTACTTACTCTACTAATTATGTACCCCATAAAGAAATAGATTATCAATCTTTGTAAATAAAATATCCGGGGTTCACATAAATCAAAAATGTTATTAAGTTGTATGAATTTACAAATTGTGACATTAACGTGACTAGATCTTAACTTTAGACTTTAGACTCGTAAATGCACAACTTGTAAACATTATACTAGTTCACAAACATGTAATCTATGTACAGTTTGGTATATTAGCTACCAACATATTTTTTCATAAAGGTAGCTAGATTTAGTGACCCAAGTTTTACCAATTCAACGTGTACCATATACATCAATACATGCATGGCCTTCCTTGACGCTCTAGTATTAGGAGTTATCTATAATCTATGATCCTAAAAGGTCCAATACATTTTAAATATAGTAGTATTAAAAATTTTAAGACAAAAACCATTTTCATAAAAAAAAAATTACTTTTGATAAGCATAATAATTCAGCATACACATAAATTTTAAGACAAAAACCATTTTCCTCTAATATTGAAGCATATCATTTAAACCATATGAAGAGATGTAAAAAATGTAATAAATTAAAATACGTAATTCACCGAAAATTAAAATACGTAAAGTTATTGTTAAAAAAACATATATATGAAAAATATTTGCTCGTCACAAAATTAGTCACCGAATATCCGCCGCCGCATTACGAGAGTATCTTTCTCTAGCGCATCCTATATACATTTTCTTTTACAAAAAATCAAAGGGTCCATATGGCTTTTTCAAGTATTATGGGGATTTCAATAAATTCTTCATTTATTGAACACGCCATAATCGTGTATGAAAATCAGAGTATACTTGAGAAATAATTCAAAGTAATTTACCATAATCGTGTATGGTATGATATTCAACGTCTTTGTAAATATTTCGTTAAGGAAGCAAGTGTCTTGGTTCCTAAGTTGTTAAACGATGCGCGTAATGCGTTCTTTCGCAACCATCGTGGGATGCGCACATATCTTATTCCAACGTCTTGAGAACAAGGTGTTTAACAAGGATGCGTGATCCAAGATTGATGGGTTTGCAACCCTCTTACTCAACAAGTTAGTTAGTAGGTGCATGCACGCCATCGTGGGCAAGAAATAAAAATTGTTAAGACATACAAGTATATGGAGATAACAACTTAAAATGTGTCGCGAGTTAGCTAGAAACCGCGCGTTTTATTAATACTTGCAAGTTTTTGGGAAATAACAAAGAAAAGCAGTAAATATGAAAAATAAAATGAATACATAAATTCTTATTGAGCCTTTGAAAGTGCGGAGCGTCTGTCTTGTTGTCTTGGTAGCTATTTTACTGTGTAGCACCTCTTGAGGTTGCCGATGTTCCATGTCTTGTGAGGTCACGACCATCCAAGCCTCGTAGCTCAGACGCTTTGTGCCTATTGCTTAAGTAACCTCATAAGGTCCTTCCCACTTTGGTCCGAGCTTACCTTTATCTTACGTGGCTTGCCTCATTGGCACGGTAGACAAAGTCGCCAGTGCGAATGAAACACTGCGCACCTTGGCATCATAGTATCCTTTCATTTTGACTTCGCTTTTGCCTCCCGTATGGTGCGCTGTCGCGTCTTTCTTCCGGTAGATCCAAGTCGACACGTCTTTCATCATCGTTTGTTGTCACATTGATCTCCGCGGTGCGGATAGTTGGCATGCCGATCTCGGTTGGTATAACGGCTTACGTCCGTAGACTAGAGAGAAGGGTGTCCCCGTCTTTGGTTTTATTGAGGTGCGGTGAGCCCACAAGACATGCGGAAGCTCTTGACCCACCTTCCTTTGTGCTTGGAAATACCGACGCAATCGCTCAGCGTGCAAACACTAATGCCAAAACTAACTTCTCCATGGCGTCGTAGTTCATCTCCGTTTTTCTTGGCGCTTTGCTAACAAAATAGATAGGGGTTTGCACCGAGTCCCTATCATTAGTAGCATCGCATGTTGCCCCTCGAGTTGCCGATAAATACATGATCGACTCTTCCCCAGTGGGTGCAACGAGTGTTGGGGCGTTGCTAGATGTTGTTTGAGTGTAGTGAAGGCTTCTTCCGCCTCCATCGTCCACCGGAAGTCACCCTTTTTATACACTTCTTGAGTGTTTTGAAAAGAGGCAATGACTTTTCTGCGGTTTTGACAGAACCTGTTTAGCCGCCGGTTTTCCGTTGAGGATTGAACTTCCTTCACGCTGCGTGGCGAGGAAGTTCAATTACCGCCTTTGTCTTTTCGGACAAGGTTTTTGCCGGGTTCTATCGATATCCTAGGAACATGCCTTGATGGCGCCGAAGGTGCATTTCTTAAGATTTAGCTCCATGTTGATCTCGTAGAGTCTTGAATGTTTCTTCTATGTCGCGACAAGCTCAACTTGTATGGCTTTTTATGACCGGGTCATCCACATAGACTTCGAGGTTGCGGCCCTTTGTTTTCAAAGGCATTGTCTACTAACCGATAGGTGGCACCGCGTTCTTCAAGCCAAATGGCATTTTGTATAACGAAGCGCCTTGGCTTGTGTGGAAGGTCATCTTTCCTCGTCTTCCTTAGCCATCTCAGACGGTGATATCCCTTGTATCGTCAAGAAAACACTTTAATGGATATCCACACAAGGACTCTATTTTCCGTCTATCTCTGTTAATGGATAGCGATCCTGCGGGCATGCTTTGTTAAGGTCGGTGAAGTCTACACACATTCGCCAGCCGTCGCTTTTTAACCATTCTTGGATTAGAAAGCCGATCGTGGTAGTAGACTTCACGCATAATCCCGCATTTACCAATTTCGTACCGCGAGAATTTCTGCGCGACGCCGGGGGCAGCCATGCTTCTTCCGGCGTGTTGGTAAGTACCTTGTCGGATTCTAAGTTTATGCTCGTGATCGGCGTGGTACTCGATCATGTGTTTTGGCCCCACGCGAAGATATCCACGTTCTTTGTAGGAGCGCGCACATTGCTTTGCCTTTGTCCGACAATGACCCTCCAATGGTTATTTCTGCTCGGGTATTACGGGTGAATTGCGACCTTCAAGTTGGGATTTTGGCCGTCACTGTTTGGGATCGGTTCCATTTCGCATGTAACCGTGTTACATTCTCTGTTTGGTACCGTGGCATTATAAAGAGTAACAATGCCCCTTCTCTTTGGGAATTTAAGCATCCCGTCTGTTGTTGATGGCACCGCACGCATGGTCGATATCCGGGTCTCCCAATAATGCCATTGTATGGCGAGGGATTGATCACCATGAAATCCATCCGTGTTGTTGTAGAGTGCTCTGCGTTCGACGCCGACTAGTAATCGCAGATTGCCCATGGGCCATATCTTTTCACCCGTGAAACCCGGTATTGTCTTGTTGGGTTTAACGGCTACGTATTTCAGTCGTAGTCTTTTAAAGCAATGCTCATACATGATATTTGCCGATGCCCCACCATCAATGTACATGCGGTGTATGTCGTGACCACCGCACTAATTTCAATGGTGAGGGCTCTGCGGCTGCGTTGTCATGATTAGAGTAGGGAAAGAGATTTCGCGCTGCCGGAAAACTCTGGTCGACCTTTTGTCTAGTGATTCGTTGCCACGTCGTATCATGTAGATTGTGTCGGCCTTATCTTTGGGTGTCTCCTTCTTGTTTCCATTCTTTTGTTTATCTCTTCCTCTTTAATGTTTTTAACCGGTGGTCGATGCGCCTCCTCGACCATCTTGTCGATGAGTTGGCGCAGTTGGACACACTCGTTAGTAGTGTGACCCTTTTGCGCATGGTAGTCACGAGTATCCATTCCCGGTCGTCGATCTTACGGTATGCGCATCTGCGGTGGTCTTGGGAAATTCGCACCTTCCATTGCGAGTATTTCCTTTGGTGTTTTGGTCGTGAGTGTACCGTCATTATCTCTGCCGCTCCTCCGGCCGTGATAGCTCCTATTTCGGTTACTACCCGTCGTTCGATTGCCTCCCGTGTTGTTCTGTGACCGGTAACTCGAGTGGTTCTTTTGCTATCCGCGGCGGCTTCTCCCTGGACAAAGACCGAGTGCGCTTCATGAGTTCATCAAAGGTCTCCGGGATCTTGTCGTTCAACCGCTTGATGAGTTCTCGGATTATTAATCCCGTTCATGAAGCCGAAATCTTTAGTGCCGGGACATGCTTTAACTTGCATGCATTCGTCTTTAAACGTTCCATGAATGCTTAGATTCTCCTTGGTGTTGCTTTACCTGGCGAGTTCGACGAGATTTTAGCGCACTTTTTCGTTGAGTAAAATTTAGGCGAACGCCTTTCTCAACTCTTCAAAACCATTTATGCTCCTTCGGTGGGAGTTTGTTGAACCAGTTCGTGCGCTTCCCACTCAGTGTAGAATTAAACATGTGGCACCACACCGGTTGTGGCGATTCTCAATGGTCGCGGTGATTCAAAGATTTTAGGTGATCGTCCGGATCACTGTTCCATCATAGGTCTTGACATTCGTAGGCATGCGCCTTTTCTTGTTCTCGGAGAAGTCACTAACGCGTGCGGTGAACGCATCCACTTTCGGCGGCGCCATGGGAGAGACATGTCTTCCTCTTGGCTATCGCGTCTGCTTTCTAGACTTCCAATGTCCCTGTATCGCTATCCTCGTTGTCCGAGGAGTTATCGAAGATGAATTTTCCTTCTTACGGCGTTTGCGCCGCCATCCTCAGTCGGTGGTGATGCGGATCGAAGGGCTCTCACTGGGGAATACTTTCGCCCGGTCATCATGTACTTTACGGCTACCTAGTCATCATGAGACACCGATGCGCCGTTCTTCTCTATCACTATCACTCAAGTCTTGTGAGTGAGATGTCTCATCACCCTCGATTCTCCTCCGATTCGTTGAATCACGGGGTTTATGACCGCTTCCTCTGCGCTTTTCTTTACGGTGGCACGGTGGGGAAGTATCGTATTCGAATCGAAATTGAGTCGGGCTTTCAAGTTCGACTGATCTATTCTTCTCTTCCTCTCGCATGAGGCGGTTAATGTTCGTAGTTTTGGGATACGAAACTTACGTGTTAATTCCAGCACGACCCCTCAAGAGTGAGTGCGTTTGTTTCCGCCATACCCTTATCCCGACTGGTGCCTCCGGTACCTTTGTCGGTCGATTTCTAGCGATTGGAAGGGAGTAGTAAAGGCAGGTCTTGTGATGGGTCCACTCCACTCGTGGTGGTTGTAGTGGCTTGGGTTGTTCAGTGCGGTTCCACTGTAGAAACTCAAAACATTAGACTAGCTCGTGGGAAACGTATGAATAGAATTGGCTATGGCATATATTAGAAAACCGCCTAAGTCGGTTGGGAATAATTTCTTTATTTAGTCTATTTGGGCTTGGGACAAAAGATTGAAATGGCTAAAAAGTTGAAAGGTATGGTTTATAGATTGTTTATCTTTTCTAAAAAGTTGAAAGGTATGGTTTATAGATTGTTTATCTTTTCAAGCTAATTACCACTCACGAGTGGCTTAATGATAAAAGAATTGTAATTATAACTTTAGAATGTGAGGTTTCAAGTTCAATTTTTTTTAGACGCAAATAAATTTGAAATGCTTACGTCAATCTTCTAAAAAAATAAGAGTTTTGACTGATTTGAGTCTGTATAGTGGTGGGTTCAAACTCATTAATTAGTCGGTCAAAAAGATCGAAAACTATGATAAGAAAAAAAGAAAAGAAAAATAAGATATTATAATTAGTTCCAACACAATTATTTCCGTACAATGCAATTGGATTCAGATAATGTGTATGCGTTACTCTATCTTAACTTCGTTATAAGGCATTTAGGCAATTTCTAAAAAGAAAATCTTAAAGAAATAAGTCTACACACACTATAAAAGGAAGACTTAAAATTCAAATCATCTCATTATTAAAATTCAAATGCAGAAGTTTTAATTAAATTAAATACAATTTTCAAATCATTCATAGCTCATTATTTAAAATGTGTAACCGCTAAAAATTCTTATTATCTACAATGGTTACTAAAAATATATAACCGCATTCACTATAAAAATACACACAAACCATTTCATATCTCTCTCACACACATCTAAAACATCAACAATAAGGCCGAGTGTACAAACCAACTAGGCTAGCTCAGTTGGCCACCAAGGGTAAACTTGGGGAGGTTTCCTTGGAGAGGTCTCAGGTTCGAGTCTCACCATGAACCTTCAGGGGCCCGAAATAAATAAAAGCAGGAGTGGGGTTTATCCCCTAAGGAGAAAGGTTCGAGGCTTGCATACTGCCCAATTGGATGTCACTGTGGGCTCGGATCACTAACTACTAACTCGTCATTCAAAAAAAAGTAATATTTAGTCACAAGGTAACAGCCGCCGCATTGCGCGGATACCCAGCTAGTACTTCTATAAGAGTAAAACTGGTTTTATATATAAATTTTGAGCGTTGTTGCAGGTGTTTGCGAAAATATATTATATTTATCATACTATCTTATAAAATAATTAGGCATTCTTTGAATAAAAATACTTAAAAATGTGTTTGCGAAAATATATTATATTTATCATACTATCTTATAAAATAATTAGGCATTCTTTGAATAAAAATACTTAAAAATTCAGCTTCCTTATTATAGAAATTCAATAGCTTACAAGACAAGAGGCATAGTATACATTACTTAATGAACACATTTAAAAGACAAAATACAAGTCTTATTAGAACCATAATGTACACTATTTAATGCTATTAATATATGCAATGTTTTTACTATAGTCAATTAATTAACTGATCAATAAATACAATTAATGCATTTATTAAAATATCCCTTACATAAGAAATACAAATTATCAAACATATTATACAACTAACTTAAACACAATTTCATGCATTAAATGTTACTAATACAAATAATGAAACACATTATACAAATATTCAAGCTTAAACGGCAATGTAATAAACGAGCTAGAGTCCGAAGCAGACAAAGCCAAAGGGCTCATGTTATACAAATTGATATATCTAATATTAATTATCACAATTGTATAATGAAAAACATTGTCATTAGTTAAGAAGTTGAAATACGTCACATGAAATTCTTTATACCCGTAAATTTATTGTAAAAAAAACATAACAAACAAAATTACATAATTCACTAAAAATTTATTTTAAAGTATCCGCCACCGCAACACATGAGTACCCTAGTATTTCATTAAACAAGCTACAACAACATTCGACAACATAGCATAAATCCTATTATCCTAACATCTACTATCTTTACACTACATTATATAAAGCACATAAATTTCTTTATACCGACCCATGTGGGAATAATAATAATAATAATAATAATAATAATAATAATAATAATAATAATAATAATAATAATAATATTATGATTATGTTTCTAAAAAGTGATATTTGAAAGAAAAGAAAATTAAAAAATTAAAATAATAATAATAATAATAATAATAATAATAATAATAATAATAATAATAATAATAATAATAATAATAATAATAATAATGTTTGATGGTTGACTTTGCTATAGCTAGAGGAGTGGGGCTCAATTATCGTACCACTAGTGGTGGTAAATCTTATGATTTTCCGATGTTTTAGAAATAATAATAATAATAATAATAATAATAATAATAATCAATAATGATGATGACGATGGCTAACTTCAGATCGTCGTGTAGGGTCGAAGTCAAGAATGGACACGAGGATACAAGTTTCTCCTTTCTCCTTCTCTTTCTTCCTTCGAGAGCTCAAGAAGGATGTGATAACCCTACTAAAGCGATCTCAAGTTTCTTGTTGACGGGAGATTAGCGTGCGTCTTCTCGAACATATTTTCAAGAAGATTAACTTTGTTATAGCTAGAGGAGTGGGGCTCAATTAGTTTCTACGCCCACTAATTTCTTGTAAATCTTATGATTTTCGATGTTTTATAATAATAATAATAATAATAATAATAATAATAATAATAATAATAATAATAATAAAAGTGTGATTTATAATAAAAAATAAAAATAAAATAACAATAATAATAATAATAATAATAATAATAATAATAATAATAAGGCGTTACGTTTGTAGAGGTCTTTGAATAAAACTCAAATCAACAAAGTATAGATGGTGTTACGTTTCTCGGTTATAAAAACAGCTATACTAGCTTCAGAAGATAAAGTAGCTAGTAAGGATTTTGCAAACGTGGCTTCTAAATCGAGGTTTTGGATCTCAAATATCCTTTTTCCTATTTTTTCCAGCTTGAACATTCAAGATATTTCTTTCAAGGTTAATGTAGCTAAACTCTTATAGAGACAGGTTAAAGAGATATTTCCGGCCGTTACTTTTTATGTTATGATGTTTTAGGGTGGCTATTGGTGTTTCTGATTTGACAAATGAACTGAGGCCGGTGCATATCTCGTCGGTTTAATTTAGATTTCTTAAGTTGATGTTTAATGAAGTGCACGTAAAGTTACAAGCATAAATGCCCCCAAAACATATCTATTTAAAAGGAGTAAACTGCAAAATACATCCTTGTTGTTTACAGTTTCTGAGACCTTACATCCCCGCATAAACTATTGGCTAGTTACATCCTTCGTTAGCCAAACGTTAGCCATTCTACATCCCCGGTCACTAACTCATTAGTTTTATTCGATTAATGCTAACGGGAGGGTCTGTTTTGGTCTTTTTATCATACGAGGGATGTATTTTGCGCTTAATCTTTACATATAAGATGGATGTATTTTGCAATTTACTTTATACTTCACTTTTTTTTTTTTTTATTATTATTATTATTATTATTATTATTATTATTATTATTAGAGTTAACTATTTATATAAAAAACATTTTGTCGAAAAAATTATAAAATTTCAAAATTTTATAAAATTCAAAATTTTATAAAAAAAATTCCAAAATTTTATAAAAATTCAAAATTTTATAAAAATTTATTAATAATTCAAAATTTTATAAAATTTTCCGATAAAATTTTATAAAAACAAATTCGTAAAAACTTTCATTTAAATTTTTTGTTTTTATAAATTCATCAATAAGTATTTAAAAAGAAAAGAAATTTTTTTTGTCGAAAATTTTTATAAAAATCGTCAAAAGTATTCAAAAAGAAAAAGAAATTTTTTTGTCAAAATTTTTATAAAAATTCAATCAATAAGTATTCAAAAAGAAAAGAAATTTTTGTCGAAAATTTTTATAAAAATTCATCAATAAGCATTCAAAAAGAAAAAGAAATTTTTTGTCGAAATTTTTATAAATAATTCCGTCAATAAGTATTCAAAAAGAAAAAAAAGAATTTTTTTGTCGAAAATTTTTATAAAAAATTCGTAATAAAGAAAAAGTTTAAAAACAAATTGTCAACGAATTTAAAAACATAAAATTTTAAAAGAAAGTTTTTACTGAATTTGTTTTTATAAAATTTTTATAAAATTTTGAATTTTTTTATAAAATTTTGGAATTTTTATAATATTTTCGATAAAATGTTTTTTATATAAATAGTTAACTCTAATAATAATAATAATAATAATAATAATAATAATAATAATAATAATAATAATAATAATAATAATAATAATAATAATAATAATAATAATAATATAAATAGTTAACTCTATGCACATGTTCTCCCGGGTCTTTGGTTGTGCTCGGGTGTTTCTTTGATGTCGCACTGCTCTTCCTTGGAACGCATTGTCACTGCTTCTGGGCCCGGTTTTGGTGATTGGCAATGGAGACTCGCCACCTTACCCTTTGCTTTTGGGGGGCTTGACTTATATTCTGCAGGTGATGCCTTGAACTATTCCTTCATTGCTTCTCGACTCCAATCTGCTAGCTTACAGTCTAAGCTTCTCCTTAGTTCGGGTATTGTAACTGCTGGTCCCTCCTTTGACGAGGCCCTACGTGCTTTTAATGTGAATATGGATATTGACTTTTTGAGTAACCCTAGCGAGGTCGCTGCCCCCAAACTTATGAAGAAAATGGCAGACATATATTTCGATCGGGTTACCCAATCTGTTGAGTCTACTTTCCATCTTACCTCCCGACAGATGGCGTTATGGAGCTCTTTAAAGGAGGATCACACCTCGGATTGGCTTAGGGTGGCTCCGATATCCGGATTGGGGCAAACTATGAACGCTAGGGCTTATCGATGTGTACCGTGTTATCGTTTGGCGCCTCTTTTCACCGCTCGTGCACCGTGTTTCGCTTGCTCTAAAGTTTTTCCCGGAGATATTTACGGGACCACGCCGTTACATGCGCGGTATTGTCGGCATTAAACATCGCCACAACCTTGTACGCGATGTTCTTGTTGATATATGCTCTCGGTCGTGATTTCGCCGCAAGGAGTGGACATTGGGCTTTTGGAGATGGGGATGATCCTTGCGTCCTACCGACATATTACTCTACTCTTGGGATAGTGGACGCGACGTATGTGTTGATCTTACGGGTTCGCCGCCTTTGACGCAATCCGGTTGATTGATTTTATACCGTGGCGAGCAATCGCGATGCCGCACAACGTAAACGGGTCAAGTACGATGCTAAATGTGCGGATATTGATATGGGTTTCTCCCTCTCCTTTCTTCTTTGGAGAACTTGAGAAAGATGCGCCACCTTACTTAAGCGATTCGACGCTTTCTATGACCCGTGACATTGGGAGCGTGCAGCAGCTCATATCTTTAATAGGATTGGTTTTACCATTCTAGAGTGTGGGGGCTCGGTTGGTTTCGAGGCCCCCACTAATCTTTTGTAATCCCATGAGGTTTTAATAAAAGTGTGATTTTTATAAATAATAATAATAATAATAATAATAATAATAATAATAATAATAATAATAATAATAATAATAATAATAATAATAATAATAATAATAATAATAATAATAATAATAATAATAATAAGAAAAAAAAAAAAAAAAAAGTAAATTATAAAAGTAAATTGCAAAATACATCCTCTTATATGTAAAAAGTAAACCAGAAAATACATTACTCAGATGAGTAAAAGACCAAAACAACCCTCCGTTAGCACTTAATCTAAGAAAACTAATGAGTTAGTGACCGGGGATGTAGAATGGCTAACGTTTGGCTAACGAATGATGTAACTAGCCAATAGTTTATGACGAGGGATGTAAGGTCTCGTAAATGTAAACTACAAGGATGTATTTTGCGTTTACTCTATTTAAAAGTTGTATCTCTTTTCTTCTTTTCACTTAGGTAATTGCACGTAAGCGTATTTACAAGCATAAATAAATATAGAAATATTCTAGCACAAGCTGTCAGATCTTATACAAGCTTGCAAAAGAAAAAAAAAGAAGATATATGTTAGCTCTTCAGCCTGTTTCGTAAACAGTATTGAGGAAAACATTTTCTCTACATCTTTACAACCAATTAAGCTCAAAAAATATATATATTGACGGCGATGAATCTTTAGGTATGGTATTAAAGCTAGAACTCGATAGTTCTAACAAGGCAAACACATATTCTACTTCGTATGCCTGCGAGATTGATGGGTTTACTACTTAAGTTTTTTATTCTAAAGTATTGAGGCACATGAGTGTAATCACGGCATGCACATGCAGTTTTGTTATTGTAATCTGCAATATTTATGTTCATTTTTAAGTTGTTTCTTTTCTTTGAAGCTACTGTGATGGATTATCGAGTTTGAAATATGGATGCTTTCGTATTTGAGATAATACTTTTAGTACTCGATCTATCACATGCAAAACAACGTTTTAACAACATTAAATCGACTAATAGAGTAACTATGACATTACTTCCGGTATCATCCAAAGCTTTTATTTCCAGGTAACTAACCATTTTGTCACTATGGTGTAACTATCTAGCTGCTTAAATGTGAAAGATTGAGGTACTTGGTAATAACAGATTTATAGGTTACACTCATATTTCTTTGTATTTTTTTTTTTGGTAAAGGGATTATACCCGGTGAAATATATTAAACAATAATATGAGTTGCGTACAAGCAAGAGCGGTGATGAGCCACTCTTATAAAGAAGAAAAACGAAAACACTCGTCTTTGAACACCCTAAAAAACGAACAGCCACAAAGCAACAAAATACTAACAGGTAGACTATGCTAGCATAAAGAATAGAAACCATGCACAACTTATGCAATCTTCCAAGTAGCCTTCATTTGGCTTACTCTCGCCTTGTTCTTGAATCTGATTGATGCAAGCTTTGAGCGAACTGTGTCTACTATAATATCCACAACTTGGTCTTCATTTCTACTCGGCTTAGCATGTACTCGGTTTTTGCGTTCCTGCCAGATAAAGTATGCAGACGAGGCCAAGATCAAACGAGCCACTATACTCAACACATTATCCTTCAAAGACAATGGCATTAACCAATTTACAATATCACTCCAAATATGAGAAGAACTCGGCGACTCAGCATAAGTTGTGACGATACCCCATACTTTAGAGGAAAAGGAACATTCAAAAAATAGACGGTCATGCGAGTCAGGTTGTGATTTGCAAAGAGAGCACCGTAGCATGTCTAAGTTGACATCATTGCCAACGTCCCATTGCCTTAGCCTATCATGCGTTTTAAGCCTCCTTCGCATAATAAGCCAAAGGTGAATCAAGTGCCTGGGAATGCCATACTTTGACCACACTAATATATACCACCCAACTTCATTGTTTCTTTGACGGATGGACTGCTAAGCAATACTAACTGAGAAGTATTTTAACGATCCATCGATAGACTTCCAAATGAGCCTATCATCTTGGTTCGGTTGAAGAATTGGGACATCAAAATTACCAAGTGACGGATACCTTAGGAACCAGCTTTGCGGCCATCTCCAATTCGTAACATGCACGATATCAGACACACTTTCAAGGGACTAAAACCAGCACTTCGAATAGCTCGGTTAGTAACATGAGCCATCACTGGTCCATTCGTGTCCCACATGTCAAACCATGCTGAGGCTGTAGAACCATTTCCAAGCTTAAACCATACATATTGTCGAATGGTGTTTCTTATACTCAAAAGCTTCCTCCACCCCCAACTCACGTTAGAACACAAACTAACATCCCAGAAACTTTGATTTTTCAGCTTGTATGCATGTATCCATGGAACCCATAACGTCTCTTTGTGAGTTAAAATCTTCCAAATATGAGCGGACATGAGAGCAATATTGAATTCATCAAGCTTACGAATTCCTAGACCACCTTCATATTTAGGTAAACAAACATCTTCCCACGACATCTTTGCCTTGCCCCTTTTCATTTCGCCTTGACACCTTTTCATTTCGCCTTGACACCAAAGAAAACCACACATTAATTATTCTATGTCATGAATAATACCAGCCGGAAGAATGAAAACCGAAGCCCAATACAAGTGCATTGATGATAGAACAGATATTACAAGTTGTTGTCTACCCGCGAAAGACAACCATTTATTTTTCCAATCTCCAATTCTCTTTTGAACTCTTTCAACCAAAACTTTGCAATCTTTGTGAAGAAGTCTAGAAGAAAAAGAGATGAACTCCAAGGTATTTAATAGGAAGAATACCTTCTTCGAAAGGCATAATTTGGAGAATGGATGTCTTGATATAATTTGGCACATTACAGATGAATATAGTACTTTTCGGCATACTAGGCACCAACCCCGAGACACCTTTAAATTCATCTAAAGCGTCCATTATGACTTTAGCCTAAATCACTTCACCACAAGCAAAAATAATGAGATCATCTGTAAAACAAATAGTCACAATCTTCTGTTTTCACATCTATTATGATACTTGAAATCACCATTATCACGGACCCTGCATTTCAGAATAAGAGTTAACACTTCCATAACTATAGTGAATAGATATGGGGACATTGGGTCACCTTGGCGAAGCCCTCGTTTTCCTTGAAATAGCCATGCAACTCACCATTAATATTAATAGAAAACGATGTGCTCGATACACATGCCATAATCCATTTAACCATTTTCGCATGAAACCCAAAACCAACAAGAACCTCTTCCAAGAACTTCCAACTCACCGTATTGTATGCCTTTTGAATATCAATCTTAAACGCACACCTTGAGGGGCCTCTATTCAAATGATAGTTGTGCATAAGATCTTGAGTTAGGAGAATATTGTCTGAGATACTACGACCCGGAATAAACGCATATTGATTATCACTAACCACATCATTTAGACCTTCCTTAATTCGGTTGGTAATAATCTTGCTAATACATTTATAAATCATATTGCAACACGAAATAGGTCTATAATCATTAATTTTCGATGGGAACGATACCTTGGGTAGTAAAGAAATGATGGTATGATTTATCTCTTTAAGGATTTTGCCGTTTAAGAAAAAAATCTTTCACCGCGTTACACACATCCACTCCAACCACATCCCAAGCCTTTTTAAAGAAACCGAGGTGTACCCATCAGGGCCCGGAGCTTTATCATTTCCAATAGAAAACATAGCCTTTTTAATCTCCGCATTTGTAACATTTTTAATCTTGTCATATGCTTTATCACTAGTCAACCGAGATATGAACAACCCTTCATGAAGTAAAGAGTTGATCACATTATCCTCTCCGAGAAACGATTTATAATGATTAACAAATGCAATAGGGACATTCATATCTTCGTATATAGCACCATCCATGCCTTGGACACAATCGATTCTACTCCTACTGATCCGAGCCTTCACAGATTGATGGAAATATGCCGATTTACTATCCCCCACTCGAAGCCATTCAATCTTAGATTTTTGTTTCAGGTACCTTTCTTCGTCAAGAAGTGCCTGAGTAAATGCATTAAGATAGATAGCCTCCTCTTCCGAAGCACTACTAAGGCGGGATCCTTGTTGAGAGCCTTTTGAAGAACATCCAGCTCATGTCTCAACTTAACTACCCGATCATGTAAATTACCTTGAGAATGCATGAACTTTCGCATGGGTTTCTTCAAAAGTCTAAGCCTTTTAACAAGCTTAAACATGTTGTGACCATTAGTATCAACCCCTCATTGCTCTCCAACTATCGACATAAACTTAGCCTTGTAAGCAAGTAAGTTGGAAAACTTAAAAGGCTTAGGGTTTTCCTTGGTAACTCTATGAACTTTAAAAACCGCTGGCGAATGATCAGAGATGCGATACGGTTGGAAAATAGCATACGAACCGGGGTACTCGTGAGTGAATCCCATATTATACGTCACGCGGTCAATCTTCTTCAATATACCAAACTCAAGACGAGGCTTCGATTCCACGTATAACGAAACCCGTTATTGACATCCGACACTTCTATGTCGTGAACAAATTCATTTAGATCACGCATAGAAATTGTTAGCCTTAATTGTTTTATTAGAAGTGATGGTCATTCACGTTTAGGAACTTTGTATCGTGTGTTAGATATCGTGATAGAATAGTCAACGGGCTCGTGGATTGGACTAAGCAAATGGCTAGGCGTTATGATAAGCTTGCCTTGTATAAGTCCAAGCAACCCATGTCCAATCCATACGAAGCCCAAGTCCAACGAGGCCCATAGGAAAGCCTTTTAGGTTTTCATGTATTCCACCTATAAATACCCCTCAAATGGTCATTTGAGGGGTGTGCTTGAAAGTGTGTGTGTGTATTTTCTCTCTCAAGGAATATACAACTTCATTGTGTTTATCTTTATCCTCACAACATACACGAATCTTATATCATTCAAGTCACCGTCATCTTAATCTTTCCTTTCTACTAAGCTTTACGTTTGTGTTTGGTTTCACGTGGGTATACTTGTATAAGTGTTGGGTTTGTGATAAGGTTGATAAAACTAAGGTCCTACAATTGGTATCATTAGCCTAACAATGGTTTAGGAGTGTTTGTGTTTGTTTTGAAGGGTTACGCGTATAAGCTCACGTTAGTCAATATTGTGACGCTTAAAGCTTTAATTTTTGCACTCAAAAATTCAAGATTCTTGTGGTTTAAGGTTTATTTGGTGCTAAAGTTTTAGTTTTTTGCAAAAGTTTGAAGCTTTACGTGTTTTTCTTCATTTTAAGCTCGTTTTGGTTCATTGGTCATTTCACTGTAACTTTTCTAAGCACTTTGGGTGAAAAAGGTCAACATTTTGGGTTATTCGAGTGTTTTTAAGGATATCCGTGCAAGTGAAATTGTTTGAATCACGAAATTTTTTTACGAG
Source organism: Chrysanthemum lavandulifolium (assembly GCA_022545495.1). Classification (NCBI taxonomy): domain Eukaryota; kingdom Viridiplantae; phylum Streptophyta; class Magnoliopsida; order Asterales; family Asteraceae; genus Chrysanthemum; species Chrysanthemum lavandulifolium. The sequence continues at coordinate 19,766,306 of CM040244.1, read as the reverse complement.
TAGGTCAAACCCTAGTTCTACTCGTAAGAAAGTCAACTACGCATAAGGTTCTACTCATAACTTTTGGTGCGCATTCTTCGAGCTTAACATTGACTCGGTGCTTCCTCACTTGGATAAGTTTGTGGAACACTTGACTTTTGGATATCCCTTACCGTGACAAATGTAAAGGGTTTTGGTTCTTAACCATAGTTTACGATAAGCTAAAAGCTTACGAGTAACTCTACGCATAACTTCACAATTACGCGTAAGGTTTACGAGTAACTTTTTGTCACGCATAAGCTTAAGGTTATGCGCGAAGATAATCTGCCACGCCTAAGGAATACTACGCCTAAGCTTCCTACGCCTAAGCATCGTCTACTCGTAACTTCGTGTTTCTACGCCTAAGCTCTTCATTTTCATTAAAAAAAAATACGCGAGAAAACTTGAGTAAAATTTAAATTTTTGAGGAGACTAAACGTTCAATTTTTACGCGAAATTCAAATTTTGGTTTAACTGTGAAAATTTTGGTCAAAAATTCAAATTTTTGGGCCTAAATTCAAAATTTTCGGTCAAATTTACGCCAAAATTGTCATAACTCAAATTTTTCATACGATCTTAGAATTGATTTTTATAGTGAATTTCAAATTTTGGGAGAAAAATTTTTACGCCTAAGAACCGAGTTTACGAGTCACGACTTTCGTAAAAACTTCAACTCGAGCTTAATCTTCATCAACCACAACTCCTTTATCGTTGAATCGATCCTACATCAACTTTATCAATTCATACCTTCATCAATGGCAACTCAACAAGATATTCATGCAGCGGTGCGAAAACCGACCTCCTATGTTGGCAAAAGGTGGTTATCTTCAATTGACAAGTCGAATGCTCCGCCACATCAAGACCAAACCTAATGGAAACTCATGATTAAATCCATTCAGATGGACCCTTCCACCTCGACAAGTTCATGTACCGAAATGCAGATGCAACACCTCCCGTCCCACCATCTTCTCGCCTTCAATACGAATCAATACACCGCAGAGGATCGAAACAAGTCAAGCGGATGACATGGCAATTCATATTATCCAACCGGGTTTACCAATAGACATCTTTTGTGCGGTAGACGGTTTGAAACCGCTTTCGATATGTGGAACGTGTTAGACGACTTTGTCATGGAACGTAAATTGGTCAACAAGACATGGACAACAAGTTGCTAATCGAATGGGAAAAGTTTACATCTACACCAGAGAATCCATTGAATCCTACTATGGAAGGTTTTGCACTTTGATGAATGAGCTAATCGAAACAAGTCGACACCCGTAACTATCGTGCAAAATATCAAGTTCTGAACAATCTTCCGTAAGAATGGGGACGATATGTCACTATTGTCAACCAAACAAAAGACCTTCATCAGTGAACTTTGATCAACTAAACGATTTTCAAACAAAACCAAGTCAAGTGAATGAAGTCGAAAGAAAGATTGGCCAAGAATCATGATCCATTGGCTCTTGTTGCAAAGACTCAACCTTCGGTGAATACACAACAACAAGCTTCATCATCTTCCATCAACAACAACTTGCAAAGAATACATTCCACAACCACAAGATCCTCAACAATAATTCTATCCACCGTAACAACAAGTCAATCAATAACAACAACAATACCCACAATACCAGAACAAGGAATCACCGATCCCGAAGTCGAACGGAAGAAGCCTTGTCCCGTATATTCTCTTTATTGGGCAAAGCATTCAAAAGTCGCTATTCCACACCAACTAACAACAATCAAAGGATTTCATCAAACACTGCAATGTGCAAATTGCACGGTAGGGTGTGAATATGGGTAATCAAGGACAAATGGTTGAGTTATTGGGAATCGCAGGATATGCTACCGATTTCATATGGGTAATCAAAGCGGTTCCGTATCGTGGTAATCAGTTGGGTCGAATGTTGGAAATCGACAGATGTAATGTTGGGAATAGAGCGGTGGGTAATCGAATGGGAATGTTGCGACCCAGCTTGTTGGGAATTATGGAAATGTGAATCAGGGTAATCAGATTAAGTGTTATAACTGTCAAGGAATGGGTCACATGGCACGAAACTGTCCCACTAAGCCGCACAAGAAGGATCTTGCGTATCTTCAGAAAGCTATCTTGTTGGTACAAAAGGAAAACGCAGGCCTTCAGTTGAGTGCTGAGGAACATGACTTTATGGCTATTATGGATGATTTGGAAGACCTCGAGGAACTCAATGCAAACTGCATCTTCATGGCAAATCTTCAGGAGACTAAGTACGACACGGATTCTGACGCACCTCCTGTCTATGACGCCAACGCAGTATCTGAGGTACCAATCATTGATCCATGCTATAACAATGTCATATTTGATGTGTTTACTCATAACGAACAAAGATTCGTGACGCCAAGACCTACTTATGATACATACCGACAATCCGAGTTGTAGCAATACTAACTCTGAAACTCCGGATGTGGATCCTAGTGGAGGCTGTGTGGCACAAAATACTGAGACTGATGAGGAAACACGTGCTTATTTTGAATCATTAATCAATCAGTGTGGCATTGAAATTGAGAAAGTTAGAACGGTCAATCGCGAGGTTAAGGCCGCGAATAAAAAATTGACCGCTGAGCTTGAGAGTTACAAGGAGAACGCAAAAGCCTTTGAATTTCATACAAACAAAGTTTCATAATTAGAAATTGGTTATCGAGATTCTGTTTTAAGAGAAAAACAATTGCAACTCAAGTATGACACACTTGATGTGAATTTGAACTTGAAAATAAAATCTTTAAACAAGGAAATTTCTGATCTAAATGACCAACTTTCTAAACAAAAAGCACTTTTTCGATCTTGAAAAGAGAAGAAACAGTTGATTGTCGATTTTTCAAAACGAGAAGATTCTCTTCTTGATGAAATTCTTGATAAAACGGAAAAATCAAAACATTGGACAATTTGCTTCTTACAACCGGTCATTTAGCTAAATCAAACAAGATGCTTTCTAACCAAGTTAATCCACATTTTCATACTTCACATAAGATGGCACTTGGTAACTAACCCTTCTTCGCTTCTCAAGAAGGCTCGTAAATCTCGTAATGTGTTGGAAAATGGAAAACCTTTGCATGAACCCATAATTGTTCGTGATTCTCTTGAAACGTTGGAACTATCCGAGGAGAGTAGATCAAAGATGAAACAAAACATCCGGAAATCAAACCAATTGATTATAACAAATGGAACAAAATTAATGGTATTTCGCTTGTTTCTCAATCAACGTTTTCCACCAAACCAAGTGTTTCAAACAAAGTGTCAACACTGCTTCAAAATCGCTTCAAAATCGGTTGTTGTCTCCAATTCTCTTTCGAACATTGAACAAATGTCGTCAAACAATCCTTTTAATACAAGTGAAGCGCCAAGTATTTTGGAAAATGTGAAAATGAGAATTTTAGATCTTCAAGAGACCGTTAAAACTAAAACCAATATTAGAACAAACATCCGGTTTAATAGTTTTGATAATGAATGTAAAAGTTTTTGAAACTCAAATTGCCCTCAATTTGAATAACATCAACTCAAGGGTAATTCATTTTGAACAAGCCTTTTGAAAGAAACAATGACTTTGTCAAGGACCATAAATCCTCGGTAAAGCAAGCTAATGAAAGTGTTGAACACATCAAAGTTTTCGAAAAGTTAAATGATTCTCTCCGAAGATGTTCGACTCATCGATATTATGTCCATCATTTTGCAAACATATTTCGTTGAAGATCATGAAAGACTCAAGATGAGACCTCCGAAATTGTTTCAAAATATGAAAAGCTCTTGAAAACTTGAAAAGAAAATGTCTCATATTTTAAACAACTTGATCGAAAACCGAGGAATGCAAGTATGACAAACTGTCGATGAGCGTGCCTACAATGACATGAAAGTTAAAATGATCTTTTGAGGGCTCACCGAAAGTCAAAAGGAAAGGCGGTGGATACCGTGATTAAAAACCATTGATCATGGAGAAAGCAAATGTTCCCAAACCGTTTCCAAACCAAAATGTCTGCTTTATGCCTCCTCCAAAAGTCAATGAGAAAATGTTTCATCAAAACCACCACTCCACCGCCTACCTAAACAACATGCGATAAAGGAAAAGCGGTTATCGAGAAACCAAAAGTTTTAGCACCGGACTTTTTAAGATGAGTACCACTAATGCGTCGCCTCCACATCTAAAACATATGGAACAAACGACATGAGTTTAGACAAGCACTCTAAAGAGACTAGGAAAGCTGAAACAACCTCCCTTGATAAAAATGTGAATCCTAATGCGTGTGCCATACCTTCTACAGGACTAGAAAGCACCTCTAGGAGCAGCAGACTAAAGCCTAAGAACAATACAAGGAACAATAGAGTCTCGCATGCCTCTAGGAGTAGCTTAAATAAAGAGAAGAAAGTAGAAGAACACCCTAGGAATTTACCGTTTTTGAATAAGAAAGACATTTCATCTGAATGTACTGAACCTATGAAACTTGCTAAGTCTAATGAATGTGTTGAATCTCTTTGTTTAACTTGCAAGAAATCTTTAAATAATGTTCAAGATGATTGTGTTTCTAAGAATGTGAATGATAAGCCTGTTCAGAAGAACGTTCCAAAACGATCTTACGCTAAACAAGTAGGAAGACTAGTTGCAAAACTTAGACTTTACACTACTGACAGGAACCCAAGCGTTTACTATAGGGATGATATTTGGAAACCCACAGGTAGAACTTTCACACTCCAGAATGGTACAATGAGTGATAAACCGTAATTCCTCGTAGAAAACCTCTCGAGTGTGATAAGGATTTTACCTCTAACCCAAAGGAACCAAAATCAAAACGGTTTCCACAATATTCTTTTTTCATTTATCGCGTGTTATCGAAATTTGTCTTTGGATCGCCGACTCGGGTTGCTCCAAGCACATGACCGGAATCAAGTCACGATCAATTTCGTCGAAATTCATGGGAACCGACGTTTGGAAATGATCATGTAGCAGCTATCATGGGTTATGGAGATCTTCCTTTGGAAATTATTTGATCACTCGGGTTTACTATGTCAAGGATTGGGACACAATTTGTTTTCGGTCAGGCGATTACGTGATGCGATTTAGAGGTTGCTTTAGGAAAATGCTTGCTTCGTTAGAAACTTGATGGCATCGATCTCTTAACCGGGAATCGTGATACAAACTTGTATGCTATCGACATCAATCAAATGGCCTCTTCATCACCAATATGTCTTATGACACGAGCATCCGGAACACAGTCCGGTTGTGGCACGACGGTTATCCCATCTCAATTTCGACACCATCAACAAAATTGCCAAAGATAACATCGTCAACGGACTTCCAAAGTTCAAATACACCAAGGATCACTTATGTCCATCATGTGAACAAGGAAAAGCAAAAGAGCATCATATAAACCCAAACCGCACCTAGTTCGAAGCAAAGTTGCATATGTTGCACATGGACTTATGTGGCCCAATGAGAGTTGAAAGCTTTAATGGGAAAAGTATATTCTTGTTATCGCCGATGATTATTCGAGATATACATGGGTTAAGTTTCGAGATCAAAAGACGAAGCACCGTGCATCATCATCACCTTTCAAACGTATTCAAGTACTTCTTCAAACCCGAAGTGGTTGTAAGAATGCACAACGACACCGAATTCACTAATCGTGAGTTACGAACTTATTTTGAAGATTAAAATTCAAAATATTTTTTTAAAAATTAAAAAATTAAAAAAAAAAATTTAAAATAAAAAAAAAAAATTGGGAAAAAAATTATTTTAAAATTTTTTAATAATTTTAAAATAAAAAAAATTTTATCCCCAAAAAATTTGGGGGTTTCCCAAAAATTTAAAGGGGAAAATTCTTGCTTGTTAAATTACCAAATTTAAAATTTAAAAAACGGGGGTTTTTTTAAAAAATTTTCCTTTTAAATTATTTTTAAATTTTTAAGATTCAAAAAATTTTATTTAAAAAATTTACCCAAATTTTAAATAAAGCATTTTAAAAAAATCCCAAAAAATTTTTTTTTTTAAAAATTTTAAAAAAATCCAAAAATTAAAATTGAAAAAACAAAAATTAAATTTTTTTAAATTTTAAAATTTTTGAAAAAATTAAAATTTTTTAATTTAAAACCCAAAAAAAAAAATAAAATTTTTTAAAACCCAAAAAAAGTTTAAAAATTTAAATTTAATTTTAAAGCAAATTTGGGTACAAAAAATCGATCAAAAAAATTTAATTTTAAAAAACAATAAAAAAACCCCTTTTTCCAAAAAAAAATCCTTTTTTAAAAAAAAAAACCTTTAAATATTAAAAAATAAACCCCCAAAATTTTAAAATTATTAAAATTAAAATTTTACCCAATTTTAAAAAAATTTTTTTAAAAAGGTTTTAAATATAAATTAAAAAAATTTAAAAAATAATTTAAAAAATTTTAATTAGGTTTTAAAAAAAAATATAAAAAATTAAAAATTTTAAAAAAAATTAAATTTAAAAAAACCCTAAATTCCCTTTTAACTTTTAAAGCAATAAACTTATAAACCTTTTTTTAATTAAAAAATTTAAATTTTAAAATTAATTTTGTTATTAAAATTTGAAAAAAAATTAAAAATTAAAATAAAATTTTAAATAAAATTTTAAAAATTTAAAATTTATTAATAAAATAAAAAAAATTTTAAATTTTTTAAATTTAAAATAAGGGAATAAAAAAAATTTAAATTTAACCCTTTTTTTTAAATAAAGAAAAAAAAGGGTTTTTTTTCAATTTTTCCCCAAATAATTTCCTTTTAAATAAAATTTATTAGTTAAAAGGGTGTGAAGTTTTCCGGGTAAAATTTTTATTTAAAAAATTTTTAAAAAAATTAATAATTTAAAATTTAATTTTAAAAATTTTAAAAGTTTTTAATTTAAAAATAAAAAAATCAAATTTTAATAAAATAAAAAAATTTTTTTTTTAATTTAAAACCAAAAAAAAAATCCCCCAAAAAATAAAATAAAAAAATTTAAAATTTTTTAAATATTTATTTTTTTTATTTTTGAAAAAAAATTTTTAATTAAATAATTTATAAATTAAAAAATTTTTTTAAAAATTTTTATTTTAAATTTTTAAATTTTTTTTATTTAAATTTTTTTTTAAATTTTTAAATTTTTTTTAAATTTTTGGGGTTTTTAAAAAAAAAAAAAAATTTAAAAAAAAACTTTTTTTTCTTTTTTTAAAATTTTTAAATTTTAAATAACAAATTTTAAAAGTTTTAAATTTTTTTTAAAAAATTTTTTTTTTTTGTTTTTTTCTAAATTTTAAAAAAAATTGATTTTTTCCTAAATTTAAAAAAAATTTTTTTTTTAAAATTTTAAATTTAAAAAATTTTTAAAATTTTTTAAAAAATTTTAAAAAAAAAAAAAATTTTTAAAATAAAAATTAAAATTATTAAAAAAAAAAATTTTATAAAAAAATTTAAAATAAAAAAAATTTAAAAAAAATTTTAAAATTTAAAATAAAATTTTAAAAAAATTTTTAAAATTTTTTTAAAAATTTTTTTAAAAATTTTAAAAATTTTAAAAAAATTTTTTTTCGTTTTTTAAAAAAAGTTAATATTAAAAAAAAAAAAAATTTTAAAATATAAAAAAATTTTTTTAAAAAAAATTTTAAAAATTTTAAAAAATTTGTTAAAAAAATTTTTTTTTTTTTTTCCCTTTTATTCAAAAAAAATTTTTTTTTTTTTGAAAAGTTTTAAAAATTTTTTTATTTTTTTTTGTTTTTTTTTTTATTTAATAAATTTAGTAATTCTTTTTTTTTAATTTTAATTTTTTAAAAAATTTTAAAATTAAAAAAAAAAAAAAAAAATTTAAAAAACCAATTTTTTTGGGGTTTCCCCTTCTTTTTCCTCCCTTGGGTTTTATTTTTTTGGGGAAATCACCCACCTTTGTTTTTGGGGGAATTTTGGGGGGTTTTTGGCCCTTTTTATCAGGGTTTTATTTCGTTTTTTTATTTTGGGTTTTTTAATTTTAAATTACTTTTTTTTTTAATTTAAAATTTTTAATTTTTTTGGTTACCCTTTAATTCTTTTTAAAAATTTATTTAAATTTTAAAAATTGGGATTTTTTTTAAAAATTCCTTTTATTTTTTATAAAATTTTTTTGGGGGGTTTTTTTTTAAAATTTTTAAAATTTTTTTTTTCCTTTAAATTTTTGGGTTTTTAAAATTTTGGGTAATTAAATTTTTAAAAGGGGAAAATTTTTTTGGGGAAATTTTTTTTTAAAATCCGGGTAAAAGGGTTTTTAAAAAAAAAATTTTTTTAAAAATTTTATTTTAAAAAAAAAATTTAAATTTTTTTTTTTAAAATTTTAAAAAAAAAAAAAAATTAAAAAAAAATTTTTTTTTCCCGTTTTTTTTAAAAAAAAATCCTTCTAATATTCAAAAAAAAAATTTTTTTTAAAATTTTTTTAATTGGGTGGTTTAAACCCAAATTTTTAATTTTTAAAAAAATTTTAAAAAATTTTTAAAAAAAATTTTAATTTTTTTTTTTTTAAAAATTTAAAAATTTTTAAAAATTAAAATTTTAAAATAAATTTTAAAAAAAAAAAAAAAAAAAAATATTTTCCCTTTTTAAAAAAAAAAAATTTAATTAAAAATAAAAAAAAAAAAAAATTTAATAAAAAATAATTTAAAAAAAAATTTTAAAAAGTTTTTAAAAATTTAAAATACCTATGTATTGTGACTCGAAAAGTGTCATAGCCATATCATGCAATCTGTTCATCACTCAAAGACTAAGCATATCGAGTCCGCTATCACTTCATCAAAGAGTACGTCGAAAATGGTCTTGTTGAATTATTCTTCGTGAAGACAGATTACCAACTCGCCGATATATTTACTAAAGCCCTTCCAAAAGAAAGGTTTGACGATTTAGTTCGATTTAATTGGAATGCGAAGCCTAACCCCGAGGAGTTAGAACGTCTTTCGAATCTTCTTGAAAATGATTTTCCAAAAAGTCATTTGTAAATATTTTTGAAAACAAAATACAAAATTTGAAAACCAACAAAACAAAATATAAAAATATAAAACTTTCAAAAATACAAAACAATATAAAATAAAAACCAAAAATATTCTTCTCACGACATGTCTCTCATATAATCGATATTCAGACGTTTCTAGAAGTGTCATTCAACAATGATACGGGTATGTACGGATGCTTGAGCGAGAGTTCTTTAATGTTTTCAAAACATGTCGTTTCTCAAAATTTCTTCAATAATGGCTTTCGTATACTTGATCGAAACCGGACCAAAATGATGACTTTTGATTATTTTCAAATCAAAACTCGTGCTTTTAATGAAAATCACAAGTGTACGCTTCAAGGCACTACATTTAAAAATGGTGAGAAATCATCATCATCTTGAGCACCTTTTCAAGATTGTTCAAAAAGATTTTTCAAAATCTTTCAAAATATTTTGTGCTCAAGATAACTCCCTCTTAAACCCTTTAATTGATTATGCTTTATTAAAGGGGGAGTACAAAACCAAAATGTTCCAAATTCATGCTTAAATCAAATACGTTTGTCTCCCCAAAAGATTCTAAAATGTTGTTTAATCCGTTGATATCAAAAATATCACGATTATGCTATTTTTGAGGGGGAGGAGACGTGATTAAAATGTGATCAAAAAAGTTTAATGATCGTTGTTTGAATCTCAAAATGAGCTCGACTCAGTCGTAACCAATGAATTGACGGGAATCAAAGTCAGTAAATGTACCATCTCGAGAAACTTGTGATAGATATGCACCTTCATGGGTCTAACCTCCTTCTCAAGGAGTGTTTACAACTTCAAGTTAGTTATTAGAGCTAGTTGTCACCTAAAAACTGACAATGGAACTCTTTAACTAGGCAACGTAATCGTGTCTCGTGGGGAATTTGTCTATCGTAAGCCGATCAATTCAAAAAGTGCGAACTCTACCCTCTATGTGCAGATTTCTGACAAAACTTATGAGCACATGTGAAGGGGGAGTGTTTTTGAAAATATAAAACTCTCGGAGTGTTTCAAACATGTTTTCTATCATAAACACTCTGTGAGATTTTCAAGAAAAATGGTTTTATGGCAACAATAGGACAGTCATGGAGTTATAAGGTGACTAAGGATAGGTAAATCGGTCCTATGATCCGCATGAGCCGGAGGATCTACCAAGGACACAACCAATAGTTAGAATTAGAAGTCCTTAGGTATGATTGGAAAAAAGGAGTAATGTGAGAAAGGAGAAAGAAGGGTTGAAGAATTAAAAGAAATGTAATGATAAAGGGTGAAAAGAAATAGCCTCCATATTCAACCTTAGGGCGAAACCGGGTTCAATTCATCACTCTTGGTTGTCACCGAGATGACACCGGTATTGAAGACAAAGGCGTCATGGACCTAGTGACGCACTGTACTAAACCTTCTAGCTACTCAATTCCTCTTAAAAGGATTTGTTTCATTCTCACTGGGAACCCTACATAATCTATCGACTTTCTCTTAGAGATCGTTGATATTGAAGAAGGAGACCCCCTCCCTAGTCTCCGCTCAGGAAAACCAAAATGCACTATTGAGTCTAGAGCCACGAGATTCATTAAAAGATCTCACAGGAACACTTGACATGACATCGCTTGTTGTTCATCAATAAGGACACAAGTGATATATTCTAGAGTCCTACGCAGATCTTAGCAATTTGCCAGAACATTTATGAGAAGTTTCACATCCGTGAACTTGGTGATTGAATGGAAATTCTGCCGTGGTCAACATCAGCGACCGATTGCAGTCGCTTGTAATTCTTTATGGGTTACGCTTAGTGTGTCTCAAACGGTCTCTGATCGTGAAGTGATGCTTGTGTACTCAATGACTCATCCGAAGCTGTAGGTGTATTTCGTACATCGCGTTATCTCACTTGTGGGACTCCGGTTCAGAACGGCCTGTGAGAATTAGAGGCGTGTTTTCACACTATGTCTGTTAACACCTCGAAATTCAAACTTGTAAGCGCGGAATCCGCTTATTTCTAACCTGCTTTATGTTTTCTTCTTATGGAAGCTCGGAGCGGATGGATCGTGCGGACTCGCCACATGCTCATACCAACAACATATGAACGTTCTCATCAAAATCAAAGGCAACTCAAAGTTAAAGATGATTCTTCGTCAATGTCAAAGAATCTAAAAAGTGTAAAGACTCGAGAACTTCATCATTGGAACTTCAAAGTCAAATAGAAGTGTGAGCATGGTGGAGAAGGACGTGGAGACACCTAACCAATGAAGTTGACAACGGCAGACAACCACATTTAATAGATCACAAAGCATGAAGGAACAATGAATCAAGACTATTCTATATCTACACACAAAGTTCAAGCTCGAGATATGTAAAGACCTAATCAAGTGGAGCATCATTTGAATGACCACCCCTTAGGGGGAGATTGTTAGCCTTAATTGTTTTATTAGAAGTGATGGTCATTCACGTTTAGGAACTTTGTATCGTGTGTTAGATATCATGATAGAATAGTCAACGGGCTCGTGGATTGGACTAAGCAAATGGCTAAGCGTTATGATAAGCTTGCCTTGTATAAGTCCAAGCAACCCATGTCCAATCCATACGAAGCCCAAGTCCAACGAGGCCCATAGGAAAGCCTTTTAGGTTTTCATGTATTCCACCTATAAATACCCCTCAAATGGTCATTTGAGGGGTGTGCTTGAAAGTGTGTGTGTGTGTGTATTTTCTCTCTCAAGGAATATACAACTTCATTGTGTTTATCTTTATCCTCACAACATACACGAATCTTATATCATTCAAGTCACCGTCATCTTAATCTTTCCTTTCTACTAAGCTTTACGTTTGTGTTTGGTTTCACGTGGGTATACTTGTATAAGTGTTGGGTTTGTGATAAGGTTGATAAAACTAAGGTCCTACAGAAATGTTAATATTTGAAGCACCTTGAGACGTATCATCCAAAGATAAAGAAGCATTAAAATCTCCCAAAATTACCCAAGGATTCCCATGATCAAACTATTTATGCACACCCAAATTATGCCATAATTCACGCCTTGTTTGATAGTCATTAGATGCGTAAATAAAAGTGCAATACAACGCCTTTTGATCACCTTGAGAACAATTTGCAAATGAATCGCTTGAGTTGAAAAGGACAATGGCATTACATCACATAATCATCATTCCAACCTACTATTATCGTGTACCCTTTACACAATAGCTATTGTTGGATATCCTTTTCCATCTCGCACAAACTTTAGAACATACACGATCAAGCTTACTAATGTCAACATGAGATTCTAATATCGCGCACACATTTAGAGAAATATTCATTTATTACCGACGAACCTCCTTTTGTTTGGGGTGCGGTTCAAACCCGTATATTCCAAGACGCTATACTATACATTGATAACCTTCTCAAAAGGAGTGCTTGCCCCTAGTTGTTTCGAATATATCCCAACCTCATATGTCTCTTTAGACACGTTCTCCACATCATCACTATCGTAACCTTGAGTCTCATCTAAAATACCCTCTTGAAGAACTCCAACCGTTTTACCATCTTCATTCTAATTCCCACTCGTTCCTTCACTGTCTAGAGATGAAAACGAGTTCTTGGTTTGGATTGTGTTTTTGTTGTTTTGTTTGAAAGATCCCACACCAGATTTTTTGTAAATAGGTTTATATTGGAGATTTATCCTAGGCTTAAACCCACCATTTTTATCGACATTCTTTTTTCCTTTGTTACGACTCTTAACAGTAGTAAAACCATCCTCTCTAGTTTCCTCATGCCTTTTAGGGGCTTCTTTTACCTCGTGAGGGCAGTGTTCAATTCCATGACCAAACAATTTGCACTTAGAACATAGGGGTGGTTTCCATTCGTATTCAGTACGAACCTTCACACATGAATAACCCTCATCCTCAATGGAGGGAATAGCCACAACAACCGATTCTTTCAACTCATTAGATGCCTCAACTTCTATCATAGCTATAGCATAAGAGCTCCTCCCCCACGACTCGTTGTACATTGTGCTAGAGTAAGCATCTAGCATTAGTGGGTTTCCATTCCTTGACGAATGACACTAAGCCCATCACGGTAAAGGCGCAAGTGGGACATCGTGCATTTTAACCCACAAAGGAATTTTTCAATGATTTTCTTTGGTCAAGTTCGCGATGGGTGTCCATTTTTAAGAATGATAGGGACATTCCTAATCATCCACGGACCGTTTTCCAAAGACATCATCAACATCTTTATTCCAAGAGAACTTAAAGAAGTAAAACCCATTAACATTCATCATGATTTTTTGAATACCAAACTTACCTCAGGCATTAAACACGTAATTTTCCACGACTTGGAAAGCTACCCTCTTTCCAATAAAATACCAGAACCGAGTAACTAAGCCGGTTGTTAAGTTCCATAATAGAAGCTTTTGGGACCATGGCCTCAAACTCCCCATTATTCGCACCACAAACTTCCACTTTTCGAAAATTAACCTTCTTCAGGACTGCTACATCTGATACTACGTTTAGGTAGGACTTCTGTGATTCAACAGTAGTCTTTCTTGTAGACACGTGCTCCATATTCAGAACATCTATGTTGTTGCTAGAAGGATTCTTCTTAGTGGAGTCAGCTCCATTAGGGTTATTATTAAAACCCTCATTAGTATTACCATCTTGACCATCCATATTCTTTATCTTATTAGTAATTCTAGACAATGGCGACCTTAAATTCCCCTCTCCTGAAATCTCCTCCATCAACACACAAATGGTTTAACAAATTAAAAAGACACGAAGAGCCAACTAAAAAATGGGTTTTGCTTGAAGTGACATTTTATCAAACAGTTGGTGTGCAACATCAAATTGATTGATTTGGGGGTGAAATTTTTGTGGCTTTTTGGAAATATATATGATTTGATGTTTGGACCACGAATTTGATTAAAAAATGACTGTTTTAGTTGTGGGTATCTAGTGCCATTTTGTAGTATCAGGGGAAACATGATGTTGGAGAGAAGAGGGATAGTACTCTTTTTTCCTTGTCTGTTACGGATTTATATTTCTTTGTATTATTGGCAAGATCAGTGACCGAAATCTTTGGAGTACAAGTATGTCAGAATTGTATTTTGGATGTAGTAATGCCAATAGTGAGTTTCCAGGGTGTGTTTGGGGAGGGGCTTATGGGGTTTAGGCTTCCAAAATAAGTCGACTTATAAAATAAATATCGTTTGTCATGTGGGCTTATGAAATCATAAGCTTCTAAAAGGGGCTTAAAACTTTAGCCCCATAAAAGGGGCTAAAAACTTTAGCCCGGGGCTTATGAACTATATATTACATATTTACCCACAAAAATATCTAACATATACCATAAAACTCATTTAATTATATCCCTTTTAGTAATTTTGCATTAATAAGCCCACCAAATTTCATTTGCCAAACAAGTTTACAAAATACAAATTTGACTTTGGCTTATAATAAAAGCCCTAGCCCAAATTTCAAATTTCACTTCAAATTTCAAATTAATTCGCCAAACATACCCGAAGTTGAAACTATACAAAGTTGGTTAAAAAAATAAAAAGTCCGAAACACTTTTATGAACATTAATTGTGCTAATAAATATTAAAAAGTTGGTTAAAAAAATAATAAATAAATTCCAATAAGTTAATGAGTTTATATATCTATACTACATATAAATAGTGTATGGTCAAAGTGGATTTGTTGAATGTTGAAAATTAGTCAAAGGTAAGAGAAATATACAATGTAATTAATACTTTTATTAAAACACATCATTACTTAAAAGTACACTGATTTATTCATATTGTACAACCAACTAAAAACTTATCTACCAAATCAAATACAAACAATTAAAACACCCTTACTAAAAAGTACAATAAAATTTTCACAATAAACAATTTAAACAAGGTACAACATAATGCATAATATAAAATAGTCAAACACACTAATTAATGTTATTTTTAAAACACCATAAAATGAAAAGTATATGTTATTATATACATTAAACAAATTAATAAAACACACAAAGTTTCATGCATGCTAACAAGTTGTTAACTGCTAGATGTAAGCTGATAACTGTTGGCTGCAAGCCGTAGCTATTTCTTTTATAAAGTGTTTTATAAAATAGTTGTAGCTAAAATTATAAAATGTAAAATGATATAAAAGAACATGGATATATAATTAAAAGCAAATATAAAAATATATACAAAAATTACACTAATATCTTTTTTACGATCTCGCAAGCCTTAATTTTTTTTGTTACTACAGTAAAACCTCTATAAATTAATACTCGATAAATTAATAACCTCAATAAACTAATAATTTGTCCGTCCCAACTTGGCACCGGTATAAATTTGGACCCCGTCGATAAAATAATAAGATAATAATTTTTTTTGAAATCCTATTGCATATATATTTGTCCCGACAAAATTATAAATTAATAATTACTAAAAAAATCCATACATATATGTGATACACTTGAAAATTCTAAAATTTTGTAGTAAAAAATGAATCTATAGTGACTGTTTTTTGTTGAACTTCAAATCTATATTGAGTTCATATTTAAATGTTAATTAAAACTTGACAAATTCAATTGATTTGTGAATATTAATTCATTAAATGTTAATTGTAACTTATTTTTCTAATTTATTTTTCATCTTTAAAAGGTTAACGAGTTTATATATACATTTTAAATGCTTATTAGTTGCAATGAAATTAATTTTCTTACTATAAACGAGTGAAAACAGTATACTAATCAACACAAAAGAAGTCGACATACAATGTAGAATATAAGCATGGTACATATGAATTCTTTAACCAATGTGGGATCATAACTAACCAGCTACCTAAATGTTAAGTTACTATATATTTTTTAAATTCTATACCATTTATGAATTTATGTCTTTACTAATTCATGTTTTTGTCCTCAAAATAGGAAGCTACTCCGATGATTAATCATGAGCTTAAAAATGATTATGAAGTGACAACGCAGTTAACGGATTAGGAGATCCTCTACATGGTGCAGCTTTTATCATTAATTTCATGCGGGTTCACTTACTCTAAATTTTTCGTTCTAGTTTGTTCGGTTTGTGTTGATGTTCGTTTCGATCTAATATACAAAAATTGTTTGTCTTAACTCTTAAGTGAAAAAAATTACATGCAACTATCTTTATTTTTGGATATTAGCTTCTGTCTCATACAAGCTTTCCATTTGAACCAACTACAAGTTATATCATTTTGTAGCAACTAATTAAGCTTTTATTATTATTCCTGCTAAGTCATATTTAAGTCAGTTTCACTTAGAAGTTAACCCTGAGTCTTCTAAAGAAATTCTTTTGAATTACGTAATCGTTAAACATTAAGTTAAAATCAAACCTCAAAAATTTAGAACTTATATAAGTTTTGGCCAGATACACCTGATGGCAGTTCAAGTTTCACTTTCAATATTGAACTTGAATCATAATGTTCTGTCCAAAGCATTATACAATTCAACAACGAATGTTGCGTATGCACTCCAGTATACAACATAGTAATAGTTCATGTCTTTATCCTATGTGGGACGTACGATACAATGGTTTTATCAAAAATAAAAATAAAATCAAAAGGAATAAACAAGGTACCAAAATGTTGATCGTGTATCTCTTGAAGAAATGAAGATACTAAGTGAAAGCATAAACAATGGATCCAACGATCTTCTATGGATACAATTTTCTATCATTGATTTCATATGAGTTTACTCAACTTTCTTTTCTTTGTTTTGTTGTGGTCGAGGAGAAATTCAACGTAGATGCGATAGTCTTTTTGTTTCTTGATTTACATGCCTTGAAGTTTACATTTTGTTAAAATTAGCAAAGCTTTTAGTACTCAAATGATATCGTGTAATTATGTCATGTTTTGATGTAGAGCAGATCAATTGTTTCAACATTAGAAAGAATCTAAATGCCCAAAAAGTATTGTTTATATCCGTTACATTCGAAATTGTGGATGTTAGCTATCATTACGCTTTAGTATATTAGCTACCGACATTGCTTATGGTTGACAAGTGTGGGATTAAAAGACTATTTTTCATCCGAAAGTATCAAGGCAACTTTATTAGTACACTTTACCCGGGTAAGAAACCATTTACCAAAAAAAAAATTGTAATTACGATATTGAAGTCTACATTATTTACTTTCATTTATAACTGTTTTCATATATTGAATCATTGAGATAAATGACATCGAGTTTGGATACCAATGCTTTTGGATTTGAGATCTCTTTAATTCAATACTGTATCGCAACACAACAACATTGTTTCGACTATATGAGATCGACTAATAATACCGCCTATGTGATAGGTGATACCGTGATACAGAGAAATTCCAAACATAGCCTGTATGAGAAATATGTTTCTTGGGCATGAGATATAAGATTATTATGACGTTACTTCCAAAATGTTGATCATGTATCTCTTGAAGAAATGAAGATACATAGGCAAAATTGTAATAACGATACATGTATTTTCGCTATTGTAGTCTACATTATTTAAGCCTTCGAGGAAACTCAATTTCAATCATTGTGTTTAGTGCATTTGATGATGGGCTTAATGATACCACGTATGTGATGGGTGATACCATGATAGAGAGAAATTCCATATGTAGCCTGTTACGACAAATATGTTTCGAGGGCTTGATATTTAAGATAAGTACGACATGTAAGAGTAATAGTTTTCTCATTGTTTTTGTTATGGATTGATCTTAGTTTCAAATTTAGTTATTGTACTATATATGTACCTCATAAAGAAACAGATTATCAATCTTTGTAAATAAAATATCTGAGTTGACATAAATTAGAAAAAGTTTTGAAGTTATATAAATTTACAAATTGTGATTTATAAGTTAGCACCATATCTTTTCTTTAACCTCTGTGAGAAAATAAGATACCTAAATTTACCTTTTTACTCATGCATTTTTATAATTTCTAATCCTCAACACATGTGTGCTAATTAATAACTCTCATCACTTACAACACGACGACTTCCTTTCAAAGAATATAAAATCGAGTAGAGTACGAGATGTCGATGAGATTCAATTTCAATGGTTGGGCTTTGTGAGCCTGAAATGACAAATGTATTTTGAGGGCTTTGATTCTAGGCAAAATGATTCAATCTGATTGAACGATCTCTCATCGAGTAGTCTATTATCACCTACAACATTGCGGAAGGGCATATTTAAGGGGTTACTGAGGGTTCACAAGAACTTCATTGATTTTGTCGCCTAGTGTCATATTTTTTGTTGAAACTCATATTTTTGAAATGAATCTGGTCAAAAAAAAATTGTATTACATATTTTGGTTTAGTTGGCCCATTGTATTATCATTAAAAAGAATGTAAACATATTCAATTATATAATCGGGTCCGCCACTGCACCGCGACATCCTTTCAAGCACTTTATGAATTTAACATCCATTAGTTCCAGGATGAGTTATATTAGAGGTGTGATACATCCAAAAAAAGAATATACACAAATCATCCACTCGCTGACCATTGGTTTAATCAATGGGGACCACACTGATTAAACAAGTATCATAAACAAACCCAAAAGGCCAAAAGTATCATAAACAAGTTCTTTGCCATATTTCAAATTGGTTTAACTTCGAAAAATTTTAGGCGATATAAAGTTTTAACTTTTCTTAAATTGATAATCTAACTTTCATAAGCACAATTATGGACTACCTTATTAAGTTTTATGTTGTTGAAAAAATTAGAAACTTTTTTATGTTTGATAATAATGTTTAACTATTTCAACACCATCAACTAGCACAGCATATACAATGGACTCGTAACCTTATTAAGACATCTTTTGGACACAATTGTTAAGAATTAAGTTGAAAAGAATTAGGAACTTGTATTATGTTTAGGATAACCCTGCTGTTGTTGTTTCAACTTCTATTTCAACACCATCAACTAGGGCGTACCCGAAGCATATACAACTTTGGACTCGTAACCTTATTAAGACATCTTTTGGACACAATTGTTAAGAATTAAGTTGAAAAAAATTAGGAACTTGTATTATGTTTAGGCAAACCCTGTTGTTGTTGTTTCAACTTCTATTTCAACACCATCAACTAGGGCGTACCCAAAGCATATACAACTTCTCAACACATACATTCCACATACAATTTTGTATATAACCTCGGAACCTTTTATGTCTTAAACCTATGTGGGATGTTTGGTTCTTTATCAAAAAGAAATAAGCACTTTTAGTATTCTATTTCATACCAGTCACGTGTTTAATATACATTTTTTTAATCTATTAATGGATTCGTAGATCCTTCTATGGAGTACAGATTCATACTATTGGTTTCATGTGGGTTTACTCTAAATTTTTGTTCTTCTATCTTTGGTTGTTGCCATGGGAAAATCGGCGTAGATGCTACACATCTTTTGTTTCATCTAAAGTTTATTCAAGTAACTAACTCTGTTCTTTTATTTGGATTGTATGTTATTGTTTATGATAACCGTTTGTATGTCCGTGTGTATTGTGAGTTAAGCATTGTCATTGTTTTGGTTTATGGTTTTAGTTATGTCAAGACAAAAAACATAGTTACGACTATTACTTCCGGTATCATCCAAGATTTCATTATGCACGTAAGTTTTTGGCAAAATTTCTCTCAAAAACTTGCTTCTGCTTGATAAGAATGGGCGCAACATCAACTTGAACATATAACAAGGCTTCAGTAGTTTCATGGTATTAGGTGTAAGGTGTTAACATCATTACATCCTAATGTAAAAGTTCATAGTCGCGAGATTTAACAAGTCAAGAAAAATGATCAATTAGTGACTAGTTCAACTATTTTTGCTTCCAAGACTACTAAATTGAGATTTGCCAATCAACATAATTCAAAATCCAATTGGAGCTATATTTCTGCACATAAAGAGGATGTAGGTGTAGCCTCGAGAATTAAGAGAAGATAACAAGAAAGGACACTCCAAATTCTATTCTTGCAAATCATGTAAAAAGGCTCGAATTGAAGCAGTTTGGAGTTAAGCAATATAATTGGTAAAGAAAGTAGTTTAAAGCACATAAAAGAGTTCAGAAGTTAAAAATGAAAAATTGCATGTTGATTCGATGAAGTAAACTCGATAGTTCTAATGAGGCTAATGGTGTCACTAATTTAACGAATTTGAACATTTTTATTCAAGGTATGAAATATCAAGTAAGTAATCTAATGAGCTAAACTTGTTTGTTTGTCTGCCAAGTGTGTTATGACATTGATCTTTCATGTCAGATATAGGTTGTGATCCATTCACACATATCAGTGTATCATCCATTAATCATGTTAATATTATTTTCATATATTATATATAACAAAATTAACCACTTAAGTGTGGCCTAGTGGTAAAAGAGCTTATGACTATCACTATAAAATGTTTGAGGTCTCAAGTTCAATTCTTGCTAGAGGCAAACAACCTTAAGTGGCCACGCTAACCTCCTGAAAATGGAGGGTTTTATCTGATTTTAGTATGTGTGGTGATGAGTTCAAACCCATGAATTAGTCGGCCAAAAGGTCAAAAATTGACTATTTAGTACAAGACGTCGATGAAATTCAATTTCAATAGTTGGGCTTTGTGGGCCTGAGATGACGAATGTATTTTCGGGGCTTGATTATGGGCAAAATAATTAGTTCAGGATGAATTATATTATTGGGCTAGATGAGCTATCTAAGGATAAGCCTTTTAATAACATGGTTGTGAATTGTGATGGTGGTTAAAGGAAGTTTTGGAACTTGAACATCTTCTATGATCTTTTATTAAATTTGAGCATTCCGGAAATTAGTTAATTGTGAAAGTTTTGAAGCTAAATTCTTATTTTGACCTTAAAATAGTGTTTTCAGTATGTCAGTCTTTTGTTAAGTCATTTTTTTGGTTGGCTTGTTTTACATTCGTGAAATGTAGTGCGGCCGACACATATTATGTCTAATTAAGTTATGGATTTAACGTGTCATGAAGTTTAGCGTATTTTTTTACAGTGTAGAGCTTTAAGGATATGAGATTGATTCAAGTATCGTTATTTAATTTTGATGCATCAAAGAAAGACATTTCTTTGACCAAGTACAAAACTTTAAGATTTTGAGAGAATGATATGGAAGTTATATCTTTGTTAATTATGTAAAAACATTTACACGCATATAAAGAATCTAGCACAATTGGTCAAGAACTTATATAAGTTCTTCAACATGATATTTAGAAACATGATGTTTGAGCATCGAAAAACAATTAGTACATAAAGTATCACACCGTTTTAAAGGTTTGTACAGAAAATATGAGAATTTATTTGTTTTTGGACTATATAAAGTATCACATCATTGAAAAAGAATTGAGAATTTATATTAGTTTTTTGAACACGCTGCCCGAGATGAAGAAACATATTTTCATCTCTTGACAACTAGGTCCAACAACATAATACTAATCACAAGTTACAAATATCCATATACGACACACATAAAATGTCAAAAGTTTCTTTTAGCAACCTATGTGGGACTGTAAATAAATACAACCACTAGCAAAAACAAACGTGGAGCCTAATAATAACCATGACATCGTTTCAAGAAATTTATGAATTTATCGTCGACTAGTTTCACGGTGAGTTTATTGGGATGATGGGCTGTTTAACTTAACATGATATTCGAGCATCAAAATACAATTAGCCAAGAACGTAAAAAAAAATACAAAAAAGTATTTAAAATTGGGTATTTATATTAGTTATTGGACATTTGCGAAGAATATAAGATTTTAATTGAAGAATATAAGACATTAATTCCACAATCACGCCAACAACATAATAACAACCTCAACTTAAGATGAGATGTACAATGATAGATATAAAGTATCAAACATTTCTTTTAATCACCTATGTGGGATTATATATCAATACAACTATTCTCAAAAACAAATGTTGAGGTCATGTCATTAACTTGGTTGAAACAATTAAATATGAACAAGTATCAGCATATATCCTTATATCCCTGATAAATATAATGGTGATTTATGAACTCACCATTAAAATATTACGAAGTGTGAATTAATGAGAGTGAATTAATAAGGAAACCGACATAAATAAAATCACATTGTAAAATCAAGGCTACACCGTTGAAGGTGTTCGGACAATTTTTAATGGAATATCATTGTTTATGATATCGATCACCTTGTTTGGTACATCATAGAACAAACCCGTTAGTAAAAACCTCAATTGACCAATGACTAGAAAGCCGAGCCATAAAGTTTCAATCCTCCAAGCTAATTTTTAACCCAACTATGAAACTCTAACAAGACGAGGCATTGATCAATCAAACCAAAGCCAAGCTTGTGGCGAAGGGGCTTGATGTTTATGAAAATAGGCTTTGGCTCGAGCCACCACGTACTTAGTTGGACGCTCGTGACTAGTTCACTATCGCTGATGATTTTTCTCCTTTGCCAAACGCTGAGTATTTGGTTGAGAAAGCTGATCAGACCAAGCTGTTTACACCGAGAATGAATGTAGCCGGTCGGTGATGTATACAACTTACCACCATTTTGTTGAGTTTATGATATATAAAATACAATAAAACATAAAGACATCAAGAGTACACATGGAAGACTTAAGATCATAACAAATAAATTAATTAGCGAAAGTATGCGTAACGTACCTCTTGCGAATGTCAAATCCCTCGAGCAAAGCAAAACAACCCTCGAGCAAAGCAAAACAAAGAAGTACTTATTGGTGTAAGAATAATGTCTTACAACCACGTTCTTGTACACACGTACTATTAGCGATTCGATGCGAATGCTAGTTCTTGATCACAATAGAATAACCAAACACCTTGTTATGCTCAAGGTCACTCGTAAATCCCTTACAATGGGGATTCACTCGTCGACCAAGAATAAGAGGGAAGAAAAGAAGAAGTTTGGCCTTCTAATGAAATCAAGTGTACCAAAGGATGAATACATGGGATGTATTTATAGCCTTATGGTAGATGTCATGTTTACTATGGTTTCGATGTGGGATTCCATAGTTTGGCCAAAAACAAGCCCAAAAGAAGGTTCCTAAAACCGTCTCTTGGCTTGTTTACTTTTCTTCATATCCGTTGACATTTAACGACCAATAGTCACTTTCGATAAGTGCTTATCGCTCGTTTAGTCGTTTATTGTGAATTTAATAATTAAACATAATATTTTATATTAATTATTTAAACATCGAGTCTCATACGTAAAGTGTGCAATCCGTGGTCACGAGTTCGAATCCGGACATTTACGTGCTTGTAAATATATACATTTTCCAACAGCTCCCACTTGGATATGTTTACAAAGCGTGAAATGACATTGGTTAGCGTCTAGCAACACGTCAATGCCCGGTACAACTCGTGTATGGTTTCTGGAGAAAAACCAAGTTTGATGATTCATCATCATATTCATCCTTTGTTTCTAATACCATGTTAATAAGAATATGGATCTCACTCATTTCTTAATTAACTATTACATTTCTCGCTTTATGTGATTGATTAAGATTACCAATTCTTACGAACATATTCCGAAGACCTTGGGTATGGCCATACAAACATCTTAACAATCCTACGAGGGCCCGATAGTATTATACTTCAAAATAAATTTGAAGGAAACAAATCCCATTTTGACTACAAGCGAGATTCATAAATTTCGCAACACTACGAAAACAACCCTTATAACTACCGATTCGTATAGCGTTAGATTGCTTCACAAAATGCACTACATCCATGACATATCTCTTGTATCTCAAGTCGGAGGATAAATATCCATGATATACTTAATGACAAAGATCCATAAAGTATCATCATGCGGGTGGGATAAGTCCTATACTCAATTCATTGAATATCATCGAAATTAGTCATGCTACGCATCAATATACTTTCAAGTATATTCTAACTAATACTCGATTTGTCTTAATTCAATATCATTCCCATGTTATTGATTGACAACGGACTATTTAGAATAACTTAAGTTATTCAAGGATTTAAACATGCAAATCATAGGACACAATATTATAAATGAAATTAAGCGTATACCGTACTTTAATTCATTATAAATAATAATTGTTTAACATCCTTTATCCAAATACTAAATAGATCAATGCATGATAATTCTCGGTTAATGAATTTTGCCACAAGTCATGCAACTCATACTTGTTGACAAGGCATAATTTCAACTAACTTTGATCTACAAGAATTTTGAGAATACTTATTTCAAAAATTCAATAATTGAATTTCTTGTATGTGTTTACACATATCTTGATATTGTCATATCATTCCATAAGGTGCGTGATAACCGAACCACCCTTTTATGACAATCATCTTTCAAAACTTTTAAAGTTTAAAGTATTCTTTATTCTTTAATGTATAATGCAACTATGCTCTTAATTGAGCATAACTAGTCAACATGGTCATCACCAACGATACCATGACTAGAATTGAGTGTCATCTCAATTATACCAAGCATCATTGTGTACAACAATATGCTCTTTAAACATCCGTAAACTTGAGCGGTTATAGTGTAATGTTGGTGCCTACCAAACTCAAGTTTGTTGGCAATGACAATTATGAAATAATTGCCATATTTTCGTCCATAGAATCTAGGAGCATATCCGGGCTGTGGAATGAGATTCTAAATCCAAACATATTCCTTTTAAAATATTTATTACACTAACAACTTTCAATGTTGTCAAATCATCTTGTAACCAAGCATGACACAACAATCTTATACACAACATGATGTACATGATGAATCTTCAAGTTAAACTTTAAGATCTCATTCATATTATATCTTGTCAAAGATATGTATTTATCATGTTTTATTAGACTCATTTATTTCACCGCATATGTTTATAAACATATATTTCAAGGTTGTATATATTATTTCCAAATCTTACAAGCGAAGTTTCATTCCCAACTAAAACTTAATTTAAGTGGAATGTAGTTGCCCATACAACATATAAGATTTAAGAAAAATAAATAATACTCCCACTAGCTTTCAGGAATACTTATGAGCAATTTTATTTTAATTATTAAATCAAACATGGATTTAATATTAAACATAAGAATCATCTCCTAGATGCATGCATATATCCATTCATGGATTCTTGCAGTCTGTACAAATTCAAAGATTATTTGAATTCATAAACTACTTTGTATTACTTATCGTCCTCATAAAAGTAATTCACAACAAAGAGTTTTGATATTCATTGTCAAAATTTCATATCAATGAAACTAAGTAATACAATTATAATCTTTATACTTCTATTTAATGTATCTAGAAAAGAATATTCAATCATAGTTAATTGCTTAAATATGATTAATATTATTATCACTAGACATGCATTAAATATGTGTACAATATTGTCCATATGATTTCTACATAAAGATTTAAACCACTAAGGTTTCCATCCTTTGAAGAAACTCATATTCATTATTAAGATAAACCAAGTATCTAAAGTTGATTATCTTTATGGATGACATCTCAACATTCATAGTATGATTGATTTACCACAATTCATCATTTGGTAAATTCATCATTATGATTATCGAGCTTACCATGATCACGTAACTCATATTTCTCGACATATTAAATATCGAGATATCCTTTCGGATCTATGAGCGACAATTCCATCATATTGAGGTCTATCATTTACATGTTTAACCTCATCATGATATTTGCTAGTGTATTTTAGAAGATTATGTATTTTGTAATTCAATCTTTCAAGATCTTAAACAAAACTCCCACTTGCCTTTAACAATTTAAAGATTACCTTTAAATAGTTTAGCAAGTAAACAACAATACATTGTTCTCTTTTGGGATATTACAAAAACATTGTGAGTTCTAACATTATTTTGTTACAACTCACTATACAAGCGGTTTAACAAATTGAACTTCATTATAAGACTTAATGTGATTCATCACATTCCATAAACAAATGGTGTCTTATTAATCTTCTAGGTTGGAGTCTTATTGAGTATATTCAATCTATACTCAATATTCTAACCTTGATAACTTTTGGAAGAAACTATAGTTATCTTGAATCAAACATGCCAATAGATTTTGATTCTTCTAGCGAACATACCATAAAACTATGGTATTTCATTAGAATTAATATTGTAAGATAATCTAACAATATTTAAGATAACCATCTACTCTTTGGCTCATCTATTTACCAACAAAGTAAAACTTAATGGTACAATAGAATTACCAAGTCAATTGCATGTATTATAACACAAGTATTTTGACCAAGTCAAAAGACATATCGATTATAATCCCACTATCGTTATAAGTCATTGATCACCTCATTGACTTCATGCATATGTCTTAAAACATAGCAAGTTAACGTCTTACTTTATATTGTAAGTCTTGTATTAAAAGACTTCATGTTTGTGACTTTACAAAATCATAAACATTTTTAATTAAAGTAATTATGAACACCACCTCGGGTTTCAATTAATATTTCAAGTTAATACTTACTACATATATTTAAGTCATTCAACGAATACTTAAATTCAAAGTAGTATTAGATTACTTCATTTAATTATGTCATTCCATGAAAATTCAACGTGAAAGCGCAAAATCATCCATGCTCGTTCTCACGACACGTGGATATTTTACCTTGGGCTATAATCTAGTTCACGTTCTCACGTAACATAAATTGTAACTACAAGTGTTTCTTAAATATTGAATGACATAAATTTTGAAAATAAAGTAGTCTTTGTTATCATCTTGACACATGTTCTTAATAAGGCAATCATACATATAAAATATATAATTCCTATTAGAGCGTAACTCTCTTACCTTGCGATCAAGAGAATCCATTTAAATCATATTTATATGTGTTGTATCTTGCACACAATAAAGATTTCTCCCACTTGTGCATGGAACAACATCATGTAGCGAGATAAACAACACGATGCACGTTCGTTTATTTGATTAATATGATTTGTGTCATAGATATAACAAGTAGATGTAGAACTATATTGTTTAGTAAGGAAGCGTACGACTATCCTTAAAACATAAGTGTCTACAATTGGAAAGTAATTATCTTTGAAGATAATCGGGTTACTACACGGAAATAAGGCTTGTAGCTCCCTGAATTAGAAATCATTAAAACAACTTCTTATTCGGTAATGCAACACAAATGCTCCCACTGAATCGACAACATTGTAAGTGTTGCATAACCGATTAAAACAACTTGCTTGCTTTTTACTTTCCTACACCTTTAAAGAACCATACGTAATCATTACTAAGGTACTAAAGGTGTATTCTACTCTATGAATGATGGGTTATCCATCAAAGTTATTAACTTGAAAAATTGGGTATGCAATTTCTTCCTTATGAGCCTACCATGCCCATAATGGTATGTAGCACCTTTAAAGGTTAAAGCAAAACAACTAGATAAAATATGCTAGTTTGCCTTTTACCAATTTTCGCGATAATTAGTCTAGCTTCTAATTTAGTAACTCACATACATATTTTCCGGTTAACCAACATTCATGTTGTTACAAAAGAATTCATTCACCAAATGAAGGTAATGAAATCTTTATGGAAAATAAGATGTGCAATTCATTGCTATGAGTTACATTTAGAATTTAGACAATTCAAATGTTCCTATTATACCTTTCTCATTCATGAAAAGGAATAGGATTGAGTCTCATGCTTCTCCCATGGAAAAGAGACTTCGTTTGTCTTTTCGGTAAATTATTCTCGATCAAACATTTGTTTGAAAGCCAGAATGGAACAATTTATTGATCAAAGACTAAACTTCGTTTACGGTTAAATGTTGCAATTATACATTCAAAAGAATTACAAAATTCAATTTTAGTATTTTCGATAATTAACCTTTTCAAGAAAATTAAACACCCATGGTTCATAAACATATAACCATTTAATTTTCTTTGAAAACTAGGATCCAAATTGTCATAATCTCATCACGTCGGTTGATGCGCTAGTAATGAACCTTATACAAAGTGGTAGAGCTTGTGCTCAATTGCCAATTTCAATTGCAATTCCTAGATTTATGGGATTTACATATAGCCAATTTCAATTGCCATGTAAACATGTTTTATCCCATCTTATGCCTTGAGTTGCCGTTCTCACTACAAAACTCAATTAAGTTGTCCAACTTAAGCGCAAAATCGTCCATGCCCGTTCTCACGACACGTGGACATTTTACCCTTTGATTACGATCTAAGTCACGGTCTCACGCAAATAAAAATAATCTTAGGTGTTTCCGTTTCGTTGGATGGCATATAACTTAAATTAAAGGGTAATAGTTTTGATGTAAAATCAAATATGTACAAAGATGTCATGCATTCATCTTCGTAACATAGGTTTTATTAAAACATTTATATCTTGTTTTAATGTTTAAGTTTTC
Source organism: Chrysanthemum lavandulifolium (assembly GCA_022545495.1). Taxonomy (NCBI): domain Eukaryota; kingdom Viridiplantae; phylum Streptophyta; class Magnoliopsida; order Asterales; family Asteraceae; genus Chrysanthemum; species Chrysanthemum lavandulifolium. The sequence continues at coordinate 19,737,909 of CM040244.1, read as the reverse complement.
ATCATCAAACTTTAATTGAGGTATTGGTTTCACCAATCAAGGAATTTAGTGTTAATTATCATCCATTATACCGTACTTTTGCATAAGTGTAAACACTTAGTGTTTGGATAATTACCACCTAAGTGGCGCATGGAATTAAAACTAATTCGCCCTTAAGATGAGCTTGCACATTTAATGGCTTACTAAGTAGCTCCATTCGAACTTACAGGAGGCGGAGGACCGGTGCAGCTAAAGCACAACCTTAGACATCCTTTCGGTGTATTTGTGCGCACTTCTTTAAACCCTTTTATTAGTTCATTCTCATGGGTGAGCCGTTCGGTCATTTGTACCAAAGTCATCATCAATTAAACGATTATGATTACTATTCTTAAAATACATGTTTCACCATTGTTTAGGTCGGTTTATTTTTCTTGTAAAATACCCTTGTTACACATAACAAACAAGCAAGTATTTGAAAAATAAACAAATAAACAATGAAAGCATAACAAATAAAAGTCATGCATATCAAATAGCCACATGCAAACGGTTTTGATAAATCTTATTAATAACCAATTCTAGATCATCAATATGCATATATTTAATTAAGACTTCCACCGTTTTCATCTATGTACAAGGTGAACCACATGCATCGATTCATCGATTGCGTAAGTCAAAACTAAATATATACCACATAGCACATAATTGATTAAATTAATAATTATTGAGGTCTTCCCAATTTAAGATCTATCATAATTTAATGTATATCACTTAAAACATGAAAGACATACAATAAAAGCGGATCCATGATAAAACATGCGAGATAATTATCATGGATATAAAATTACACTTAACAATTAATGCAATTAAAGCGAGTTACGCATATACACATAAAGTTGCATGCATCTTAGGGTTTCTAATCCAATTAAAACAATAGTTTACAAAACCCTAATTAGGGCACCAAAAAAACGCCCCCTCAAAATTAGGGTTTAGGTTTTGCAAACCCTAGATCTAAGCATACAAATAATAACACATTCATGTTTATTTTAATTATGTGTTTGATAATTAATTACTTGTTATACAAGGCTCGTGATGCCTTTGTTGAGTTTATGATATATAAAATACAATAAAACATAAAGACATCAAGAGTACACGGAAGACTTAAGATCATAACAAATAAATTAATTAGCGAAAGTATGCGTAGCGTACCTCTGCGAATGTCAAATCCCTCGAGCAAAGCAAAACAACCCTCGAGCAAAGCAAAACAAAGAAGTACTTATTGGTGTAAGAATAATGTCTTACAACCACGTTCTTGTACACACGTACTATTAGCGATTCGATGCGAATGCTAGTTCTTGATCACAATAGAATAACCAAACACCTTGTTATGCTCAAGGTCACTCGTAAATCCCTTACAATGGGGATTCACTCGTCGACCAAGAATAAGAGGGAAGAAAAGAAGAAGTTTGGCCTTCTAATGAAATCAAGTGTACCAAAGGATGAATACATGGGATGTATTTATAGCCTTATGGTAGATGTCATGTTTACTATGGTTTCGATGTGGGATTCCATAGTTCGGCCAAAAACAAGCCCAAAAGAAGGTTCCTAAAACCGTCTCTTGGCTTGTTTACTTTTCTTCATATCCGTTGACATTTAACGACCAATAGTCACTTTCGATAAGTGCTTATCGCTCGTTTAGTCGTTTATTGTGAATTTAATAATTAAACATAATATTTTATATTAATTATTTAAACATCGAGTCTCATACGTAAAGTGTGCAATCCCGTGGTCACGAGTTCGAATCCGGACATTTACGTGCTTGTAAATATATACATTTTCCAACATATCATTAGTTTAATGTTGGATGAAAATATATCGTAAAACCTTTTGACTAACTGATAAAAAAAGGTAAACAAGGGTGTATTTAATCCATTGCTTATTTACTAACGGCGATTTATTTTGAATTCTTTCGTAATGACTTTCTATCTTTAGCTTTTTTTTTGACATTATCGTGTAACCTTTTTATCATTTATTCACCCACTTCATCTAGGAAATATCATTTTCCTGTTGTTATCGTTATGAAATTGTTCATTAATTCATTAGTTTCAAACTTAGTTAGTGTACTAAATATTTGACTCGTAAATAAATAGATTATCAATCTTTGTAAATAAAATATTTGAGTTCACATAAATCTTTTATATAATAAAAGAATTACATATGATTTTGTCATTTCATTTTTATTGAAAAAAAAAATTGGGCCAATAGGAGAGCTCAATTTCGCCACGTAAGCAAAATTATGTGATGTGATTGGTTAATAAAAGTAAAAATTAAATTGATTTCGTGCGTATTATTTACTTTGATTTTTTGTCGTTGGATGCGGTCAAGGAAAAAATTGATGTTTATACAATGGATTAAGATTCTTTCAAATTTGTTTGTAAAAAAATATTACCAATCATATTTATAAAAACTTGAGGGAATCTCAATTTATATTTTTTTCAAGTTTAACATAGTTGATAGGTCATGGATTGTGACATTGTTATTTTTGTGGTAACAAAGCTTTCTAATATCTTGTTTACATCATATATTTCTCAATATCAATATCAGATTCAGAATATTATTGTTACAATCAAGTTTGTCTTAGCACATAATATTATTTTTGTCCTTGTGCTATGACTTTTAATCATTGATTGCCCACAAAGAACTACGAGATCTCATGTATTTTGCGTTTAAATTCTTAGACAGATAACTATATCGTCTTGCTTTGCAAAGTAATTATTATCCAACTACACAAAAGCATGAATCCAGAATCACTAAAATTATACTAGTTCACACACATATAAGCTGTATACACTTTAGTAAATGTTGATATAGTTTTTATCCAAAAGGAATCATCTTTCAAAGCTACTCGAATAACTGATTCAACGTGTACCATGTGAATTATATGGTATTAAAACTTCCTTCCGTTGACCGATGTGGGATCATTGATTAACGCATTGAGCTCAAGTCATAATATCCTAAAAGCAAAAACAAGTTTTAATCACAAGATAAACTTGGTTGAAGATAATGGAGACTGTAGATTGTTGTTGCATCAAGAATTCTTTGAGCATGTTTGTGGTACTTCACTTAGTAACTCAGGCGGAATTCTTTGTGTTTAGGACTCGAGGATGTTTTGAAGCGTCAAAGCTACTTGGATGGATAAAAAGGTAAACAAGGGTGTATTTTTAATCCATTGCTTATTTACTAACGGTGATTTATTTTGAATTTTTTTATAATGACTTTCTATCTTTAACTTTTTTGTTGACATTATCGTGTAACCTTTTTATCATTTATTCGCCCACTTCATCTAGGAAATATCATTTTCCAGTTGTTTTATATAAGGATATCTAAAAAAACATTTTTAAAAAACTTTAAAGAGTATGTTTTAGGGAAAATGACAAAAAAATGCATCGAACTTGCCACCTATTGTGATTGTGTGTAGCAAACTATTTTTTTTTCATTGTAACACAAAACTTTTGAATTTTTGTCATTGTATGTACGATTTCCAACGTGTCACAACACGTGGCTGCCAACTCATCGGGGTATTACACGTGGACTGCCAACTCATTTATCCACTATTACTTTTTGGGGATAATAACAAAAAAATGTATCGAACTTGACCACTTTTGTCATTGTAACACAAACCTTTTGAATTTTCGTTAATGTATGTATCCAGTCAATCTAAATTTGGCATCGTTAGTCCTTTATACTAACGACCGTTAGCACATAACTTAAAATTTCGTTTTCTTACGTTTTCATCCCATTTTATAAATTTTTATTTGTTTTCTTACGTTTTCATCCGTTTTTATATATTTTCGTCCATTTTCTTACCTTTTGTATACGTTTCGTCCGGTTTTATACTTTTTCGCCGATTTTCTTACGTTTTCATCCGTTTTTATTTGCTTTCATCCGTGTAAAATCAAACAAAAACGTGTAAAAACAGACGAAACATGTAAAATCAAATGAAAACATGTCAAAACAGACGAAAACGTGTAAAATCAGACGAAAACGTGTAAAATCGGACGAAAACGTATAACGGACTAACGTTGCATTAATAAAATAAACGGATATGTGCAGCTATAAAAACATATCAAAACGTACAAAAATGGATGAAAGCATATAAAAAAGGATGAAAATGTACAAAAACGTCAAAAAAATTTGGTGAAAATGTATAAAAACATAAGAAAATGAACGAAAAATGTATAAAAACGGATGAAAACGTAAGAAAACGAACGAAAACATATACAAAGGGATGAAAACGTAAGAATTTTTTTTAAGTTATGTGCTAACGGCCGTTAGTATAAAGGACTAACGATGCCATGTTTAGTCATCCATGTTTAGATTGACTGGATACATACATTAACAAAAATTCAAAAGGTTTGTGTTACAATGACAAAAGTGGTCAAGTTCGATACATTTTTTTGTTATTATCCCTAGAAAGTAATAGTGGGTAAATGAGTTGGCAGTCCACGTGTAAGACTCCGATGAGTTGGCAGTCCACGTGTTATGACACGTTGGAAATTGTACATACAATGACAAAAATTCAAAAGTTTTGTGTTACAATGAAAAAAAAATAGTTGGCTACACACAATCACAATAAGTGTCAAGTTCGATGCATTTTTTTGTCATTTTCCCTATATTTTAACTTTATCGACACTTATTATGTGCTATTAAACTTGCATCATGTGTACAACATAATATCAGTAGTGAAATTTAACTAACAACATCAACATCTTTGTCAGCTAAATAAAATTAAATTTTGAGTTCCCTGACATAATTTTTTACAAATATTTTATCAAATTCTAATGGATATTAATGCATAATGAAAAACTCGTGCATAAGTATTAGTTGTACTTATATCACAATTTTCATGGGCAAATTCTTATATGTGTATATACTAAACTAAAATGTTAAAATAAATTTGATTTATTTGTAAACTACGTGCGTGCACGAAACTTATAATTAATGTATGGCAGCAGACTATTAGTGGGTTCTGGATGTTTAAAGTGGTTAAACGTCTTAAATTGCTTAAAAAGCCTCTCCGTAAACTGTTATCCGATCATGGGAACATACATGAGAATGTAAAGAAGCTTAGACATGAGCTTGATGAAGCGCAAAAAGCTTTGGATTCTGACTCGTCTAATGTGGAGTTACGTGAGGAGGAAGCTGCTTATCCTCATGCGTACCAAGATGCTATTCTTATGGAGGAAAGACTTCTTGCTCAAAAAGCGAAGATTGATTGGCTTAAACTTGGTGATGCTAATACAACATACTTTCACAAAGTGGTTAAAAATCAAACAGCTAGGAATAGAACTGATAGTATTGTGGACAATAATGGTGTAACAATTCGCATTTTCGGGTCACTATTCATTTTTACTATTCACTGTTACTATTCATTTGTACTATTCATCATATTTTGGGTCATTATTTAAACTCAAACTTTTTCCCGAAAATTACTATTCACAAATTTACTATTCACGAGTTACTATTCACCGTAATTTTTATTATTTACTGATTTCACCTAAATTGAACAAGTAAATACTTTTACACAATTTTCATGCATAAACATTGTACTATGTACTCATAATATATAAAAATCTAGTTACTATTTATAAATATCTAGATATTTTCAAAAATATTTAAACACTATTCATCAAAATATTTAAACACTATTTATCAAAATATCTAAACACTATTCATCAAAATATCTAGATATTTTCAGATATTTTTCCTATAAATAGAAAGAAAACTAGTTCATTTTATTTCACGAGAAAAACACACATTTTCCCCTCCTCCTGATGTCGCCACCCTCCATACACACTCCATACTTGATTTTCGGGCTCAGAGTTATACACATAAGTTGAAGGCATTAGTATTCTCTACGTAAAAATTAAGTTTATTTTGTATTTCAGCGGTTGGATTAAGAGCTAAACAATGGTGGGTTGGGCTGTGGGTCCGTGAAATTCTCAAAACTTTTGAAAGAATAGATCGGGCAATATTAAAGATGGGTTTTGTTTTAAAGCTTCGGGATAGTTATGGGGTAGATATGAGGTGATTTAGAGGTTTTATAGTTTAGGAAATGGATTTTTGAGTTTAAATGCGAAGCACTTGCCCAATTTTCTAGTATCATTCATCAGTTATTATCAGGTGAGTTCGTAGCCCCACTTTTACTCGTTTAATTGTTTTACAAACTCTTTGGGGAAGATACATGCTCAAATACTTGCTTTTACTTTCATAAGTACTTTAAACTTTTAAGAATTACCGTGAGTCATAGCCCCTACTCTTTTAATACTTGTTTTACAAACTCTTTGGGGAGATACATGCTCAACTATTTCTTTTACTTTTACAAATACTCAAAACATTATACTTGATTGTATTATCGTGATTGCATTATACTTGATCACATTATACTTGGTTGCATTATACTTGATTACGTTACACTTGATTTCGTTTTACATGCTTGGAAATACTTGCCTAAATACATGAATTGTATTTACAAACGTGCGACAATACTCTATGTTGTCGGAGAGGTATTGATAGTACTATAAGTCGGGTATATGCCCCCGCCCATGGTACCCGATTCATGACCATGGGATTAATATAGTACTATTTGGGAAGGTGCCCCCGCCCATGTGTACGGATTCTTGACCATGGGTGAATATAATCCGGTGTATTGTGCAAACTATATTTTGGCAGTGGGTTATGAACACACAGGTTGCAAGTTCTTTATGGCGGAACTTGGAACTGAGTGGATTTACAATACCTTTGCTGTGAGAATATTCTTTAAAGGCTTTTCAACTTATTCAAAACAAACTCTATGAACTCACCAACCATTGTGTTGACACTTTTTAGCATGTTTATCTCAGGTCTATAAGATGATAGCTATTGCATGGAACTTAGAGTCGCACGACATATTTTGAAGACTTACGCTTTTATCATTTACCATTCGAAACACTTATGTATTATACTTTGGGACCTCATTGTTTGTAACTCTTATTTCATTAATCGAATGGTAACTTTTCAAAACGTCTCATTTAGAGGTCGTTTTCTATAACTTGTACTTTGTATTATGAAGTAGCACCCAGTGACACGTCTTCCTTGCGGTATTTTGGGGTGTTACTGATTGGTATCGAGAATTGGTTATAGAGAACTAGGTTGCATTTATGAGCCTAGACTATAACTGCTTTATCCGTTAAGACTCTCCACTATGATTGCCTTACACACACTTCATGCGCATATGCTTCTTGTTAGTTGTTTACTTAGATCCACGTTGTTGGATGATATGAATTTAGTAATAATAAGGAAACAACATAATTTAATCGAGTCATTAAAAATATGGAGCTCAGTAATAACTAATTATTTAACTTTATCTTGTGACAGTTCTTGTTTGATGAGACATGAGATTTGAGTTAAATAATATTATTACTTAGCTTTAGGGATTTGATGACTTGGTTATCTTATTATCTGCAGGCGAGTTTTGTGTCGGGAAATCTTAAGTAGGATGATTTATAATCTCCTTATTTGAATGGATTGGGACGCCTCTTTATTCAAATAAAAAGTTATAAACCACCGAACCATATGTTTATAACCCATTAATTACATAAATTTGGACGCTTCTTTATGTAAGTAATGAATTATAAATAAGTGGGCTTATTTTCATCCGATACGATTCCCTAACCACATTATGGGTGTATTACAACGTAACCCATACACTATTCTGTTGAATAAGAGAACCCCACTGTTTTAGAGACCACACTTTTCTTAGACACGCTATAAGTAGTTAACATCAACATAACCGGACGAAGTTCCTTAAGGGTAGAGACTTTAACAATTCGCATTTTGGTCACTATTCATTTTACTATTCATCGTTACTATTCATTTTACTATTCATCATATTTTGGGTCATTATTTAAACTCAAACTTTTTCCGAAAATTACTATTCACAAATTTACTATTCACGAGTTACTATTCACCGTAATTTTTATTATTTACTGATTTCACCTAAATTGAACAAGTAAATACTTTTACACAATTTTCATGCATAAACATTGTACTCTGTACTCATAATATATAAAAATCTAGTTACTATTTATAAATATCTAGATATTTTCAAAAATATCTAAACACTATTCATCAAAATATTTAAACACTATTTATCAAAATATCTAAACACTATTCATCAAAATATCTAGATATTTTCAGATATTTTTCCTATAAATAGAAAGAAAACTAGTTCATTTTATTTCACGAAAACACACACATTTTCCCCTCCTCCTTGATGTCGCCACCCTCCATACACACTCCATACTTGATTTTCGGGCTCGAGTTATACACATAAGTTGAAGGCATTAGTATTCTCTACGTAAAAATTAAGTTTATTTTGTATTTCAGCGGTTGGATTAAGAGCTACACAATGGTGGGTTGGGCTGTGGGTCCGAGAAATTCTCAAAACTTTTGCAAGAATAGATCGGGCAATATTAAAGATGGGTTTTGTTTTAAAGCTTTCGGGATAGTTATGGGGTAGATATGAGGTGATTTAGAGGTTTTATAGTTTAGGAAATGGATTTTGAGTTTAAATGCGAAGCACGCCCAATTTTCTAGTATCATTCATCAGTTATTATCAGGTGAGTTCGTAGCCCCACTTTTACTCGTTTAATTGTTTTACAAACTCTTTGGGGGAGATACATGCTCAAATACTTGCTTTTACTTTCATAAGTACTTTAAACTTTTAAGAATTACCGTGAGTCATAGCCCCTACTCTTTTAATACTTGTTTTACAAACTCTTTGGGGGAGATACATGCTCAACTATTTCTTTTACTTTTACAAATACTCAAAACATTATACTTGATTGTATTATACGTGATTGCATTATACTTGATCACATTATACTTGGTTGCATTATACTTGATTACGTTACACTTGATTTCGTTTTACATGCTTGGAAATACTTGCCTAAATACATGAATTGTATTTACAAACGTGCGACAATACTCTATGTTGTCGGAGAGGTATTGATAGTACTATAAGTCGGGTATATGCCCCCGCCCATGGTACCCGATTCATGACCATGGGATTAATATAGTACTATTTGGGAAGGTGCCCCGCCCATGTGTATGGATTCTTGACCATGGGTGAATATAATCCGGTGTATTGTGCAAACTATATTTTGGCGGTGGGTTGTGAACACACGGGTTGCAAGTTCTTTATGGCGGAACTTGGAACTGAGTGGATTTACAATACCTTTGCTGTGGGAACATTCTTTAAAGGCTTTTCAACTTATTCAAAACAAACTCTATGAACTCACCAACCATTGTGTTGACACTTTTTAGCATGTTTATGTCAGGTCTATAAGATGATAGCTATTGCATGGAACTTAGAGTCGCACGACATATTTTGAAGACTTACGCTTTTATCTTTTACCATTCGAAACACTTATGTATTATACTTTGGGACCTCATTGTTTGTAACTCTTATTTCATTAATCGAATGGTAACTTTTCAAAACGTCTCATTTAGAGGTCGTTTTCTATAACTTGTACTTTGTATTATGAAGTAGCACCCCAGTGACACAGTCTTCCGTTGCGGTATTTTGGGGGTGTTACAAATGGTGCTACAATTGATGGGGACAAGGTGCCATTAGCATTTATAGATCATTATACCTAGTTCCTTGGTCAGTCGGGTACTACTACTGTCTTTCATTCTAATGATATTTTTTGTAATAGGCTGTCCATGGAAGGTGCCAATAGTATGATTCGTGAAGTATCTGATAAAAAGATTAAAGATACTATGTTCTCTATGGGCGATAATAAAGCCCCGGGCCCTGATGGTTTTTCTGCTACGTTCTTTAAGGATGTTTGGGATATTATTGGGGTGGATGTGTTTAAGGCAATTAAGGAATTTTTCACTAATGGTATTCTTCTAAAGGAGCTTAATCATACGATCATAGCATTGATTCCAAAGGTTAAGTCTCTCGTTATAATTAATGATTATAGCCCTATTTCTTGTTGTAATACTTTGTAAAAATGTATTAACAAGATTCTTGCTAACCGTATGAATGAGAAAGCATGCGAGTGATTAGTCTTAACCAATATACTTTTGTTCGGAAGGCGTATCATGGATAACATCTTGTTAACTCGGGAGCTTATGCATAATTACCACTTGGATAGGGGTCCCGCCGTTGTGCTTTCAAGGTAGATATTCAAAAACGTGATCTGATGGATTGGTTGTTTTTAAAGGATATTCTTACGGGTTTTGGTTTCCATCATCGAATGATAGGATGGACTATGGAATGTGTCATGACCACATCGTTCTCTCTTAGCATTGATGGATTCTCTCATGGTTTCTTTAAAGGTATGAGAGGTTTACGACAAGGTGATCTGATCTCTCCTTATTTATTTACTTTAGTAATGGAAGTGTTGACGCTAATGTTGAATTGTAGGGCTCGTGAGTCGAATAGGTTTACCTATCATCGATATTGTTCTAAGCTTAATATTATAAACCTTTGTTTCGCCGATGATTTGTTTTTATTTTCTCATGGGGATGAAAATTCAGCCCGTGTGATTATGGATTCTTTGGAAGAATTCAAAAATGTTTCGGGTTTAACTCCTAGCTTACCTAAAAGTACGGCCTACTTCTGTAATGTGTTTGAATTATGTCAAGATCAGAATCCTTAGTATTCTCCCGTTTGAAGAAGGTACGCTTCCAGTTAAACACTTAGGTGTTCCTTTAGTTCCTTCTCGGCTTGTGTACTGTGATTGTTCGGAGCTTATAGAAAGGATTAAAAAAAGGATCAATGATTGGAAAAACAAAGTCCTTTCCTTTGCGGGTAGAACTCAACTTATTCGTTCGGTGCTTGGTTCGATGCATGTGTATTGGGCGTCGGTTTTCATTCTTCCGTCTAATCTTATGCATGACTTAGAGCAAGTTATAAGATGGTTCTTATGGTGCCAAGGCGAGATGAAAAGAGGTAAAGCTAAGGTCGCGTGGGAAGTTGTTTGTTTGCCCAAAAAAGAAGGCGGCTTGGGTATTTGAAGGTTGGAAGTGTTCAATAAGGCGTTAATCTCTTCTCATATTTGGAGTATTATCACGAGTAAAGAATCTTTATGGGTGAAATGTGTTCATTTATATAAACTGAATGGGAGATCTTTTTGGGATATCCCGCTTCGTGGTAATATGTCTTGGGGGTGGAGAAAGATTTTGCAAGTGCGGTCATTGGTTCGTCTTTTCTTTTGGTCTCGAACTGGGGATGGAAAAAATACTTTTGCTTGGTTTGATAATTGGTCCGCTGCGAGCCCTCTCTCTAATCTAATATCGAATAGAGACATATATAGAGCTGGTTTGGGTCGTGATGCTAGGGTGTCGGATATTGTTTTGGCTGGTTCGTGGGTTTGGCCTACTGATTGGCTTGTTAAATACCCTCCTCTAGCTAATATAGTGGTTCCTAATTTGACGAGTGCAGATGATTGTTCTACTTGGTTAAATCGTCAGAATATGGAGGTTGGTTATTCCGTAGCTGCTGTGTGGGAGTGCATTCGTCCAAGGAACAATGAGATAGATTGGTTTAATGTTGTTTGGTTCAATCATCAGATTCCTCGCCACGCTATTCATTTATGGATGGTTATTAAACGGAAGCTTAAAACTCAAGATACATTAAGGCATTGGGATGTTAATTTAAACTCATTACAATGCCCTTTGTGTGATTTACAGCCGGATACCCATGAGCATCTATTTTTCGAGTGTCGTTTCTCGTTTCAGGTGTGGGAATGTGTGAAGAGCCTTACGAGTATTACTGGTATTCCTTCAGCCCTTAACTCTATTGTGGATTTCATTATTCCATTAGCGCATAGGAAATCAGCTAGAAGTGTTACTCTTAAACTTGTTTTTGCGGTTTCTTGTTATTTTTTATGGCAAGAACGCAATAATAGAATTTTTAAGAAGACTATGAGAACTCAAGATCATATTTGTGGGCTTATTAAGGATACGGTTAGGCTGAAGTTGATGTCTTGTTCCTTTAAGAAGTCATCTAATGTCCAGCGTTTTCTACAGTTGTGGCAACTGCCTAATTCGCTTATGCAACCTGTTCATAATCAGGCTGTATGTGGTACAACATGCAAAGTATTTTGAAGCTTCATGTTGTGAAGGTGTCTTGGAAGTTTACTGTTCGCAATAGGTGCTTTGTGTGGCTTTCTAATAGTCTAAGGCTTTATGCACTGTGAGTTGATTCTTTCCTATTGGAGCAATTGTTATAGTAGTTTTTTGTTTTAATGCTGCTTGGGACATGTCTCAAGTAGTTTAGTGGGTGTTCAAGCTTTTTCGCTTGAGATTAATGTGGTACTTCAACCACATTCCATTGTACTTAATGGATTTTTTGGAGTAATATATTTTACGGGGATTGTTGTCCCTTTTACAACAAAAAAAAAAAAAAAAAAGACACAATATTCGTATTGATACGAATAATTTTTTGTCAAAACCCGTGCGTGCACGGGTATTATAACTAGTTATAAAAATAAAATAATAAAAAATATCTTATTGTGTGAGTTTACAAATTGTGATTATAGCATATGACTAGATCTTACATTAACACATGGAATATTCACAACATGTAAACGGTATATACTAGTTCACACACGTATAAGACATATACACTTTGGTATATTAGCTACTTACATTTGCTTTCTTGAATCAATGTGGGACTAAATCTTGATATGGTTTTTTACCGAAAAAGAACTAAAGGAAGCTAAATTTAGTGACCCATGCAGATTTACTACTTCAACGTGTACCATAACATGCATGGCCATCATAGACTTTTTATCTGTCAAAGCTACTTGAATAACTGATATTTGTTTGTGTGCATTTGAAGTGTGTTAAATATCAACTTTAGAACATGACATCATCCCTTTGTTTTGAAATTTGTAGATGATATTGTCTCTATACATTTACCTACATCCAACTATAGCGTATTCATATATAAGTTGTGTAGTTATGACAAGTTTGGATTTTGGATGTCTATATATATTAACGTTAATAATGAAACAAACTCAAATTTTTGGATTTATTATCTATGTTTTTATAAAAATAACTTAAGATCTTATACAACTTAACCATCATGAAACAATATATGTGAAATTGCTGAAGGATGGGTTATCATATGGCTTGATGGGCTAATAATAACCTGTTATGAAACACTATGTTTGCATCTTAAATGATCGTTCGAGGTGGTGTTATTTGATAGAGTATTGATAGTTGAAATAAAGAAATTTTTCGTTGCATTGAGAAAATTTTTGAAGAAATTTCCTTACACTTTAAACTTAAAGTGATATAGTTGATTTGTGTTTGATATATCAATGAAGAAAATTAGTTATTATTTTGAGAATGAGTACGGACTACGGTTAGGATTATAAGGTAATTAAATCCAAAGGCAATAAAAGGTTCCTTTAGACGGCGTTAGTCGTGAACCTTGGTGATCAATGTTTCACTTTTTAATATTAAAAATTTAAGAAAACATATTAATTCGGGATCATTAATGTTTTAGGAGCTCAAATTTTGATTTTGCATAATGAGCTCCTCTAGCCATAATGTTTCACTTTCTTTGGTTGTTGTCGAGGGGAAACTCGAACACGTTTTTTTTTTCTAGCTTTGTGCTTTCTTTGGTTGTTGTCGAGGGGAAACTCGAACACATCTTTTTTTCTAGTTTGCATTTGAAGTTGGCTTAAGCCCAAACTCGATTGCTTCGTTAAACACAATATTAGAAGGAATCTATGTATCACCTGCAATACTAAATATAATTCAAAAGGAAAAGACGTATTTATATTGAATTTTAATCATGGCCGCAAGTTTTGGGGTATGTTGGCAAACATTTTTTTTTACAGCAGTGTTCAACAGCCTAATATAATTCACTATTCTTGAACCAAAACAACAGGTAGTAAGTTTGTTAATAGAAGCAAGAGGTAGTAAGTTTGTAGAGGCCCTTAAATAAAACTCAAATCAACTAAGTATAAAATGAAGCCATGCTAATTGCTAAACAACACAATCATCTCAACACATACGCTCTAGGAAGCCAATCGAAACGATAACAATGCAGACGAGCGTGCCATATTCAAGTCATTTTTTTATGGAAAAATTTTAATAAAAATGACCAAAGCCAAACAAACCAAAGCAAAATACACAAATTCTCCACCAAAGCCCAACAAGGCGTAGGTCACGAGAAAAGAACTACTGTATATTTTTTTAACAGACATAAATCAATCATATTTGATTCAAACTGTTCTTCGTGTTTTGAAGTTGGGTACGGCCGTACGAGTGTAGAACCATTGTTATCGAACATAGACAAACCATAACTGCGATGAGACTCTTTCTTTACAACTTGTTACAGCCAACCAGAATTTTAGTATTCAAAAAATCATGTAGTGTTGTTATTTTTTGGCATAGGATCTCAATTGTTCTAAAATTAACAAAAATCAAACTGCCACATTTTTTTTTATCTGTTTTTAGTACGACAAATGAAATTTTGCTATTGTGATCGACATTAGTATTGCTTATTTTTGAAGTTTGTTTTATTTTTTAGAGTTACTCACATAGATGATATCGAGTTCTAATACCAATGCTTTTGATTTGAGATTTTTAGTTGAGTACTATATCCCCAGCAACACCACGTCGTCTCAAAACGGCTGTAGTTCAAGACATAGAAGAGATACAGTTTAAATCGTCGTGGTGATATGAGTGATGTAGAGAAATGCCACATGTTAGTTTTATGGGTTTTGTCACTTTTAATTATTATTCTAAATTGGGATTAATTCTTAATCCTTACAAAAGAAATGTAAAGCTCTCTGTTACCAAACACTCTTATAATAATCCTTATATGAAGTAAAGGAAAAGTAAAGCTTGAAATCTCTATTACCAAAAAGTTAAGATTCATATGTTTTTTACATACTCACATTTTATGCCTGATAAATTTATCATGTTTATCGGGGAGAAAATGAGATTATGAAGCATAATATTAACCTTAAGACAAACAATGCATATACACTATGGTATATAAGGTAGGAATTTTTTCTCAAAATATCTATGGGGGACAAAAGGTTGAGATAGTTTCCTCAAAAGATAGTAGTTATTTATTTCACTAAATTGATTTAAAATAAGACTATACAAGGACATACTCTAATGTAGGTTATAAATCCATTTGAGATTGTCTCTTTACAATTTGTTTGCAACTAACAAAGCTTTTAGTATTCCAATTATATCATGCAGTCGCATGAATTTTGGTTTGTAAACGTCTCTATCGTTTAAACATAAAATAAACTCCTTTTTTTTTTTTTTTTTTTTTTTTTCTTCTTCTTCTTTTGCCACAATTTATCATCTATAATCCATATGGAGATAAGTTGAGATTTATTTACACTTCAGCCTATTAGCTAGTGTAAGTGTAATAATGACACATGAACTTTTGTATCGTTCAAATTTTGTCTTGAATATTGAACAATAACAATTATCAAGTACCCAAAGTATAAACCAATTCTCAACCAATTCTCAACACATACGTTTAACATCACTTTACTATATAAGCTAGTAACTCTTTATGTATTTAACCTATAGTTCGAATCAACTAAAGTATTCATAATGGCCATGTGTTTACTATATGTCGTTTGTCTATTAATGTGTTCGTAGATCCTCATATGGAGGACAATTAATATCACTGGTTTTCATGTGGGTTCACTATAATTTATTCGTTCCTCTCGTGGGGAAAATTAACGTATAAATACGACAAGTCCTCCATTTCTTGAATCACATGCCAGGAAGTTTAGTTTCGTTGGTATCGTAAAGTATTTTTCGTCTAAACTTGATTCGAGTAACTCAATTCTTTTTAGTGGATGGTATTTTATTGTTTGAGAAAAGCGTTTGTTTGTCCGTGTGATAGTGAGTTAAGCATTGCTATTTTTTTAGTTTATGGTTTTAGTTATGCCAAGATAAAAATCATAGTTACGGCTATTATTTCCGGCATCATCCAAGCTTTCATTATGTACGTAAGCTTTTGGCAATTTCACCTAAAAACTAAGAAATGTTGTTTCGTGTAAAAGTTCATAGATGCGAGATTTAACAAGTCAAGAAAATGATCAATTGACGACTAGTTCAACTATTCTTACTTTTGATATTTCTGCACATAAAGAGAGTAGGAGTAGCCTCAATAGAATTATGAAAGTACAACAAGGAAGGACACTCAAAAATTATGTTCTTGCAAACCGTGTAAAAAGGCTGTAAGTAGTTTGGAGTTGAGCAATATAATTGGTAAAGTTGTTTTAAGAACAAAAAAGAGTTCATAAGTTAAAAAAGAAGAATATACATATTGATGACGTTGAATTTCAAGGTATGGTATTGAAGTCGTGGTGACAACCATGCCTAAGCCATTTTTTCATACTTAATCACCCACCAATAATATACTTCCATCTCATTTCATACCAATCTCATACCTAACAATAGATTTTTAGTGGCAACATGCCTAACCCATACCTCATTTTTTTTTTAATAATTATATTAAACAATTTAATAAAAACATAATATTTTATTAATACTTAAAAGAAAATTACATCAACTAAATCGCATTAATTAAAAAAACGAACTAAAACACATATCTAAACTCATTTGAGGAATGTATGGAGCGGGTTGTAATTGAATTTGTGGACGATTGGAACGAGAACCTCGTCCACGGCCTTTGGATGACGACGAACCACCTCTTGATTTTCTTGGATCCATGAGAATGTATTTTAAAAGTGTAAAGAGATGTGATTGAATTTGTGGTAAAATATAGATTTGAGTTTGTCTATTTATAGAGGGGGAGTAATTTTTTTTATACATGCAACGGCTATAAGCCTTTAATGTCCAACGGCTACAATTTTCAAAGCCCAACGTCCACTTTTGTGCCATGCCAAATTGGTAATCTATACCGAATGTTCATACCGAAGGACCAAACCGAATGATGCCGAAATTGTGGCATTGCCTACCCCGATCGGCATGAATCATGCCTAATCATGCCGATCCCCGGTTGCCACCACCCTAAGGAGGCTAATGGTGGGGCAAATATTTTCAAAAAGTTTCATACTTGTGATCATTTGCTTTTGTGGGTAGCGAACAAATATTTTTTTTTGTGAGTAATTTTATTTCAAATTTATAATTTTTTGGGTATTTTGCGAAATTTTTGGACATTTTGGCCCTTTTTAGCTAATAGAATTTTTTTCCCAATGGGCGAAAATGTCACATAATACCCTAAAAAATTTGAATTTGAAAGGAAAGTATCCACAAAAGCAAAAAAAATTGTTCGCTACCTACAAAAACAAATAGTGACAAATATGATACATTTTAAAAAACATTTTCCCTTTCAGTTATTAGTAGTATTGCTAATTCTTTTTAGAGTGGTCTTTGGTGTTCTAACTATTGTTACAAGAGTGTTAGTATATCTTTTGGACTTAATCACGATATTTTTTTTGGATAATAGGGATTTACCCTAAAATAACGATATCGATTTTGACTACAAATGCTTTTGGACTTAATGAGATACTCTAACCCAACCAACACAATTTTCAATCGACTAGAGCTTGTTATGACAAACATGTTTCCTAAATACTCCCCACTTAGGATTATGGAAGCTAGTTTTATTACTTTTGTCATTGTAGATTTTTGTTCTTAATCTTTGTAAAAGAAAAATAAACAAAGTCTCTTCAATCGACTAGAGCTTGTTATGACAAACATGTTTCCTAATATACTCCCCACATAGGATTATGGAAGCTAGTTTTATTACTTTTGTTATTGTGGATTCTTGTTCTTAATCTTTGTAAAAGAAAAATAAACAAAGTCTATGTTACAAAAACATAATAACTAATATAACTTTCTCAAATTTATGTATTAATCCGTGTAAATTTTTTACACGTACTAAGACACAAATATGAAACCATTATACTAACTTTTACACATAAATGCTAAATGCACTACCATATATAAGGTAGTAAAAGTTTCTCTCATTGATCTATGTGGGACAAAAAGTTGAGATAGTTTCATCCAAAAATAGTAACTAGGGAAGATTTACACCAAATTAAAAATTGGTTAATAGAGATTATCATTATGCTAACACATATTCTACTTCGTATGTTTCCGAGCTTAGTGGGTTATAAAACTTTTTTTCATGCTAAAGTATTGAGGCAAATGATTGTAATAACGACACATGCATTTCTGTTATCGTATATCTATGTTCATTTTATAAGTTGTTTCTTATCTTTTGAGGTTAATGAGATATTTTGTATCGAGTTTTAAAAACATATACTTTCGGATTTGAGATAATACTTTAAGTACTCTATTACATGCAACACAACACGCTAACAATGTTGAATCGACTACATACATGACCCATGATATAGAGGTTAAACAACTCCCAATTGTGGTTACCTCACTTTATGACAATGACATTATCCATAGCTACCACACATGATTAAAGGTAGTTACAAACGATTACCAAGTCTGATTCCAATGTCATATTAAGTCCGGATTTACGTTCATTTAAACTGGCGTGCACTCCTCGCGTCCTAGTCCATTTCAAAAATTCCATATATACGTACTAAAATCGCTGTTTTATATTCGAGATACGAATGGCGGCCAACACATATCATGTCTATTTAAGTTATGGACTTAACGTGTCATGAAGTTTTGTGTAGTTTTTATAATGTTAAGTTTTATGGTTTTAAATTGATACAATTGTTTTATGAATTTAGATGTATCAAAAAAAGATCGTCACACTGACGGGTCTCTTGCGATGCTTACGGTGCATTTCTCTAATGCCTTTAACTTGGTGGATAGATCAGCTTTAATCCATGAAGTCAGGATGAGGTGCCCTTCTATTTCTTTATGGGTAGAATTTCTATATAGGCAGCCAGCCAGATTGTATCTTGGAGATAATCATATATGGTCCACCACTGGGGTTCAGCAAGGTGACCCGTTAGGACCACTTCTTTTCGCTCTTGTGTTGCATCCCCTGGTGCACCAAATCAGAAACAATTGTAAGCTTCTTCTTCATTCGTGGTATCTCGATGATGGGACAGTCATTGGTGACACTGAGGAGGTGGCTAGGGCTCTGGACATCATTAGGGCGACGGGTCCAGCTTTGGGTCTTGAATTGAATATAAGGAAAACCGAGATTTTTTGGCCTTCTTGTGATGGTAGGAAGCTTCGTAAGGGTTTATTCCCAAACGACATCGGTAGGCCATCGTTGGGGGTGAAGCTTCTTGGAGGGGCAGTTAGTAGGGATGCTGGTTTTATTAGCGGGTTGGTAAAGAAGAGGGCTTCTAGTGCTATTGATATGATGCGTCTTCTTCCCCAGCATGGGTATTGCTAAACTTTTTTTTTCCTTGAGGACGTGTCAACCCGTATATGTGGAGGAGGTTGCTATGCTTTTTGACAAAGGATTGCATGAGGCGATTGAGGATATGGTGGTTTGTGGAGGTCCCTTTTGGGGATCTCCGGTGGCGACTTCTTCTTTACCTATTAGGTTTGGTGGTTTGGGGCTATATTCGGTAGAGGCTTCATCTTATGCCTTTGTGGCCTCGAGGCCAAATCTTGGGTGCCAGGACCACATCTTCTGTGTGCGATGGTGTATCGACATGTATTATGATTATGATTGTGCTTTGACCTGTCTTCGTGGTATGATTCCAAGTTCTGACTTTCGCGATTTCACTAAAAAGGACACCGCCCCCACTAAAGCCCAACACACATTGGCGAGTGCCCTTTTTAGCAAGATTGTCCAGGACATGGAAGTTCACTTCGAGATGACCGTTAGACAAAAAGCTGTTTTTCAATGTCTGGGTGAAGCACATGCTCAATAATTTCTCCTTGCCATTCCTATAGATGGTCTCGGTCAACATATGTCATCGATTGAGTATCGCACTATCCTTAAATATCGTCTCATGATCCCAATTTTTCCGGGTGATGAAAGTTGTCCAGTTTGTCACAAAGCTTGGTTGGACTCATTCGGAGAGCATGCAGTTCATTGTAAAGAGCTTCCGGGGTTCAAATACCGACACGATTTGGTTAGGGGTGTTCTTTTTGACATATTGATGAGCGAGGATTTGATTAAGAAAGAAGCACTGTGAATTTCTTGGTGACCCGATGGAAGGAAGATAGACACTTAGACCACTAACATTTTGGTCTTTGGATGGATAGGAGGGAAACATGCTTGTGTAGATCTAACGGGGTTCCCCACTTGTGGGATTGGGGAATCATGCTTTTAGGGCAGGTCAGGCTGCCTTGAAAGCCGCTTCATGCAAAGTAACTAAACACGAGAAAGCGTGCCTTGATAACCAACACGCGTTTATACCTTTTGCATTTGATACATTTGGCTTCCTTGCACATGAGGCTGTGGAGCTGCTCAAAAGAGTCCAACGGGTTATGCATGGCAATTTTAGGACCCCAAGGTCTCTGAATGTAGTTTTTAAAAGACTAAGTTTTGCTATTCAAAAAGGGCTAGCAGCGCAGCTTGTTGCCCGCTTGCCTGTCGTTTTAGTGTAATTTTTTTTATATAATCTAAACCAATCCTTTGGCTTAATCAAAAAATTTCAAGGTTTTCAGAGAATGATACCACAAAAATAAATGCTACTCTATTCACAATGGTAAGTGTATGTAAACATATTTTAACAAATATAAATATTAACAAGAATCTAGCACAATGTGCCAGGAGGTTATAAAAGTTCTCATGATATTCGAGCATTGAACAAAAATTTTGGAATTAATATTAGTTGTTGAACATGGAAGTGAAAGAAGATGAAGAAACAAGTTTTCATCTCTTTACAACTAGTCCAACAATGTAATACTAACATCTGAATTTGTAACTCATCGTATACAACAAATATATAATGTATCAAAAGGTTCTATCATTGACAATTTTGGGATTATTAATCAATACAACTATTTGCAAAAACGAACAAATTTAAATTTAATCAAGAGCCTTGTTTTGAGAGTATTGGTACGTATTCTTGAAAAGGATGTTCCATTTCAGTTGATATTTTACTGATAAAGAAAAAATTATATGACTACAAAAACACATGCTCGACTCACTTATGCGTGGTGGTACACATGGGCGATAACAGGCATATAACACCAGCTTGTTTACCCATTACCAGGGACGAAGCCAGGAATTTTTGTTAAAAGGGGCCGTAAATAAATTTTACAATAACACCGGTTCAATGGTTCAACTATCCCGATCAATTTATAACACATATGAAATTACAATTAGTTCTTTAGCTTGATGTATAACGCTTTCAATCATCAATAAAAATAGTCGATTGTTATCAAATCAACAAATTTTACACAGACACTCTAAACTAACTAGGCATCCGGATTTGCTAAATTCTTAATCACTCTTTCAATTATTTTTAAACAATTCTTCCTCAAATACTCAAATCTATTTCTTAAAAATGTGAACCATAAAATGGAATGTTTCATAAATATACGCAAACAGTTAAATAACTAATTACTAGAAAAGTTGAGACAATGAAGAAAATAAGCAAACGATACTAACAAATGTGGGGATAGCGCAAAAACAAAATAACTAACTTTCCTTCCCTTCGAATGATATAAAAGATATGCACACAAAAAAATTATTCTTATCGATATATATATTATTCAATAAAACTTTTTTTGAGCAAGTTATTCGATACAACTATAAAAAAGAAGATAAGAAGACGAGAAAAAATAAAAAGTCAAACTTCGTAAACCCATTCTCTGCCATTTAATGGCCGCTTAATTGAGTGATTGAATTATCATTCGACAAGCATCATGACAGTATGTATGGTTAGATATGGATGATTGGAGGGCGCTAGATCGAAGACTTCACAAACTATAACCAGGGCCGGCTTAAGGGGAGTGCAAGAGGTGCAATTGCACATGGCCACCGTTTGACAAGAGCCACCAAATTTCATGCACTTCTATTATATATATGAACACAATATAAGACTCGAGCTTAATTAATTCATGCCCTACTTATACACACTACTACAAAACAGGGCAAATGCTACGGAAGTTTTCCGTTGCAAATCTCCAACTGGTTTGCAACATATTTTCAACGGATTAGCAATGACACAAAAACCTGTTGCAAATGCGTTACAAAAACTAAATTAATTTCTTTTAAAGTTATTTTTAAATATTCCGTTACAAATCTGTCAAATTTATTTGAAATTTGTAACGGATTTACAACAGAGTATTTGAAAAATATGTAAAAGAAACTATTATTGACTTCCATTGCAAAATCGTTGCAAAATTTTAAATAATTGTTATGGATTTGCAACGAAATAAGTATAATAATTTAATTTCAGATTATATTTAATAATCCGTTGTAATTCCATTGCAAAATCTTTTGGGGTTTGAAACAAAATATTTTAATTGAATATAAAAGAAAATATCATTTGAATCCGTTGCAAAATCGTTGCAACTTTTTGTATATTTGTTAATATTTTGCAATGAAACATGATCATAATTTATTTTTTATTTATTTTTATTATTTCATTTCAATCCTATTCCAATTTACAAAATAATTGCTAAGGATTTGCAACGTTAACCAATAAAATCTTGTTTCCAATTTGTTTTCAATATTTCGTTGGTTTTTTCGTTGTAAAGTTTGAAATAATTGTTGCGGTCATGCAGCATATAGTATTATTAGTTTCTTTTTATAATTTTACTGAAAATTTCTTGGTAATTTGCAATGGAATTGGAAAGGATTTGAAAAGTTTAATCATTTATAATTATTGGGTGACAATCAGTTTAGTATTGTATTGTGTTGCAGTGAGTTGCATTGGTTTTCTATGTATTTCAATGAGTTGCATTGTGTTGCAGTTTATTTTATTTTATTTTATTTTTTGTGAACGGCAGTTTGGTGCAGTGGAGTATCTTGCGTGCCACCAAGGCACCAAGTCTCTCGACCCGAGTTTGAATCATCTCACGAAGAGAATAACAACCCCCAGCCTAACCATCCAGTTTCCCATTAAGGGGCTTCAATAAGTATTCATCGGTTGTTAAGTTATAGCATATTGTTATAAGAAGCTATATTATAACTAGCGTATTGGGCTGTATTGAGTCTGCATCGGTTGAAAATGGGTTGTATTATGTTCCTTAACTTAATGTGATTCGTATTGGTTATATTTAGTATTTATTTGTTGTTGGTTGTATTGTTTTTAATGTCTAATCGGATAAATAAGGAAGATGGCAAGTCGATTTGTGTTTTGAATACGTCAGAGTGCGATTCTTGTATTGAATATCATCATGCATGGAAGCAAAACAAAGAATGTCACAAAATATATGTTTAAAAAAAAAGGGAAAATTAATACATTTTTTAGATGGTGAAAATATTGAATATGATCACATTTGTTCACGAAGCCGTTAGACAACCGTACATTTGTTTCTATTAATACATATAAAACAAATAATAATGAACATACCAATACACGTTGGAAGCCAAATTGTGAACCAATCAATTGTGTATCCAACACTTGTTTCCTGATAACGTATGAAAATTAAGGCCAAGCCCACTAATTACACGTTGAGGTCAGGCCCATTACCAACACTTGATAAGCCCATTATCAATAGTTGACAGACACGTATACATTACAAGTTGCTTATGGCTGGGAAAGCCTCTCAGGCTGCGTATCACACACCTACGAGACAAATGTCTCCCAACTGTCACCTAACAGTTATGATATCTATGGTACCTAACACGTGACAGTGGTACCTAACACCTAACGGTTATGATATATATGGTAAAGTTTTTATTTGTTCATATACTTGGCATGGATACTTGGCATGGTACCTAACACGTGACAGTGGTACCTAACACCTAACGGTCAATGCTAAAAATAACCTACTCGAATCAACTCAAACTAGTTTTTATTTGTTCAAACCCGAATCAACTCAAACTAGATAAGCAAAGCTTAGAGGGTTGGGTTGTGGGTTACCTTTTCTTAGTTGAAAACCCGAATCCACTCGACTCGATAAACCCAATAAACCTCCCCGATAAAACCCTTAACTGTGATTAGGGGTGTTAATCAGGTTCGGGTTGGTTGGGTTCCAATCAATTCGAGTCGGGTTAAATTCGGGTCGATGCTAAAAATAATATACTCGATTCTGAACCTATTTAAACTCGGGTTAGTCGGGTACACTCGGGTCGCGTCTATTCGGGTTTGGATCAACCCAAATATGAATAAAATGGTTATAAAGTTGCCTATTTATTTTGATCAAAATACATACTCCCTCCGTCCCAAAATATAAGTCCATTTTGACATTTTTAAAATCTTTTTATTCGAACTTTGACCTTAATTATCTTTTTTCGTGTTATATAATACTTGATGCGAGATATATAAATAGATTTGTGTTTTAAATGCATTTTCATTGGTATACTTTTCATCAAGTATTATATAACACGAAAATAAATAATTAAGGTCAAAGTCGGAAATAAAAGACTTTGAAATATAAAAAATGGATTTATAATTTAGGACGGAAGGAGTAATTTATAAGAATACCATTATTCGGGTTAAATGGGTCAACCCGAGTTAGACAAATAAAGTTTCCCTTATTTTTGCCGCCTATAATTACTTTCATTTTCCCGCTTGCGCCTAAATCATTTACAAATGGCAGTGGTCCTAGACCTTCACACAGTGATATCAGTGGCGTTGGTGGTGCTGTACAAATGTTGGTGGATGATCACCACATCGATAATGATGAGGGTGTAGGGGTGATTGAACCAGGTGTTGAAGCATCAAATGCTATGCGAGGGTCGAAAATCCCCAATCCATTACCTGAACCGGCAGATCGTTCAATGATTAGCATATCTGCAGATGAGTAAAAACTATTGTTTTGTATTCATATTATGTTTATATAGCGTAATTAATAAATACTAATACCCATGTTTCATTATTATGCTTTATAGGTTTGATGATCAGAAGTCTGTTGGACATTCCATCACGTCGATTCTTCAGTTTAGGTTTAGTGAACCTTGGGCAACATGGGGTTGTGTTCCACGAGAGAAGAAAGACCAGATGTGGCTTCGTTTTAAGGTTTGCCTTTGTTTAAAAATTCGTTTTAAGGTTTGCCTTTGTTTAAAAATTCAAAGAACATATTAATATATTAAAGAGTATTTCCAGTGTAGAGTGTTTCAAAAGTTCAAGTGGTTTTTGAAGGTTTCATTGCCTGTTAGAAAAATGGTCTGGTTATTATTGTGATTTAGTACAACTATGGAGTAACTCTGTTGTGAGGTTTTATTTTTGTAAAAATGATCTTAATAGTATTTAGTTATTTGGTCAAGTCTTTTTGGTTTTGTGACACATTTCTCAATTGGTCAGCTGACATGTGTCTGGTCAACGATAGTTATATTTTGTAGAGTAAAAACTTGGAATTGCAATTATTTAAGATTCAACAGGAGGTTTGTGGTTCTTGCATATACTTTTCCTGCATATAAAATGTAGTTTTCTGATGTTTTGTAGCTTTAGACTACTATGTGATAGTTTCTAAACATAACAAGGTGTTATGTTTCGCTTAAGCACTTCCAGACACTTGTTAATGATTACCTTATGTGCAGCAATCATATCAATGGGATCCAAGAATTGATGAAGGTATTCGAAAACGTTTTGTGAAACATGCCTCATCTCGTTGGAATGGTATGTTGAATGCTGCTAGAACAAGAGCCATACGCTTGTATGAGAAAAACAGTATGGTTCCTTTTAATGATGATTATAGTCTACTCACCCAATATAACCCAACTTGGATGAAACAAGATTGTTGGATACCACTACTACGCGATGTTTGGAATAAGGATGATTGGAAAGGTAAATCAAAACAAAACAAGAAAAACAGAAACACTTCAGTTGGTGGCCATCATACTTGTGGGTCTAGAAGCTTTAACTCAACCAGGAAATACTTGGTAATATATTTTCAAGTTGTCTTGTACTATATGATATATCAATATGTAATAATAAAAGTACCTTCAATGCAACATGTAGGAAAGCAAACATGGGCGTCTGATAAATCGTTGTAAGCTCTTAGACTAGGTCTAATATTATATCTAGGAACACATAATAATGAAAGCGGAATATTCAAACATAGAATCAACATTATTACGAACAAGGTTTTTCATTATCATAAACTAACTAACTAACTAACTAACTATAATAAAGATCAAAGACTTGATCTAACACTAACTAACTAAGCCACTAAACCCTAGGCGTTTTCCCTACGCCTAGGTTCCCACACACACACACACCTTTGGACGTCTACATCTTGTACGTACTAAAACTAATGACCCTATGTCTCTTTATATACTAAAGACATCTAGGGTTTACAAGAGGAATCATAATATAATTAGGAAACAATACAATTAGGAAACTAAATATTCTTTTAAGCATATCTTCTAGAATCTTTCAAATCCTCCATCTTTTTGTAGTTTCCCTTCTTGTCACTTTAAGTCCCTCTTGTTTCATTCTTTTTGTCTTTATCAACTCAAACGTATAATTCCCAACAACTTCCCCTAGTTGATAATGACAAAACCATTCTTGAACGAACTTCCCTAGACGAAGTAGAGAAATTGAGATCATGGATCTCACCATGAATGAAACAAGTATGTCTTCCTTTGTCTTCCCCTTAATCCATGCCATGTCACTCAAACATCTCTTCCCCTTTTTGTTATTATCCAAATAGGGAACGTATGCAAATAATGATCTTGACCACCACGAACCAATATCATACTTCCAATCTAAGACTTCCAATGCTTCAATGATCTTGACCACCATTGATAAGATCGTTTATAAGCTCATCTAGGGATCAATAACAAAGATAATAAACATAATACGCAGCGGAATAATCAAAACAATACTTTGTTATTGAACAAGGTTTTCATTCACTAACTCTAACTAATACTAGACGTTTATAGAAACACGTCTACTAACTAAACTAATAACCTAGGCGTTTACAAGACTATATGCCTAGGACACACACACCCCTTTTAGTCGACTACATTATGGAAGACATAATTAAAAACCTACACCTATGTCCTCTTTATATACTAGAGGATAAGGACTAAATAATAAAACTTCCATTGCAAGCAAGTCCTTCCATCTTTTAGTAGGTTTCCTTCTTGTCATATTAAGTCCCTCTTGTTTCATTCTTTTTGTCTTTATCAACTCAAACTTATAATTCCCAACAATCTTACCCTAGTTGATAATGACAAAACCATTCTTGAACGAACTTCCTAGGCAGTAGAAATTGAGATCGGGGATCTCACCATGAATGAAACAAGTATGTCTTCCTTTGTCTTCCCTTAATCCATGCCATGTCACTCAAACATCTCTTCCCTTTTGTTATTATCCAAATAGGAGCGTATGCAAATAATGATCTTGACCACCACGAACCAATATCATACTTCCAATCTAAGACTTGCAATGCTTTAAATCACCCACCATTACGCACCATAGGAAAAATGGATCCAAAACGTAGAAAACTTCAACTAGCGAGTACTAATAATGATCAACAATAGTAAAATCAAAACTTCCCTTGAGTGATGCATGTAGATGGTTAAACATTTAACAATAAGCTTCTCCTAAAAACCATATGTTAACCATCTTCTTGATTCTTCAAAATCTGTAAGCTCCTTGTAATGATCACTTTGTGAAGAAAACCAAATATAACGAACTTGATGAAGAAGTAGAATTTCCCAAACTTGTGTCTTAAATCTTTTACTATCCACGGAACTCCATACTTATACGAACCAACAAATATAAGTAGACCGCAATCCCTTGAAGAAAATCCTCAACTAGTATGAGACACTGAGCAATACAATGTAACTCCTTAAAGTGATAGACAATGTGTGCATAGAGCATCATAAGAAAAATCACACATTGCTAGATTCAACAAGCTAGATGATAAGAACACAAACCAAGTAATTCCACTTCACCTTCAAATAAGTGATAAATAATCCTCTTCGTAATCAATTCTTCAATAAATCTCCAAAACGAGCCTTTTTAAATCCTTTTAAGAACAAATAACCAAACTCTTTGTGTGTGTGAACAATAACCTCTGTGTGTGTCGTCCAAAAATCCATAACAATCTTTATGCTCGACTTCCCCTTAAATTGAAAACCATATGAGAAGCAGTACTTTCAATATAACAGTACTTTGAAACCTCCTCACGGTGCTTTGAGAATGTGAGTTCCATGAGCATAAGCGATACTTTGAAAATTAAAGCGGTACTTTCATCTAAACTTGCGGTGATGCTTTGAAAATATACTGGCGGTACTTTGAGGCATAAGCGGTACTTTCATATCTTGAACAACGATGCTTTAAAAATCAAGCAATACTTTTGACATAACAGCGATGCTTTAGCGGTACTTTCACATAATAGCTCGGATCGAAGATCCCTTTGGTGGAAAGTTAGATGAGTATATAGAGAACATCCACCTAAAATTTCGTTACGATCCAGCAGTTAACGAAAAAATTATGATCGTTTCAAAACAGTCCTGCAGAAGCATTACGGGATTTTCTGCAGCAGACTTCGACTGCTCATATCTTTTGATTGAGAGCTCCGATTGACAATCCCTTCGGTGAGATTAAAGATAGATATAACAAGAATATCTAGTTCAAATTTTAGCCCAATCCAACGGTTCAATAAAAAGTTATACCCTTTTGAAAAGCTGTCTGCTTGAAGTATTACAATTTTTGCGACTTCAATTTTTCTTCTTTTTCATCATTCTTCGACACATAAAACCTTGTAATTCCCTATATCAAGAGCTCCCCGCTCAGATACCAATTGATAAATCGTTGTAAGCTCTTAGACTAGGTCTAATATTATATCTAGGAACACATAATAATGAAAGCGGAATATTCAAACATAGAATCAACATTATTACGAACAAGGTTTTTCATTATCATAAACTAACTAACTAACTATAATAAAGATCAAAGACTTGATCTAACACTAACTAACTAAACCACTAAACCCAAGGCGTTTTCCCTACGCCTAGGTTCTCACACACACACACCTTTGGACATCTACATCTTGTACGTACTAAAACTAATGACCCTATGTCTCTTTATATACTAAAGACATCTAGGGTTTACAAGAGGAATCATAATATAATTAGGAAACAATACAATTAGGAAACTAAATATTCTTTTAAGCATATCTTCTAGAATCTTCCAAATCCTCCATCTTTTTGTAGTTTCCCTTTTTGTCACTTTAAGTCCCTCTTGTTTCATTCTTTTTGTCTTTATCAACTCAAACGTATAATTCCCAACAGCGTCCTATACGTTCCACTAAGGTCTTTACCCACTGCCATGCTATGAAAGAGACGAAGCCGTTGGATCAACCACCGATTGTAAGGAGGTCTGGTGCTTTAAACAGGTCAGCCAAGGCAAACAGGTTAGCAGGAACAAATGGATGAACTGAGGTAAATGGGTCAGCAGGGGAAAACGGATTAGCTGGGGCTAACGGCTCAGGTGGGGCAAACGGGTCAATCGGGTCAGAAGCATCAACGTCAACTTGGGATGGAGAGTTGAATAAGGTAGATGAGTCAAGCGGAGGTCAGGTGGTTGAGCCGAGATGGGTTAATGACAAGTCACTTGAACATATGGTATGTATCCAAACCTCTTTTTGATTAGCCACTTTTAGTAGATCGCTATTAAACTTTAAAATAAATAATCATTATTTTGGGACTGTTTATATGAAAAATATCAAGAAGGTATGGTTGAGAGTCATGGACAGAACGTTGAATCACACCCACATAATGAGGAACTATGGAATACAGTCACTCCGTCTAATAGGGGAAATACATTTAGGGCATACAATGCATCTGATCCTATATTTTTGTTAACGGGAACACCTTCTACTCATAATTCCAGTACCTCACATCCACATAATGAGAAGGTTAGCTAATTATTGTTCATTTTCATAGCATATCTAATATAGTTATAAGAAAACACAGTGTGTTGCTGTTACAGTGTGTTAATGGGTCAAATTTTATTTTTATTTTTAAGTTAACCGAAAAAAAGACCAAGAAGCTTATTTGAATAGAATTGTAATGATATAACTGATTTAGTGATTTGAGTACTTTACTAGCATGTTTTAGTTCACAATTTAATGATGTTGTGATTCCAGTTAGAAATACCCAGTTAGAAATTAGTCGAGTTGATATATATGAAGAAGTTGTTTGTTCCAAAATTTGAACGTTGTTATTAACTAAACTGAATTGAGTCGATAACACATGATGGTTTCATATGACCTAGAATCCTAGATAGCAACACCAATGTAGAATCGCCTTTGAATACAAGTGGTGTAGTTACATGATTTTGGTATTGCTTGATATAAACTGTTTATTCACTTTAAAACATGAAGGAAATTCAATAACGTACATGCCATCCCTGAGTGGTTTAGAGTAAGCACTTTTAAATAAGCAAAAAAGTGGGAAAATAACAATTCCAGATACACCCTCTAGTTGTTTTGCTATCGTAAAGGATTAACTAGGTGTGGGTCAATAATAGACATATTGAAGAACTAGACTTGACTAGAAAAATAACTTAGAAGCTAGATTCTGATGTTAAACGCTTCTTCAAGTAGAGTTTTTAGAAAAGGCAAAACGTTAAACGCTTCTTTCCAGACATACCTTAAGGTTTGTTTTAGGATAAGTTATTCTTTCATTAAGTGGGTCAACTTCATGTTATATTTAATTAGGGGTTGTCTAGTGGTAAGATAATATATTGTGCACTCTCGTAACTAGAAAATATATGGTGCAGTTATGTATATATTGTACTTTAATTTATATTGTAGACTTCATGTTATATTTAGTTAGGGGTTGTCTAATGGTAAGATATATTACAGAACTGAAACTGATAATGTATTGTAGACTTCATGTTTTATTTAATTAGGGGTTGTCTAGTGGTAAGATAATATATTGTACTCTATTTGATATACGTTGAAGCGCTAGAAAAATCGTTGAAGGACTTGGAGAAAGCGAGAGCTAAAGACAAGAAGATTTTTGATGAAGCTATTGAACAAGAAAGAAAGCTTAATGAAGAAAAACTTGAGACATTTAAGGAAGAAATGAAGAAAGAAGAAAATGAGAGGCTCGTCGAGACGTTGGCACAATTGAAGGAGCAAGCTCCTACTCCCCATTCAGCATAAACATTTGTTGATTAAGGTACACTTCGTGTTTTATACACATTTTGTTTTGAAGTAGTACGATGGATTTGGTAAACTTTGTGGATTATACACATTTTGTTAAGTGGTGCATCTGGTAGGATTTGCTTTGTTACACTTCGTGTAATTCACTTTTGGTTTAGAAGTAGTTTGGTAGGACTTGATACATTATGTAATATGATATTGGAATGTTCGTCTAATTATTAATTTAGGTTTCAATTGAGGGTTTGAGATTATTTAGTTTTAGATATTTGTATATTACGGAAAAATTAGCTAAATGCAATTTTATATATAAAAATGCATATTTTTGTAACGGAACCATTTCGTTGACACTCTTTTGAAAACTCGTCACAATTTTACACCGTTTCGTATCCGTTACAATTGCATACCGTTGCAAAATCCATTGCTACTTTATGCCGTCGCAAATCAATTGCAAAGTTATACCGTTGCAATTTCGTAGCAAATTTATTCCGTTGCAATCTCGTACCAACTGGTATCCGTTGCAATTTTTTTTGCAATATGTACCGTAACAAAACCGTAGAAAAACTGTTGGAATATGATCCGTTGCAAAAACGGTTGCTAATTTAGAACGGACTTTTCTTGGTTGGAAAACCGTTGGAATATTTTTAACCCCGTTAGAAATCCGTTGCAATTGAAATTTCCATGGAGCATTAACGCTACGGTAGGTATCCGTTACAAATGGCCATTTGCAACGGATTTGCAACTGATTCCTACCGTAGCATTAGCCCACTTGTGTTGTAGTGACATATGTATATTATGTATGTGTTTGAGGGCCTCTTTGTAGTAATGGCACACGGCCACTGAAATCCACGAGACGACCCTGACTATAACATTGCCGTTCACAAACCGTAGGTCGGAAACAAAGCGCAAGCTGCTCTAGTTGGGCGGTTAGGGGGTCGAGCACCGCCCCCCCCCCCCCCCCCCCCGCAGCTCGTCGGTTTGCACAAGATAAACTTTCCGCTTTTAATATGAAAGCCTCTTTTTGTTTTCGAGATTCTAGATAAGATCATCTATTTACATGTTTGTACAGCTAACAAAACGTTTGTACTCGAATTAAATCATGTGGTTTTGTCATGTATTGGTAGGATATCCTACAAAGAAAGTATTTTAAAGCACAAAAAAACTCTATCACCTATATAACACTGCGACATCGTTTCAAGCAATTTATGGATTTAACATGGACAAGTTTCATCTTATGTCATCTTTTTGTTAAGTTTAAGCATTCTGGAAAATGCCTGACCAGTTAAAAGAGTATTTCCCGTCGTATGTCTTTTGTCAAGTTTTTTTGAGGTGGCTTGTTTTAGATTCGAGAAATGAATTGCGGCCGACACACACATTATGTCTATTCAAGTTATGGATTTAATGTGTCATGAAGTTTAGTGTAGTTTTATAGTGTAAAGCTTTAAGGATTTGAGATTGATTCAAGTAGGTTTTGAATGTTGATACAACAAATGACTAGGTACAAAATTTCAAGATTTATGAGAATGATATGGAAGTTAAATCTCTGATAAAAGTGTAAAAACATTTACACACATATAAAAAATCTAGCACAATCTGTCAAGAACTTATACAAGTTCTTCAAGATAATATACGAGCATCAAAATAGATGATATTTTAGCATCAAAAAACAATTAGCACATAAAGTATCACACCACTTAAAAAAAGTTTCGAAAAAAAATGTGTGATTTTATTTTAGTTTTTGGATTACATAAATTATCATAGCATTTAAAAAAGTATGGGAATTTATATTAGTTCTTGGAAAGCATGAAGGCAAATGAAAACATTTTCATAAAAAGTATGGGAATTTATATTAGTTCTTGGAAAACACGAAGTCAAATGAGAACATTTTCATTTTCTTACAGCTAAGTCCAACATCATAATACCAACTTCATATTACAACTTTCCATATACGACCAATATATAAAGTAGCAAAACTTTTCGTCAGCCACCAATGTGGGATTATAAATCAATACAACTACTCGGAAAAATAAACATTGAGCTCATGTCATTAACTTGATCGACACAATTAAGTTTGAACAACCATCATATAATGGTGATTTAATAACTCACCATTAAAATATTATGAAGTGCATGTGAATCAATAGGAGTGAAGGAATAAGTGTACCGGCACAAATAAACATTTTAAAATTTTAAATGAAAGGTCAAACTTACTCACGCATGGCCGGGATGATTTTTAGCTTAAGTAATTTAATAAGTTTTGATATGATTACAAAGTGACAATGCGATTAACTGATTTCGTAGATCCTCATGAACGTGCGATTTTTATCACTGATTTCATGTAGGTTTACTCTAATTTTTCCCTTCTGTTGTCTTTGGTTGTAGTCGAGGGGAAATTAGATGAACATTAAAACATGCATTACGTTATATTTCTTGAATTACATGCCATGAAGTCTAGAGTGGTTGGCGTGTTTCTAGTTTCTACTTTGTATCTATAACTAGAAAACATATTTGCATTTGACATAGCCCAAACTCGATTGCTTCGTTAAACACAGTACTCGAAGGAATCTATCTATAACTGGAAAAAAATATTTTCATTTGACGTTGGCTTAAGCCCAAACTCGATTGCTTCGTTAAACACATTGACAATATTCGAAGGAAACACTAAATATGTAATCAATAGTTCGAGGGTGGGCTTTGAATTACTGGGCTTGGTGTGATGTCTGATGACGGGATACTGGTAACTTGATGGTGATTGAGCATATTTACAATAATAATAACAATAATAATAACAATAATAATAATAATATAAAACTTCTTATACAAATGTCAAGAACTTATGCAAGTTCTTCCACATGATAATTGACAACGGGCAAAAATAGAACGTCGAAGTATCAATCCATATTAAAAACTTTTCGAGAAAAAAAAAAGTATTTTTGTTAATTCTTCAATCTTAGTGGTCGGAGACTTGGAGTATTGAGTAAACCACTTTTCCGAATCTCAATGGGTTCAATCTAAATTATTCGTTCATCTATGTTTGGTTGTGGTCGCCGGGAAAATCGACGTAGATTTAATACGTCTTTTGTTTCTTGAATTATATGCCATAAAGTTTAGTGTCATCGGTACCGTAAAGTAATTTTTGTATAAACTTGATTTGAGTTACTCACTCTGTTCTTTTAAGTGGATTGTATGTTATGGTTACCGAAAATTGCTTGATTGTCGGTGTGTATCATGATTTAAGCACTACTACTTTTTAGTTTATAGTTTTAGTTATGTCAAGAGAAAAATCATAGTTGAGACAATTGCTTTCAGTATCATCCAAGCTTTCATAATGTACGCTTTTGGTAATGTCACCTAAAACTAGGAAATGCCGCTGCTCGATAAAAATGGGTGCAACATTCTCATGTAAAAGTTCATAGTTGCGAGATTTAACAAGTCGAGAATATGATCAATTGACGACTAGTTCAACTGTTCTTGCTTCCATTATTTCTGTACATAAAGAGAATTAAAAATGTACAACCAGAAAGGACACTATCACCTACAACACTGCGACATCGTTTCAAGCAATATGATCAATTGACGACTAGTTCAACTGTTCTTGCTTCCATTGTAAAAAAGAAGCTAACAGATTAGCAATATAATTGGTAAAGAAGGTATTTTAAAGCACAACAAACTCTATCACCTACAACACTGCAACATCGTTTCAAGCAATTTATGAATTTAGCATGGACTAATTTTGGGACGAGTTTATATTATTGGACGAGTGTAATGATAGGCCTATAAATAATGTGTTATTGATTGCTGGTGTAAAGGAAATTCCACATGCTCACGGTCTAGACAAATATGAGCCACAAAACCAAGTTTTGGATCTTGAACATCTTATTCAATTTAATCATTCAGAAAAATTCGTTCAATGAGAAAGGTTTTGAGGCGGAATTCTTATCGTGAAAATTTAAAGTGATATTTTTGGTCGTTAGTGTAGTTTCTATAGTGTCAAGTTGTAATGTTTATAAATTGATTTACGTGTATTATGAATTTGTGTATCAAAGAGAGAGATTATTTTAGTTAAATTACAAAATTTCAAGATTTTCAGAAAATGGCACCACCAAAATATATGTAATGCTATGGTAAGTGAATATTAAAGAATCTAGCACAATATGTCAAAAACTCAAGCAAGTTCTTCAACATGATATTTGAACTTCAAAATACAATTAGCCCAAAAAGAAAAATAAATAAATAAAAAATAGAGTATTAATATTAGTTATTAGGCAGTAAATGAGAATCAAAGAATTATATTCTAATCCTTTGATCTCAATCATGCCCAACAACATAACAACAACCCCACCTCAACAGAAAAGGTGTACGATAACATATATAGTTTCAAACATTTCTTTCAGTGACCTATGTGGAATTAATACAACTATTCGCAAAAACAAACGTTGAGCTCATGCTATTAACTTGGTTGAAACAATTATACATGAACAAGCATCATCATATATTATCCTTATATATTAAATAAATATAATGGTGATTTATTAACTCACCACTAAATATAACGGTGATATATAAACATAATACCAACCAAGCTTGTTCATCCCTACGTAGCTCTAACATGCCACCTTATTTATAAAACACACATACAAGCATACTTTCATTCACAAAGGAAAAAAAAATTTAACAGTCCAGCATCAAACCAAAAATTGCTTTTGGTATGCATCCAACTCGGTCGTTTGAGCGACCCATTCATCCATTTTTCTCCGAACCGACCGACCACCTCTCATAGGCGACCGACACCGACCGACAAGGACTGACCGACCCATTCGGCCTTATTACAACTAGTCTAAAATATTATGAAATGTGGTTCAATAGGAGTGAAGAAACAAAGATACCAATACTGATCTACATTGTAAAATTTAAATGAAAGTTCCAATTTACTCACGTATAGATCAATACACTCTTGGTGGTGACAGATTCAACATTCAGTGTTGGATCGGCCCATTAAGCACCAATCAAACAGCCCCTGAACATCATTCGGAATATTACTAAAGATTATACACAAACAAATATTCGACTTTGTTTGTTTGCTAACTTAGTGGGCGTTATAAATCCATTTTGAGATTTTTATTTATTTATTTATTTAATTTTTTTGATATACTTGGGTTTCCGACTCGATATTGCGAGCCAACTAATCCCAGAGCGACTACCTTTTTGGATAGACCGGAGTCAACGAAAGTGAACCTCCGTGGCCAATGAGGGATTAATTTTCTCCCCAAGTTTCTAACCCAAGACCTCTAGTTAATTTCGTCCTAAGAGGCTAAACTCTTACTGCTTGGTCACCCCATTGGTTCATCTTGAGATTGTTTCTTTACAATTTGTTAACTGTTGGAATCCTAAGTCACTGTCCAATTCAGTTAATGGAAGATTTAGTGTTCCATTACAAGTCTTAGTGTTCCATTACAATGTTAGAGTGCCATTAAAGGTTAGCGTGCCACTATACCCATTATACCTAATTGTCACTAGGAGCTTGTTGGTTCTTAGATGAGTATAAATAGGTTGTTTAGCAGTGTGTTATAAATAAGAAACATCAGAATCAGAAAATTGGTTTCCTTTTGTGTTCTTTAATTGGTATCAGAGCTTCGTTCGATTAGGGCGGGTTTGAGAGTCGACTTTCGAAGGTGAGGAGCCTTCGGGTGCGGGGCTGCCATCAAAGCAGAAGCGGGGACAGCAGGGGCTGTTTCGCGGGGCTGCCATCGCAGCAGAAGCATGGACAGCAGGGCTGTCATTGGGACTGTTTTACAGCAGAAGACGGAGACCGATAAGGTGTTTCTGGACTACGTTGTCGTGGGGGAGACGGGGAGTACCGTTCAAGACGACGGGGGTGACCGGTGATGAACATAGGTGGTCTGTAGCTGTTAGTCGTAATCAAAGGGTTGTGTTCAAATCCGGCGGTAGGTTGTAGGTCACCGAAAATGGAGAGATTAACTGGTTCGTGAGATAAACAGACGGGAAGAGTCAGGAAAAGCAGGTAGCTTTGATTCGGTTTATTCAGCGGGTGAAAGAAAATGGTAAAAGCGGGTGGCTTTGTTTTCTTAATCGGTGTAATGTTCTCGTGTCACAGAAGTGTTATGAGCAAACGGGTTCTGTGTGGTGACAAAAAAAAGTCGGGTGGTTGGAGATGTTAGGTGCTGTGGTGTTATTATCACAGGTTGAAGTGATCTTGAAAGCAGGTTATCCTTGATCGGCTTGTTTGTGTGATTAACCAAAGGCGTGAAAAGACGAGCAGAAGGAAATCAAAGTAGGTGGCTTTGAGTTCGGTTCGTGTTGCGGATATTAGAAGACGGTAGAGGTGGTGGTCACCTTGTTTTCTTGATTGGTGGAAGAATCTCACGGAATAGCGTTGATCGGCAAAGGTATGGCTATCAAGACAAGAAAGGGATGGAGAAACAACAGTGTGAACATTATGGCATTGGAAGTTAAAATCGGGTGGCTTTGGATGTGACCGAGGAAGAGGTCGTGGATCCGGGAGAAGACGAGATGGTAATGATCGTGTCCAACGGGATGCCATGTTACATGTCATAGTGTTGTTAACAATCAAATGCGGAACTTGATTGGAATCAAAGACATCTCTAGAAGGACTTAGAGATTCGGGGGTTATTGTTGGAATCCTAAGTCACTGTCCAATTCAGTTAATGGAAGAGTTAGTGTTCCATTACAAGTCTTAGTGTTCCATTACAATGTTAGTGTGCCATTAAGGGTTAGTGTGCCACTATACCCATTATACCTAATTGTCACTAGGAGCTTGTTGGTTCTTAGATGAGTATAAATAGGTTGTTTAGCAGTGTGTTATAAATAAGAAACATCAGAATCAGAAAATTGGTTTCCTTTTGTGTTCTTTATTTACATCTCACAAAGCTTTTGGTATTCCAATTTACTTACATGACTTTCTGGTTAAAAGATGTCCATATTATTTAAAGATCAAAACTAAAATCTTATTGCCACACTTTATCACCTCTCTTTCATATTAGATAGTTATATAGAGGTTGTGATCCATTTACACTTCACTATATTAGCTAGCTGCAATTCGTAAAACCTAAGTTTTTCATCCTAAAGTATTAAGGCACATGAGTGTAATAACGACGCATGAAAACAAATCATCCTAATTATGTTCATTTGGTATTTACGAGGTCATTTTTGTAAATGAAAAGTGAAGTGTCAAATATCTTTGCAAAAATATAAGCGTAGATATAAGTTTTTCAAATCAACATCGTATGTCCACTATGTTATATCAGTTTTAAAAAAGTTTACTCTTTAATCGATGTGAGATAAAATGTTGAATTAGTTGGTTTTTATTGATTCGTGCATTTCCACAAATCTAATAGGTTGACACTCATACCATCTGCAACAAAACGACATTGTCCCGAGCAGTAAGTGACTGTCGTAACTTTACTCCAAATAAACCACGTTCTTGTATGACAATACAAACACATGTTCGATTCACTTCAGTAGTGGTAGAGGTGTTTTTATAACGCGAGGTCTCAAGCACCTGTTTTCAAAAAAAAAAAAAAAAAAAAATTGTATCTCTGAAGAAATATATTCTTTTCAACGTCTACAAGACTACAACAATGCTCAACCACCTAATATCATCCACAACAACTACAGTCTATATAGTATATTATATAAAGTATCACAATTTCCATTCATTGACCCATATGGGATAATAAATCAAAGCAACACGATGTAAATTTGCAGAGG
Organism: Chrysanthemum lavandulifolium; assembly: GCA_022545495.1. Classification (NCBI taxonomy): domain Eukaryota; kingdom Viridiplantae; phylum Streptophyta; class Magnoliopsida; order Asterales; family Asteraceae; genus Chrysanthemum; species Chrysanthemum lavandulifolium. Next base: position 19,698,972 of record CM040244.1, on the reverse strand, counting down.
CCTTGTACATACCTTAAAAGTGAAAACTAATAAGTATAAAAATCTTCAGCTACTTGCCAAAAGACATGTCGAGCTCTAGTCATAACATCTTAGAAGTGAAAATGGGTTCAAACAGATAATTAGTCTGTCACGATAACAATTATAATCCAAAAGATAAAATTGGTTGAAGAATCAGGTATAAAAGAAAAATAACCATATGTCTTGTAGAATATAATGGTATTTATTTAAATAATATGTGAAGTATACCAGCATTTATCAAAGCACATTTTAAAATTACTATGAGAAAATCCAACCTATCAGGATAGACCATTATTTAATTTTATTTTCCAATTTTAATTTAAAGTTATGAAAGCTAAACCCATCCAAAATACTCGTAACTTGTCCAATACTAGTTCAATGGCTACACCGGTGAAAGTGTTCAGACCACCATATCATTATCGACTGCTATTACGAGAGTGTTAGTATGTCTTCCAGAAACAGATGTTCGATCCATTTCAGCTTGTTGCTATAAGGTGAACACAACAAATCTGAGTACCTCAAAATGCAAGTATTTAAGTATATAGTATGTCTTCCAGAAACAGATGTTCGATCCATTTAATGCCTGAATGAGTATGATTATAATTTTAATGTTAAATGGAATGATAGGAATCCACGCAACCATGCATGTGGTCCGGCGAATGTGTGCAAGTCATTATTAATCCATATAGTGCATGATAATAGACGATTTCACATTGGATAAAGGCCGATACAGGAACTTTGGAGTTCAAGTATATATTCTTTTGGGTAACCATGATTTACATTTTTTGGCCGACTAATCACGAATTTGAGCCCACTCCACTGTGACTCAAACCATGTAAAGCCCTCCCTTTTAAAGAAGGTTGGCGTGGCCACTGAGAGTTGTTTGCACCTATTACCGATTTCTTGTTTAGCCTTTTATTTTCTATCTTCTACGGTCGTTGTCATAGAGGAAATTTGAGGTTAATGTAACTCAATTTTTGTTGTTGAATGATTTGCCTTTAAGTTTAGCCTAAGGAGATCCTAGTTATTGACGTCACTTTCGGGTTTAAAAATCCTTTGCTTTTAACATTACAAACGTCATATTTCATTCGTTTAAGTATTCCTGGTGCAACATTTAAATCTATTAGTATCCACATAAACGAGTAAAGATAATATTTTGTATCATTTATTCTTTTAGATAAACATCGATTCATCTACCTGTTAAAAAGTCCTAGATTAAGCACCTATATATAGAATCATGGGTGAAAATTTTTGCAGTCCTTGTCATGCAAAAAATGGTTTGGAGTAAAAAGATATTAAGAGTAAAAGTTAAGAATTGATATAGGTCTTCAATGATTTGATCTCAATATGTGAAAGTGATGAACTATACTTCTCTCATTAAGAAATCAACCAATGAAAGCATTTTACCAACACAATCACATATAATATCCATGCATTGAGGCATATTAATTACCATCATTTCCTTCCATTCTATGTGGGACTAAATGTTGAAATTCTCATCATAAAGAAAAAAAACGGAGTATTAAGGTGCCTATAGTTAGATTTACACATGACTCATTCTTAGTTGCAATTCTAAATAATGCTATCTGTGTGCTCATTAGAGGGGAGGGAGTGGGCATCGGGTAGCAAATCGGGTAGGGGAACCCGATCGTAACACCGCCCCTAGTGGGTCGGGTAAAGCAAATCGGGTATCATTTCGGGCTTGGAAGCCGATCGTGGTGAGGGGTGATTTTTTGAATTTTTGAACGTTGGGTTTAGCCTAACGGCTAGTGTGAATAAAAAAAAATTACCCCCACCTTATTAAAAACCCCCACCTTCACATTTTAAAATCACAACCCATTTTTCACAAAATCATCACAACCCATCTTTCAATTTCTCATAAAGTCCCAACCTTTTTATCATAAAAATGTCTTCTGATTCTTCCGAATTCGAATACGTTATTCCGTCTTCGTCCGACGATCTATCCACGCGTAGCTCAATGCAAATTATGCTTCAAGCGGCTCAGTTTCTTGAAGACACGGCAAGCTCTAGCCGTAGTAGCATAAATCGTCATCGGAAAATAGGTCTTCAAACTCTAGAGAATGATTGGTTCGTTGAAGCACCAAAGTACAACGAAGTTTACTTTCAAAAAAAATTTCGAATGGAGAAAAGCATGTTTTTGAAAATAGTGGGCGACATTGAAGCGAGATACCCATATTTTCAAGAAGGCTATGACGCGCGATTGAAAAAAAGTTTCACGGCGAAACAAAAAATCACATCGGCCGTTAGGCAACTCGCAACCGGCAATCCCCCCGATGAGTATGATGAATATTTATGCATGTATGCAAGAGCGTCACGTGAAAGTCTTGATTATTTTGTGAGGCCATCATTGGGTTGTGCGGTCGAGAGTACCTACGTGGCCGACAAAGACACGACCTTGCACGCATTTTCCGGGCCCATGAAGTGAGACATCACATCCACAGGATGCTTGGTAGCATCGATCGTACCTGCGTCAAATGAAAAAATTGTCCAAGAAGTTTGAGAGGGCAATATCTGAAATGTGACTATGGTGTTCCCACTATTATCCTTGAAGTCACCGTCACAAGATATGGATTTGGCATGTTTTTGGTCCCCGGGGTCAAACAATGATATCAACGTATTGAATCGATCGACTTGTATCTTACGGATCGAAATGGAGCGGCGATGAGCAGTTCATTCCACGTGAATGAGCGCTTTTACAAATCGGCTACTATTTGTGGATGGAATCTATCCTAAGTGGTCCACATTTGTTAAAGCATACCGTATCAACCGACCCAAAGGAAAAGAAATTTAAGAAGTTACAAGAGGGCGAGAAAGGATGTCGGCGAGCTTTTGGTGCTCTCAAAGGAAAATGGAAAATTCTCGATCGACCTCTCCGAGCTATGACCAAAGCGAAGATTGCCAATCAGGTTCATGCGTGTGTTATTTTGCACAATATGGTTATAAAAGCGGACGGGAGGGCAATCTCACCGGTTCATATAATGGATGAGCCGGTCGAGCCAGTGTTCGACGACAATGTGGTAGCGGAGTTACTAGACGAAGTTCTCCATGACCGTCTTCGATATGATCTCACGGAGCACGTAGCATGTCAATACTTGTCGCATCTCGATGATTAGTGGATTTTTTTTTATTTTTTTTTTAGTCTAGTTTTTTTTAAGTATTACGTAATGTTTTTTTTTTAAGTATTATGTAACGTTTTTATTTTTAATGAACTGGTATGTTTTTATTTTTAATGAACCGGTATGTTTTTATTTTAATATTGTATGTGATTTTATGTATTAAAAATATATGGAAAAAAAATAAAGGAAATTGGGTAGGATAGGTGACCACTCCCTCCCCCCTTATAAATTTAGTTGAATTTATTTTGTTTAGTTAATTTCCTGTCATGACATTTAGTGTTAGCTAATGTGAAGTAACCCATGGGCTCTAAGTCTGTAACTGTTTTTTATATAAGTTATTTTTTGTTTCATAGCAACACTTTCTGTTCCTGATTTTATGTATCAAAAAGTATAATATAAAACTTATTTGCCTCACAATTTTCTTTCAAAATCAAACCCGAAATAAGATTGTAAGCCCAAATCTCCAATGGCAAGTGTACAAATTATCGTGGTGAAATTTATTCTTGCAAACAATATTTATTTATCTTAATTGTGGTGCAACTTATAAATTCTTTTGCTCCCCACAAAACTATGAGAAATTGTATTTTGCTTTTCTTTTTGTGTTTGACATACATCACTAAATCATTCAGCTCTAAAGAGTATCCAATATCATTTAATTAATATGCATTTGCAAAGTGCTTGGTAGTGCAATAAAAAGTTTAAACCACAAGTTTAAGGACATTTTTTGCGTTAATATTATAAAAGTTAATGAATTGGTATACATTTTATTTGGTGAGAATCTTATTTGAATTCATATTCTTACTTTCGGTCACAATTATGCAACTCGAAACTGTAAATTAATCATTACACAATGTGTCTGGATACGATATAGCATATAACCATAGTACATTTCAAATCTTCGACCAATGTGGGATAGATGCATGGCTGAGAAAACTATTAACAAAAAAATTAACCAAGTAACTAAGTACTAACTGTTGACTTATACATTTTTAAGTTTCTATACCATTTATGAATTTATGTGCTTACTTAATAACGTGTGACTCTCGAACAATTGACGATACTCGGATAATTGATACGAAGGTCAAATAAGATTGCAAAGTGACAACGCAATTCATGGATTACGAGAGTAATCCAAATACCATAGCTGATATACTCTCCGGCAAATAAAGAAAGAGCATTTCATTTTTTAACCAATGTGGGATGTACGGTTGAGATGAACTTTATATTAGTTATCTTAATGACGTACCTTTTTTCTTCTTTTTCCTATTTTTTTTTATAATGTTAATGGCGGCATTAAAAAAAAAAAAAAAAAAAAAAAAAAAACTAGTATACCAAGAATTACATCGGAGGAATACCGATAGGATTCCTTAACCAATCTATCAGGATTTCTAGATATAATCCACAAGAACGATAATTGATGGACGATTAAATCCCAAATATTTGCCTTTTTAGGTTTACTTGCCGTGTTGACTCGTGCATTTTCAGTAATATACACCACCTTTTGTGTGTTTACTTACTAAGCGTTTATCTCTTGAGGAGTTGAAGCTATTTGGATGAACTATGTTAAGTATAAGTACGAATGTATGATCATGAACTGATAACGCATTTAATGGATTGGGGGGATACACTCTCTTCATTCATTTCATGTAGGTTCTCTCTTTTCCGTTTTTCTTTGTTTCATTTTGATCATTGGGTACACTTTTATGTAGTTTTTGTTTAAGTCATTTTAATGCAACTTTTAAATCTATTATTACAACCGCAAAACTAGGAGAATTGGTATTTTGATTCATTGTGTATTTGATAATTTAAAGATAGATTGTAAGTTCCAGTTTTTTTCCTTTTCTTCTTCTTTGAAGCTTAGAGTTGAAATTAGTTTCCGAAGTTTTAGCGTTTGAAAACATGATATTAGCCTAGGCACAAATGATTTGTATACACTGGTATTTGATAAATTAAAATGGGTGAAGTTTTAGCGTTTGAAAACATGATATTAGCCTAGGCACAAATGATTTGTATACACTGGTATTTTAGCTAGCAAAATCTACTTTCTTGCTTCTATGTGGGACTGAAGGGTTGAAATGGTCTTTGACTACAAATATCTAGATTTATTCCTTGATTCATTCGCTTTTACTATCCTAACCAACACCAGCAACGTGCTCGTTACAAATTTTGTATGCCTTTCGGAGCTACTTGAACAATTGATACCAAATTCGAAAACCGTCATTAAGTGTATGATGTAATTGGATTCGAATGACCTCCACGGAGTACCTAAATTATCCACAAGTCCACAAAATTAATTCCATCACCGCAAACAGTACACAGATGATTTATTTAAGAAGTGGGAGAACGGAAAAAAGAAACATAGGCGCAACCAACCTTGCCGGAAAACTAAACGAAGCATCAACAATTTAATCGCTTGAATGATTGATAAAAATTGTATGCGCATTAACCTGCTAAAACTAAACATAGTACATTGATATAGGAGATTAATTTTCATATTTTATATTGAAATATGCTTTAGATAGTTATAATTTTAAAACTAACAAAATTTAAGAACATTCAAAACAAAGAGACTCAAAATTTTTATAAAAGAAAAGCTTGGGCTTCCCTTATAAAGAATCTTTTATAATTATTATATAATAAAAAAATTACATCATTTCGGAGTGTTTTTGAATAACCCTTTTAATTGAAAAAAAAAAAATTGGCTAATAGGAGAGTTCAATTTCGCCACGTAAGCAAAATCTTGTGATGTGATTGGTTAATAAAAGTCAAAATTAAATTGATTTTGGTCAAACTTTAATAAATTTGGTTGATAAAAAAACTCATAAAAATATAGGTGTCAAATTTGTGAAAACAAAAACTTAAAAAAAGAGGACGTGATTAGTAAAACTTTAGTGGTTGATTTTTTAAAAATTATATAAAGTTAAGTGTAATATTATAAACATCCATGTTTTTTAATAACTTTGCATTATAAACAAATACCCCCTTATACTTTATACCCTTTAAACTTGATATCTTAAAAAATACAATGTATATGTTGTTTTAAAATAACAACATATAAATTTACATAAGATTATAAGTATCAATTTTTTTTACTATATACATTCAATAAGGATTCATTAATTTCATTTTTAAAATAACCTACATGGACACGAATTTACATTCTAAATCTGCTAAATTCTTGAAAGCGGAATATAACTATCAAATTGTAAGCACGGTTTATTTTAATATAAAAATAAATATACGCGATTGTACTTATAACAATGATTCATGTAATTCTTACTTATTTATATAAGGCTATCTAGAAAAAACATTTTTATAAAACATCAACATAATATCAACGCTCATTATAAAATAAGTATACTTTAACTTTATCAACACTCATTATGTGTTATTAAACTTGCATATGTGTACAACATAATATTAGCAGTGAAATTTAAATAACAATATCAACATTTTTGTCAGCTAAATAAAATTAAATCTTGAGTTACCTAACACAAATTTTCATGTGTAAACTCCGTGCGTGCACGAATCTTATAACTATATAATTATATGCAATTACCTTTAAAGACACAATATTCAACATTAATACAGAATAATTTTTTTTATCAAAACCATGTGCGTACACAGGTATTATAACTAGTAATAATATAGGCAATTTTGTTAACATTGAAAAAGTCAAGAATCAATATAAATTTCTCAGATCCACTCACAAACCATGTTGATCATGTTAAGTATAACATCAACATGACTTGTATCAAGATTTGAGGCCTTGATACTAATCCGAACATGTATGGCCAATATACATTGTGGTATATTAGCTAGCACCATTTCTTCTATTTGACCCGTGTGGGATTGGAAAGTTGTCATGGTTTTGGTTACAAAAATAATTAGGCACCTAAATTTTTTACTCTTTACTTATGCATTTACACCATCCTAATCAATATTATATGTATATTCTCATTAACACTGAGTTTCAATGCGTTGTGACTTGTGACGGTGTAACATTTAGGTAGAACTTGCACCGCTATATATGACTATCTTAAAATCCGAATATATTATGTTTGTTCTTTTACTTTCATTTAAAATACTAGTAACAATTTTTTTTTTTTAATCATTATTTTCTTCAATATATGCTTTCACTTGGCTTGTTTGTTGCTCTACTCAATATAAGGGGCCATGAAATGAACTTTTTGATCTTAATGATTGTATGTCTCGTTTATACATATTGACATCCAAAAAAGGTCTTGAAGCTAATTCTTAAACGTCCAAGGCCTTGGTCACAAGACGAAAAAGGAGTGGATTAAGGCGTTAACTATTTCAAATAATCTTAATTTCTTAGCAATTCAAAAAACTAAAATGTCTAGGGTTACCCATATGGATGTGAAGGTTTTGTGGGGCAATTCCAATTATCACTTCGCGTGTAGTGACTCCCTCGGCAATTCGGGAGGTATTTTATGTGTTTGGGAAGCGTCGATTTTTAAGAAGGATAACGTTACGATATCGGATAACTTTATTCCAATCTACGGTACTTGGTTACCCAATAATTCTAAGATTCTTTTTGTCGTTGTGTATGCGCCGCAACAAGGCTCTTGCAAAAGGATGCTTTGGGACTATATTTCTACCATTCTAGGACGTTGGAACGGTGAGTCAATTGTTATGGGCGAATTTAACGAAGTCCGTTCTAGTGACGAACGGCGTGTGTCCTGTTTTGATCCTTATAATGCTAGATCCTTTGATCGGTTCATCTCTAGTTATGGCCTAGTCGATGTTACTTTGGAGGGTTATTCTTTCACTTGGTCCCACCCTTCGGGTTCAAAAATGAGCAAGCTTGACAGATTTCTTATATCCGATGGTATATTCACCCATTTCCCTTCCATCATAGCTATTTGTCTTGACCTTCACCTTTCGGATCACCGTCCGATATTACTTCATGAAATGCGCCTCGATTTTGGTCCAATTCCCTTTAAATTTTACCATTCCTGGTTTGATTTGGTGGGGTTTGATGATTTGGTAAAACAATCATGGCTCTCTTTCTCTCATTCGGATGCAAATGGAATGATAAGGTTCAAGAAAAAACTTCAAGATCTTAAAGGTATTATTCGGCAGTGGATTAAAGATAAGAAGAAAGACATGTCAAGTTCCAAAAACGACATCGTTTTTGAGCTAGGGGAGATTGATAAGGTTATTGATCGTGGAGAGAATGACGAGTCTTGTAAAACCCTAAAATCGTAAACGCGTAAAAAGACTATTTTGCCCTATAATTTAAAACTTATAAAATAAGCAAAGTTCTTTAAATGTATTTCGACCTAACTCGTAAATGATCAAAATGTACAAAAAAAAAAACATAAAAGCTACATTTATGCTAACTGCCATGCGTGAACCGAAAATTCTAAAATACAAAATACATTATATCTAATTATAAAAGCCCATCCAAATTATGAACTTGGCCCATGTTTCTTTTCCTTTTACTCGGTATAACCGAACATATATATCCCTTCCCATACTCTTTTATTTTTCTACGTTACACAATATTGATACACAAACCAAAAACCCTAAGTCTAAAAAGTGACGGCAAACTCTCCTGTTCTTCCTTCTCTATTCGACCAAAGCAACAGAAAAGGGTGTTTGTGATCGCGAGACTCGATTCGTTGGTTCCTTGTCTTCCTTCTATTCGTACGCCTTGGGTATTATATTATATCTCATCTCATTCTTTTATTGTTTCTTGATTTCTGTCATATAACATGATCTCCATTGCATGCATGCCAATCGACTAATACCACATAAACTAATAAATCTTATGAAATCATAACCTGATCATTATACCATTCGACCCACTCTCATGCATGTGCATGTTAAACCATCACCTAAAACAGTAACTTTTGTCACGTGAAATTATGTATGGAATCACTTCAAGATTTAATGGAATGAACATGCTATCTCGACACAATATTCTTCTGTTTTGATTTCCCTTGTCACACGAATTGATATGTTAATAATCTCATAAAATCATAACAAAGCCACTTATATATCGAATATTATGCATGCTGTTCGACCCATGATAATCTTCTGTTTGAACCCCTCTTGTCATGAGAATTAATACGTTAAATAGACCCATGCATGATTCTGTTTTGAACATAAGTATTGACACATAAAACAGATTCACATAAAATAATGAATGAGGTGCATGTTATCTTGACCATGTAAGCTTACTGTTTTGAAAGTTCTCTCTCAACCCATAACCACACGACCACATTCATGTTTCTTTAAATGATATCGAACTAAGAATTTAATAAGTACAACGTATACATCTTTGTTTATTTGAATCGACAACAAAATGGAATGCGTCTCGATTTTGTATTGATTTGTGTCGAATGGGTTGGGAAAACATATAAACATGGGTTAAATGATGTGTTTTCGAGGGTGTTCGCGGGATTTATGGGTACGTTGTACGGCTCGTTGCAAGTGTTTCGGGGAAATAGAGTCGGGGGTTAATCATTATACGTCTTTATCTATTTGTGTCGGTAAGCCGTTTGAACCGCGAACAAGCTAAAAGTCGGCATGTCAAGATATAAGAAGAAAAGTGACTTGTTATATTGTACGTATGGTTTGTTAAGAGTTCATGTTAAATATTTGATATTTTCACTTTCAACCCTCACCTTTAATAGTTTGTCACATGCAAACCTTAGGTTTTAGTAATTTGTCATATAAAGACCTCTAATATATTAATTATCATATAAAATCTTTAAGTCTACCAATTATCATTTGTAACTCCTAAGTTTGGCTAATTAATGATTTTTACCCTAAAGTATTTTAATTCGGTTCATTACTAAAAATGAGAATACGCTTAATAACTCTAAAAATATTAATACGATTCATATAAGCGATAAATCCATTATTACTTAAACGAGGTAATAAGTATTATACGAATCGATTCGTGTAGATTCGTTGGAGGAGACGCGACGTTACATCTTCGTATTCCTACATTCGTTTGCTTTCTTCTCATTTGCTCTAAAGTGCGGATATTTGTCTTACTTTAAGACACTTGTGTTATCGTCTGGATATTCGACCTTTTCAAGTAAAGTTTCCTTATGATGTTCTTTTCGTTCGTTCTTCTATTTTACTTATTAGGATTCCCAATGCCATTGCTATGAACCCTTTTTCTGAATGTTTGATCTGTTGCTTATATGAACTTGTGTTCTAGTGAACTATGCAATATCTGATGTGAACATATATTAGGAAGACTCTGATATATACATTTGTTGAACCCTGCTATATTGGATTATGAAACCTTATGATATGAACTATCTGATAAGTTATATGTGACCTTTATGATGAATTATGATCTATGTCATTTATGACAATCTGTTTGACCTAAGTTTAGTTTGACACCGAGCCAAATATTTAACTAGTCATGGGGTTCCATGTCCGTATCGATGATGCACCTCGATATGACTCTAGGGCGATAGAGTGATGTTACGCCACGTCTACGGATGGTGAAGCATATTTTGAATATGTAGGAAGGCGTATGGATGCATCCTAGATACATTATCATTATCGATATGTTTTACGGTGAATGATGTGGGTGCGTCTGGCGTCTTCACAAATTCAGGAGCTAGCTACTCCATTGGTTACTTGAGGTCTCCCTCATATTATATATGGTATTCGAGGTTACCCTCGAATACAATGGTTACTATGATATGTATGATCGATATGTTTACGGGCTCGTGGTAGTTGACTAAACCTTATCTGTTACTTACATTTTATGAATTACATTTATGATTCCGTATTTGCCAATACTACATTTGCATACTAAGTTATTATATGTTTATTGAAGATGTTTATGCTTTTACATGTTTATGTGACTACCGCTTGCCATGCTAGGATATGATTAATATGTTTAAACATGATTCGTATATATGATATTATGATTTGTTATCGTTACGTGAATGCGTTGATCTGTGAGATGAATGTGCTAGTGTATAATTGAGTGTTTGGAAGGTTAATTATCTGTCTGCATATGTGACTTGCCATGTTAAACTCTGCTGAGGTTAGGATTTGATCTGAGAACTGGTTTAGCTATTATGTCTGCCATGACCTGTCTGCTATTTCCGCTGCTATATATTGAATTAAGTGCTTTAAATGTTGATTATTTGATTTGTATGAATGCCATGTCTATTTTCTAGGAAGTGTTTCCGTTAGCTTTTAGACTTTCCGTTTGGCTTATACGTAATTTTGATATTTTGGTATGCTATGTGTTTGGTTGTTCTGATGTGTTTGTGTTTGTGTCATTGATGTGCTATGTGATGTCTAAACTGTTATGTGGTTGTTGGATTTCTGTATATTTGTGCTTCCGCAGAATCCTAAAAGATCCCTCGTCATTATTTCATTTTATTTTCGTTATTCGTATATTTGTTCTGTTTTAGCTTTTGTTTCATTATATCATGCTCACTGGGCTTTGTAAGCTCTCAGCACTTTTCTTTTCTGCGGCGGTATTTAGCATTCAAGATGAGCTTATGGGATAGGCGATGCGGGTTGAGAGTAGAGACAAGAGAAAGATTTGACCATAGAGATCTTAGATTTATTTTGAATATAAGTTATTTATATTATCTTTTGTAAGTTTTTGTAAGGCTTCCGCTTTCGTATAGTATTTAAAGTTCGATATGAAACCGTATTGTGATATCTTTACCCTTGTCGGGTCGGGGTGTTACAAGTCTACTGTTCTTCGTCGTCTAGAATTGAAAAATAATCTTATTAAAGTTACTGATATGGAAACCAAAGATAGAGTTCAGAAATCTAAAGTTAAATGGGCAGTAGAAGGGAACGAAAACTCAAAGTTTTTTCATGGAATTATAAATAAGAGAAGATCCCAACTAGCTATTCGTGGAGTCTTTGTTGACGGCATCTGGCGTACTCGGCATCTGGCGTACTGATCCAGAAACTATTAAAACCACTTTCGCTAACCATTTTGCAGAATGCTTTAATGTTCCTGATGCTTTCATATTTAAAATTAATTTCCAATTCTAAAAGAAATTATCTTTAAGTCAAGCAGAGGATCTCGATAGAAGTGTGTCGCGAGATGAGATTCGTAAGGCAGTTTGGAATTGTGGAGACAACAAGTCTCCGGGACCTGATGGATTCACCTTCGAATTCTTCAAGAAATTCTGGGATGTTCTTGGATCTGATTTCTGTGGCACGGTAGATCATTTTTTTGGTTCATGGTACTTTTTCCAAAGGATGCAATTCTTCTTTTGTAGCCTTAATCCCGAAGGTAATCGATGCCAAGTTTGTGAACGATTTTCGTCCCATAAGCTTGATTGGGTGTATTTACAAAGTTGTGACTAAGATTCTTGCTAATAAATTGGTCTTGGTTATCTCAAACCTTGTATCCGAGACTCAATCTGCTTTCGTTGCTGGGAGATAAATTTTAGACGGCCCTTTTATTCTTGACGAAGTTTTACATTGGTGCAAACGAAAGAAGAATCAAGCAATGTTTTTCAAAGTTGATTTCGCTAAGGCTTATGACTCGATCCGTTGGGATTATTTACTTGATGTTACGGGCGCTTTGGTTTGGTCATAATTGGTGTAAATGGATTATGGTACGCTTTCTTGACTAGGCGTCGGTTTTAATCAACGGAGTCCTTCTAAAGAATTTTCTTGTCATCATGGTGAAACAAGGAGATCCTCTTGCTCCTTATATATTTATCCTTATCATGGAGTCTTTACATATCTCTTTTCCAAAATTTGTGTGAGGTTTTCAAAGGAATTCTATTGCGGGATCTATCTCAGCTTTCATCTTTTTATGCGAGATGATGCTATGTTTCTAGGCGAATGGTCAGCGGTAATCTCAAAGGTATTTTGAATATTTTAAAGAGTTTTTCCTTGCATCGGGCTTCAAATAAATGTTTCTAGAAGTCGACTTTTGGGGTGGGTGTTTCTCGTTCGAGGTTGATCAGTGACTTCTTCTATTGGTGCTCCGTAATGAATAACCGTTTCGTTCTTTAGGCATAATGGTTGGTTAGTGTCCTTCTCGGCTCAATGCTTGGGACGATATTATTTTGAACTTAGAGCTCGTCTCTAAGTGGAAAGTAAAAACTCTTTTCGATAGGTGGGCGTTTAACACTCCTTAATCATTCTTGGTTCATCCCTAATATATAACTTGTCGATCTTTAAGGTCCTCGTGGTGTTTTGAAGAACATGGAGTCTATTCGATGTCTGTTCTTTAATGGAATGGATCAAGGGGAAAAGAAGATTACTTGGGTCGTTTGGGATAAAGTTCTAGCATCCAAGCTTCACGGCGGTCTAGGGGTCTCAAGTTATTTTGCTCTTAAGCGTGCTCTTCTACTTAAATGGGTTTGGCGGTTCTTATCTCAAGATGAATCTCTTTGGTGCCGCATTATTCGTGCTTTATATGGTTCCTCAATCAGTTCTCATTCGTTGAATCTTTCTTCCAACTGGAGTTCCATTATGCGGGAAGTTGAGTCTTAAAACAAAGGGTTTCGATTTCTTGTCTCATTGTAAAAAGAGTCGGGAATGGTATTAATTATCTATTACGGTTTGATTCTTTGGATAGGAGACGCGCCTTTGCATTCTATATTTCCTCGTCTCTTTGCTTTGGAGCTTGACAAGAATATAACGGTTGCGGCTAAATTGAATTATGAGGTGGTCAGTTCCTTTCGTAGGAGTGTTCGAGGAGGCATCGAAACATATCAATTACTGGGGTTGATTTCTTTACTTGGTTCGGTTTCCTTATCGAATTCTTGTGACAGATGGTTTTGTGACATGTCCGGCGACGGTGTATTCTGAGTGAAGGAGGTTCGAAAGTTTATCGATGACTTATTTCTTCCTCCGATTCGGTTCCACGGATGGTTGAGTTTATACCCATCAAGGTGAATGTTTTCGTATGGAGAGCTCTTCTTGACCGATTACCGACTAGAGTTAATTTGGTTCGTAGAGGCGTTCATGTCGAGTCCTCCATTTGTCCGATCTGTTCTTCTTGCGAGGAAGATGTGCACCATACCCTCTTATGCTGTGATCTTGCTAGGCTCATTCTTCGTCGAATATGTAGGTGGTGGGATTTGGATATTCAAGACTGGTTTTCGTTTCAGGAGTGGCTTTCCTGGTTCCAATCGATTCGTTTGCCGGTCATGATGAAGTTTTTATTGGAGGGGGTCTTTGCTGTAGCTTGGTGGTCTATTTGGAGATTTCGGAGTCGTACCATTTTCGAGGAAAATCCTCCCAAACGCTCGGTTGTTTTTGATGATATTGTTCTTTGTTCCTTCAATTGGTGTAATAGTCGATGTCGTAGGAGGTTTTGTTGGGTAAATTGGCTTAAAAACCCTCATTTAATTTCTTTGTAATTTTCTAGCATCTTGCTAGTTTTAATAAAATTTTGCCGTTAAAAAAAAAATACGTATCGAATTTAGATGCGGTGATGAAAGAGAACCTTTTTGCCAAATTGAAAAATTTCAAGATTCGTAGAGAACATATCTGACTGAAAGTATAATCTCTATACCCTATCGAAAAAAAAAAAAAAAACCTATTTTTAAAAGGTAAAGAATTTATACTCCGTATTAAACTCTGAACATTATCTTAAACATCTACTATCTATACACTACATTATATAAAGCACATAATTTCCTTACATTGACCCATGTGGGATTTCTGATACAAAAGGTAAAAAATCTTCAGTTAATTGCATAACCACATGTCGAGACGGACCGGGTTCACACAGATACTTTCTCCGTTATATAAACAACTATGCAAGTCAAACCCGGTTGAAGAGCATGCAAATAAAAACAATCATCAAATGTTTTGCCGAATATAATGGTATAGTATTTTACCTTTTGAAAAGTTACAAAGTGTGAATCAGTGGGTGAAGGATACAACGTGTTGGTTTGTCGAAGTTGTAAACACGACAAAATGCTAAGAGTGTGTGAGCCTATAGGGGCACACACGATGAACACGAGTATACGTGTCGAACGTATTTGATACTTGAATATATTACACCCGATATGCAGGGGTGGATCTAGGAATTGAATTTGAACGTTGTAGAATGTCTTATATAAGAAAGATGAATGAATGATAAAGATCGTATAAGTTCTAAATGGAAGAATATTATCAACTTTGCCAAATCTACTTTTTAGAACGTGATTTCAGCCGTTTTTAATGTTCATTAACATTTCTTGTTTTTATTTTTTGTTTCATAGAAAAGTTAGGATCGGAAGATAAGCTTCAATTCACAAAAACTCAATTATTATTGGCCACATACTTTAAACATAAAAACGATAAATCTTAAGCCAACTACAAACCGTATTAAACTGTAATTAGCTAACTTAGTAAAAATCATATACTAATTACAAGATATCCGTATCAATATTTCATTTCTTGTTTCAAAGAGAACATATGCCAACTTAATAATTAAGGTTTTCTTATATGTGCCTACGTCTTTTTATTTACAAAAGTCATCAAATATGGGCTATTGAAAAAAAGAAAACAATAAATAATTAAATATAAATGAACTAATTTCTCACTTTTCTATGCATTGGGTTACAGATTTCACGTGGCCCCTTCAACCAATCAGAAGAGAGAAGTCATCCTCTTCCTCTTCATCTTCATTTTATCGTCTCCCTCATATTTTTTTTCTTTTCTGTCAACTAAAATTGTCTCCGCCAAAACTTTTTATCACATGTTTGTCTCTCTTTATTTGCTATTTTTCTTCCAAATTTAGGCAATGTTTCTTCTGTTCGCCTTCGCCCACTTCGCCGGATGCTTGACGGTTCGGCCAGTTAGGGGAGGCCCAGCACCTGCCTGCCACCCCATTGGCTCCGCCCCTGGTTGGCACCTCATAATAACTTTCCTCATGAAACATGCAATTATATGAATGTTTTGATGGAAACTGATGACATTATTAGTATGCTGACATTACAAAATCTTGACAGTGGTAGTTGATCATTCGATCATGTTATTTCATTTATTTAGTATTGTAAGGTTTTATGTCATATACTCTCGGTTATGCATACTTGTCATGGAAGAAGAAACAAAAAGGGAAAATTCGGTCGGTTTCGATGAACCGGTTCAACCCGGGTCAAGTGAAACCCGACGGTTCAATCCGGGTTTAAAATCTTTTAAAACCCAGCTAGTAACGGCCCGATGACATCACCGGTTCCTGGTTCAACCTGCTAGGTCGAACAGGGTTTTAAACATTGGTTATAACATTATAAATCAGCAAACCCATACGAGAATCCAAAACATTAGCAAACCATACCATAAACTTCGTATTTGTAAAGTTTAAAATTTTGGTTCTAAACCGTTTACGGTTAAAAGTTAAAAAAGAGTCGAGAGTTAATTTATATTTTCCCGAATGAAGTGTCATCGCACAATCTTTTATTTAGCAAATTTTCATTCCAACCTTAAAAGCATAACACTAATCTTAACACATTCAAGACATAAATTTCATTCCTTTATCAAAATTTCATTCCTTTATCCTATGTGAGATTGGTTGCTTAAATGATCTTTATTAAAAAAATATATTGTATTTGTTTCAAAATATAAGTTCATTTTAACTTTTCTAATGTAATTTAATCTTAAATATTTTTGTTTGTATTATATAATACTTGTTACAAAATATATAAATTGATTGAGTTTTGAATGTATTCTAATTGATATAACTTCCATCAAGTATTATATCTTTTATATAAGAAAAAAGTTACATTATTTCGGAGTGATTTTGTCAATTTATTTTTATTGAAAAAACACTTGGGCCAATAAGAGAGCTCGATTTAGCCATTTAAGCAAAATCGTGTGATGTAATTGATTAATAAAAGTCAAAATTAAATTGATTTTGGTCAAACTTTAATAAATTTGGTAAAGAAATTTGGTTGCTAAAAAAACACATAAAAATATAGGTGTCAAATTTGTGAAAACAAAAACTTAAAAAAACAGGAGGTAATTAATAAAACTTTAGTGGTTGAATTTTTAAGAATTATATAGAGTTAAGTGTAATTATAAGCCTCCTTGTTTTTTAATGACTTTGAAGTATAAACAAATACCCCCTTATACTTTATACCATTTATACGTTATATCTTAAAAAATACAGTGTATATATTGTTTTAAAATAATAACATACAAATTTGCATAAGATTATAAGTATAAATTTTTTTACTATATACGTTCAATAAGGACTTATTTATTTTATTTTTAAAAGTTTAACCTATGTGGATACGAGTTTACATTTTAAATATGGCTAAATTACTGAAAACGGGAATATAATTATCAAATTGTAAGCACGTGCTACTTTAATATAAAAATAAATACATGCGATTGTACTTATAACAATGGCTCATGTAATTCTTATTTATTTATATAAGGATATCTAAAAAACACTTTTAAAAAACTTTAAGGAGTATACTTTAACTTTATCAACGCTCATTATTTGCTATTAAACTTGCCTCATGTCTACAACATAATATCAGTAGTGAAATTTAAATAACAAAATCAACATCTTTGTCAGCTAAATAAAATTAAATCTTGCGTTACCTAACAAAAAATTTTACAAATATTTTACCAAATTCTAATGGATATTAATGTATAATGAAAAACACGTTAATAAGTATTAGTTGTACTTATATCACAATTTTCATGAGCAAATTCTTATATGTGTATATACTAAACTAAAATGTTAAAATAAATTTGATTTATGTGTAAACTTACACAAGACGAAACTTATAACTATATAATTATATGCAATTACCTATAAAGACACAATATTCAGTATTAATATAAAATAATTTTTTTTTATCAAAACACCGTGCGTACACTGATATTATAACTAGTAATACAAACAAAAATATAAAAAGTGAAAGTTTGATTTAAAAAGTCAAACTGAAATTAAATTTTTGATTGGACGGAGTACTAAGGTACATAAAAGTACTTCTAATTCATGCGGATTTTAACGATCTTATCTACATATTTATAAAATCATCTGTTTCATATATGTTTCATTTATAACTGCACGTAGATTACAATGCATAACGAAACCTTAATGAATCACAAGCACCTTTGGCCAATCATAATAGTAGGGCTGAGCATTTCGACCGTTCCGACCAGACCGATCGATAAAACCGATTGGACCGAACCGAAACCGACCGGACCGAAGGACCGGCGGTCCGGTCTCGGTCCTGATTTTTACCTTATTTCGGTCTCGGTCCGATCTGACCAAAAAACCGAAAATCTTGCATATTTGGACCGGACCAGCCCGGCCCGGATCGGACTGACCACATTCGGTCTCAGTCTCGGTTCCGGTTTTTACCTTAATTCGGTCTTTGGTTTTGTCAGTCCCGGTCCGGTCCCGGACCGATGCTCACCCTATAAATAAGCAGAGGCTAAAATTGCTGATTAATACAAAATTTAAATCATTATATATCAATGATGCTTATTTACTTGAAAGGTGATCTATTTTAGACTAAAGGTATTGGATGATTCTCTATATTCATGATAACCCATAAACTTTTAGTATTCTAATCTCTACCATGTATGAATTACTTATCAATTCTGTATCGTTGAATACTTGAATCTACTCAAATAGCTAATTAATACAAAATTTAAATCATTATATATCAATGTTGCAAAAAAAGCCCTAAAAGGCCAAATAATCGCCGCATATGTGCAACTGGGCCATGAACCTTTTCTATTTGTGTAAATCGGTTAACCGTGGTCAAACGGTTAGCGACTGTTAACGGTGGTCAAACTTGCCGAAAACTTGCAAATCTTGCCGGAAATACCCAAAACTCGTTGTTAACTAGTTTTAATCACTTATTGTCGTCGTTTATACATATTGCAAGATGTTTTTAAGGAAAATCCTGTCGGAAATACCCAAAACTTGTCTGAAATACCCAAAACTCGTCGGATGTGCCAATCTGATTAATCACGAAATATATTTCATGACTATGTTATGGCATATATATAATAAGTACATAACTACATGTTTAGTGCTTAGAGTTAATTAATCACGAAATATATTTGCTTTTCCTTCCTCTACAAAGCATAAATCATAAGCTAGATATCCATCTTAGACAAAAGTTTCACTGCCAAGGCACGTAGCCATCTGTTATCCATCTACTATCCATCATCCAAATACCCCTTAAACCCACAAGTGACGAGTAAGTTAATTTGTGTTACAAAAAGATAACAGTTCCTATAAGTTTTTAAAATTCATATTCTATACCAAATAACTTGAAAAAAAAAATTAAAAAAAAAATGTTGAAATCAACACCATGGTTTACACCAAAGAGAAACGTTCATTACGGAACAAAAAATCTTTAAAGAACAAAACACTCAATCTGAGCCATTGATTTTCTATCTATGTGACCGTTGGATCTGTAAACCACATAATTAGAGGAGGGCAGTTTTGTATTTTTATCTTACCCCATAATTTATACCCGTCATTTCTCACATTTCCCATTTAGACTCTCACTCTCCACCAACACTCTCATCCCTCTCACACCTGTTTATACACACTTTTTTTCTCTCTCACCCAATAACTCATCTTCATTATATGCAAACCTTTCCAAATCCAATATGAACCAAAAATCTTCTAAATAATTTGATTTTTTTGTTGTTACCATTGGTGATGTGGTGAAGAGACGCTTTGAGAACATGGTCGTGGTTGATCGGAGGGTGAGGAGTGACCGAAAAGTTGTGGTTACAACAACCACCACCACATCACCGGTTCGCTTGAACCAGATAAGGTGGAAAATTTATAAAAAATGTCAAGCTTATTGATCTGAGTCAAAGATTGATTTTTTAGCTTGTTTAACACAAATCTCAAGGTTTTATTTGTTTAATTAAAATATACGATTTTTAGATCTGTATATTTTAATTTTAGTTTATAAATTTGTATAATAAAAAAGCTTTATTTTGATTAACACATAAAAATCAGGTTCTTATTTTGTAGATCTGTGTATCTTGTTTTTGATTGAAACTAAAGAAACATGTTGTAGGTATAAAAATGTATAAAGAACCTTGCTTTTTTAGTAATGGGTCTTAATTTGTATACCTAAAAAAATGTGTTGTTATCTTCACCTACTTGTATTGTACAACTAATTAGGTTTTTGTTAATTACTGAGGTGTAGAAATTGTCTATGCATTAGCTATGTGTTGACTGAATATGTTTGGCACATTATTTGATGTGATTGTTGAATAGCTAGTGGTTGTATTGTATCTCATACATAATCTTATGGGATTTTATACAAAATCTCATGGGATTATACAAAATCCCATGGGATTTTATACAAAATCTCGTAGGATTATACAGAATCCCATGGGATTTTATACAAAATCTCATGGGATTATCTGAAATCCATGGATTTTATACAAAATCTCGTAGGATTATCTGAATCCCATGGGATTTATCAAAATCTCATGGGATTATCTGAATCCCATGTGATTCATCTGTAATCCCTATGGGATTCTATATAAAAAACATCTACCCTTAAAAAGCTGTGACATAAAAGTATAAAACAGTGATTTACTCATTTTTACAAATCATTTCTAATTTTTTAAAATAACAAATCACAAGTGAATTTTTTACGAATCCCGTGGGATTTTTTTATGAATCCAGGATTTTTTTACGAATCCCTTTCGTGACGGAAATTTTGAAAAAAAATCGTCTTTTTACAAATCCCGTGGGATTTTTACGAATCCGTGGGATTTTTTACGAATCCCGTGAGATTTTTTATAAATCCACAGGAGTTTTTACGAATCATGGGATTTTTTGACTAAAATTTTGAAAAAAATTCGTCGAAAGTATATAAAAGTGCATATCAATAGAAAGATGATTTTTTCTCGTCGCGATGGTGTATTTTTGTAGCTTGAAGATTCTGGTTTCGAGATATGTTGTTTTTTAAAAAAGGGTGGAAAGTGAGTTTTGAGTTTTTATAAAAATTACATTTTTACCCTCCCTTTGTTAATTTTTGCTTTCATCTCATCCATTGGATGAAAAGAGGATAAATGATTGAGATCTTATGATTTGTTCTTTAGATTAGATGTGTTTTGTATTGATCTCATCTCTTACACCAAATATGTTTTTAAAATTTAGTTGATTGCAGACGTAGACTTTAAACCATAATGTTAACATCAACACATTTAAACACTATGCACTGTGGTATATTTTTGCATCTAAGAAAGCTTTTAGTATTCCAGTTTACCTACAAGACTTTTTGGTTAAAAGATGTCTAAATCGTTTAAACATAAATATTTAAAATCCTATTGCCCCAATTATTACCTCTATTTCATATTAGATTGAGTCACACTTCACACTTCAGTATTAAAACCCACGTTTTCATCTCAATGTATTGTGGCCACTACAAAATAAATGACATTTGCTTACTAAAAAAAGTATGAGCAAAAGATAAGAAGACAGTCACCAAAAGCTAATTTATCAACTCCCACTAAAAAGAAAAGAGTAAGTAACAAAGGGATCACTAAAAGTCTTTTATTACTAAAATTTTAGTAAGCAAAGTTCAAAAGATTTAGTGACTAACACTTTTAGTCAGTAAAGGGTAACACCTGTTTTCTATAGAATCACTAAAATGACACAAATTTATAGTCAATTTCAGTCAGCAAAAGCTGACTTTGCAATATTGCATATCTGGCAGAAATACAAATAGCATTCTCAAATGTGCAGACACATACTGCATTTCTCATCACTTCAATTCGGCAACAGTAATATAACACAATAATCCCATTCCTTGGCATATAAATCATTCACATTAGATAAAAACATACGATAACACTTCTAAACTTCTAAATCGTAATCAGATTCAAAATAGAAATATTACAATGTCAACACATAAAAAAAAAGTTCAGTCGCCTGTTTAACTTGGATCTGCTCATCTTCCTGTGACATCAGAAAGTAAAAGGATAAAGATTAACCGACTTCATATCAATTAAACAAACAAATAAGACATAAAGAACAATTAGTTCAAAGCTGAAAATATTAACCTGTAATACAATTTATACTATATGTACTTTAGAGGTTTTATCCGGTGTCCCAAGCATGTTTGATCCGTTTTAAACCAAACCTAACCTAAACTGGCCCGTACTACAAAAGTGACCCAATAACCCATTTTAAACCAAACCCAACCTAAACCGACCCATTCAAACCAAACCCAACCTAAACCGACCCATTCAAACTAATAGCCTGATATGGTCAGTTCATAAGCTAAACTAGCCTGAACTCTGTTTTAAACCACAAACCCAACTTAAACTTACCCATTCAAAACTTATGCCATTAGTCTTGTACAAGAAGAGTTGCGCTAAAGTACCTCGATTAAAGAAACAAATGAAGCAGCCCTCATGGCAAAAGCTTCTCCAGCGTCAAACGTTGGAGCTCCCCATTGAAATGAATGAGGAATCGTATCCTATAAAAAACAAATCTGTATGTTGAGCAAATTGTATAATATAACAGTAATATAGAAAACGACAACGAAAAAGTTACAATTTGGGATATCCGCCATCGTACCTGCATTAGCACACAAAAAAGAAGTTTCATCCCATCGTACCTGCATTAGCACACAAAAGAAGTTTCATCCCATCGTACCTGCCTTAGCACACAAAAAAGTTGCAATTTGGGATATCCGCCATAAAGTAAGATAACTTAAGTGTCCTATCAGATTTCTTGAATAAATTGACAAGTAGTAACACCTTTAAGCATCTCCATTTGGACTCAGGCCACCTTTTTGGATCACGCTCTTCAATTCCAACAACAGTTCCGGTAAACCTACAATAATAAACAAATTATAATGTCAAAGGTTGAAACCAAGAGAAACAATCGAGAAGATGAATAATTCAGGATAGTTATAGCTAGCTATTATTATACCATTTGACCCACGAGGGATAGAATACAACCCAACGTAACTCATTCAGGAGTAAACACTACATACCGCAGAATAGTGTGTAGCAAGGCCACATGCAACCAATTTAGCCCCATAAAGCTTTTCTCCAGTCAAGGCCAAGAATTCACCTACCACAAAACAACATAAGAGATGATAATAATAAGCATTAATAATTATATTGCAACTGACTGAAAGCTACAAATATTTTGAGTTCCAAAAGTTACCTAAATAACCAGGAAGACGAGAAAGATAAAATGAAGCCACTGAATCGGATGCATAATCCAAATCGACCCATTCATACATATATATGGGTCAACATTTCTACATCTACAACGAACCATTAGATACTCTAATCAACTCAACTCGAGATTATTACAAGAAGTGAGAAGTGAGAAGTGAGAAGTGAGAAGAATGTTACTCGAGAATCATGAAAACCCCAATCCACATAACATTTACTCTAATCAATATATCTTGAGAATACCAGCAGGTCAAAGAAGAATATGGAGAAATGTATATACCTGACTTGGAACTACACCACTCCTTAAGAAAGTGGTCACCAGTTATTCAACATTTGCAGCCTCTGTCCTATTAAGATAGGACGTTCCACTAGCACTGGTTTCTTCTTGTCCCATCTGCAATAAATTTACAAGAAAGCCATCAACGTAAGAATACATATGAATCTGTATATTTCTTACCAACCATTATGTTACTAGAAGAAAATTTTAATTTGCAAAAAAGAGCAGGCAGAAGAGTTGCACACACCTGAACATAAAAGAACATGGGACGGTTTGGCACAGACCATGGAAAAACAATGCTTGTTGTTTGCCTTTCATTTACAGTCGCAACATTTTGGAGAGTCCCTTCATAGAAAATATTGGAAGGGAATTCTGAAAGGGATGGATGCATACGATATTGCACCTGAAATTTTAATGACAAAATGCAATTTTTAGTTGCTAGAACCAACCTATATGATCATTGATTGATCAATCCACTTCTCTACAAGTAACACCATCTAAAGCAGAACACAACTTATGTGCCCTTGACAGCCTCGTTATGTCCATATAAAAAATTGCAGATGGAAAGGAGTAAAAAGCCTTGCGAAATGAGAGTCAGAACCTGCAATGTAATTGATTTAACACCAAAAGCACAAGTCGCTCAAACAGAGACTGAGCCAGCCTAGCTCGAGCAGCTTTCTTGAACATGATAAGCACCTAGAGATAGTCAATGAAAGGATTTAGAATAAAGTTATCAAATACAACACCAGATCCCAACTAATTACAATCATAAGTTGTAATGGTTCCATTAGATCTAGTATTCTTTAACCACGAAGTTAATCATGTTATAGAGCATGGCAGTCTAATCAAGGACTTGAGACCAGAAAACCAATTATTAGTTTCAAATTTCAAGCAATAATAAAGTCATACCGGTTCCTATATCGCCCACAATAATAAACTCAAAGCTTGGGTAGTCCACAAGCGGTAGCTTTGGTAAAGCCTGCAAACATCAAACGCATTCAAAAATTAATCGTACTTCATATAATCATTATAAAAAAACACAATCCTATACTAGATTTTTAATTCGAAATCCTATACTAGCAAGTGGTATCAACTCTAATATCTACATTGAGCTAAAAATATGCAGTATTTTTACCAAGGAAACCCTTTACCCAAAAAAATATGCAGTAAGCACAAAATGTAACTTACAAGTCAATGGTTAAGCTACAGCATGAAATATACCTGACCAAGTCTCAACCGATGGCTGTCAGGGTAATGGAAGAACCGGTTAAGGGCTGTAAAACCAAGTAGTTTTGTGGAATGACCTGCTGATTACTTTTCTTCTCAACTAGAAGATACATCTGCCAATCGTGATCAGTAACATCAATGGGATTGCTACCTGATACAGAAACAGTTGAAATGGATAATTTAGCTCTAATATATGCAGAATAGCATGCAAAACCACATATTTATTTAGTAATCCAATCTACAGTAAAGAAGACCCGTAGATTCGCCCTCGACGCGGACAACCTAATCATAACATATAAGATTGAGCAACTTCATCTCAACATATTAAAACGTGATACATGCAAATAAAACACGACTTTTCAATAGACGCTAAAGACCTTTATTATTTACTCTTTAAAACGTGAATCAGAAATGGTGGTAAACATGACATGACCTTTCATGTTAAAGATAAGTGTAATACGCACCTCAAACTCATCATCTGCTTTCGAATCCTTTAACCCCTGGCTATTCACAGATGGCTGAAATATTTTCCCATCTGAGATCATAGATCTGTACATCGAGAAGCATCAAAAATCAACCAAGATATCAAAATAAAAAGGGTGATATGAATCAATTTAATGAACCCATGGAGACACTTTACATACTTGATATACTATTTTCTGTGGAAAATGTTTTGAGGAAGTCATCTTTTGTCTCAACAAGATTATCTGCAAAAATATTGTGCACAGAAAAAATGAGATGGTCATCAGCATTGCGCGACTGCACACAAATAACAACTAACATGCAAAAGATGTGTAGGATGATCACTTGAAGAGAAGTTTCAAGATCCGTGACTCCTTTCCCAGCCTTTACCAGTGACATACAATATCAACCATTGAAAATACATGAAGTCAGGTTTATACGCACAGAAATCAGTCATTAAAAATGGAAACACGATTCAAAAAATAAGAGTGTTATGTTGGTCAAACACCACGACGCTTGTTCTTCAAATTCAAAAGCGAAGGTTATCTAGGTGTACATCTAAGCTCACACGTGGCTAAAGTCAAATACCAAGACTCTTAACACGTAGTAGTATTTTCATTGTATAATATACTCGCAAATAATCAAAACAAAAAGACCAAACCCTTGTAGTTACAAACAATTCGCAAAGGAAAGAGGGAACTAGAAAAGTACAAATGCTAGTAGTGTCGTGTCACCAGTGAAAGCTGATGAATAATTGCGATACTGAATTTTTTAACTTGAGAACAGCAACTCTAATTAAAACCTTGAACATCAAAAAGTGTGTCAATGCGCAAAACCAAATTGACAATTGCCACAAAATTATAATAAAAGGGTGGTTGTGGATTGCAAAATTTCAGCTGATGCTCTATAAGCACTTCAAAATAGGCACCTACCGATGTGATTATTGCATAAGCAATCTAAACACTTCGAGATGCTTTTTTCACTTTTAACAACACAATATGCATTCCCAAACACCCTATAACCAGTAGATAGAACATAAATTTCAAGCATCAAACTATATTCACTTCACGTCACCTCTAATCAATCAATATCTACACATATTAACATCTAACTTCTTACTAATTCAACCATTAATAAGCACATAATCAGCTGTAAACAACATAACTGCTAATAAGCACATAAAATTTCTTACTAATTCAACCATTAATAAGCACATACGCAGCTGTAGAAAACATAACTATCTAATCAGCACAAAATTTTGAAATAATATGTAAACAACACATAATTAGTTGTATTATACGGTTATACCTAACTTAATAGCGGTGACGACGGTGCCGGAGTGAGGGTTTCGATCGATGACCATATAGAGACAGAGGCGGTGACGGCGGCGCCGGAGTTAGGGTTTCGGTGGTGGCGGTCGGTAACGACGGTGGAGATGATTAGGTTGACGACGGAGTTAGGGTTTCGATCGGCAAAATTACGGGTTGAGTGATTAGGTGAGTGGATCGCCGTTTGTGACTTTCTATTTTGAAAGTTTGGTCAAAGTCTTCTCATGTTAGAAAGATGTTACGTTACATACCCGACTATTTTTTAAAAACAAATTAAGCAACCTTTTGCCTACTTTTATCATTAGCGAGCTTTAGTCACCAATGGACAAAGATGGTTTTATTTACTATTTGCTTCTATCAGTCAGCAAAACATTTAGTAAGTAAATGGCATTTATTTTGTAGTGTCACTTACAAGTTGCAACATGACTGACATCGTTTCAAACAAAATTGACTCGACTATAGTACTCATCAATGAGACACATTGGGCTTAGCGGGCTTGACATGACAAATGTATCTTTAGGTTTGATATGTTGGGTGATCTCCCATCGAGTACTCTATCACCCACAACACTGCGACATATTTTCAAGCAACTTATGAAATTAATATCTAACTGTTCCAAGATGAGTTTATATTAATGATGGCCCTATTCATAATATATTTGTGATGCTGTGAAGAAAGTTTTGGATCTTGAACATCGTATATGATCAATTATTAAATTTGAATCTAAATTCTTCGTGACTAGCTAAAGTGAGATTGTCTCTTTACATTTTTTTGGGCATCTAACAAAGCTTTTAGTTACCTACAAGACTTTTTTGTTAAAAGATGTCTAAATCGTTTAAACATTTAAATATTTAAAACTTTATTGCCCTAATTATTACCTCTATTTCATACGTAGTATTAGATTAAGTCACTGTTAATACAATTCTGGGCGCTTCTCCTACGAGGATTAGTGTAGGCTAACTCTTCGGAGAATAGATCTTGTATTAAGTGAAATCTTCAATTGCTAGCTGCTAAGAAAACCAACACCGTTAGTCTCACCGCGGAACGGGGTTCCACGGTCAACCTCCGGCGTGAGAGTAAGTGATAGTTTTCAGAGAGATGAAGTGGATTCTAAAGAGAGAGAGTGTGTATGTGTTACCGCTTGGATAGAGGCGAGGCCTCTATTTATATGGTTGACCTTTCTGTCGTGTTCTCAAGATCACGGGCCATGAAAACGACAGCTTGGGAGTGAGGAGTGACGAGGTCAACTCCGAGCTTGTCGCGCTGTCGTGATAGCGACGCTTTGGGCGGAGTTGTCCCGCTTTCCTTTTTGGGACCGCAGTTGCGATGACGCTGAGTCCGAGCGAGATTCCTACCTTTACCGGACGCGGTTGTGTTTTGTTCGGACGCTGCTCATCGTCCGCTGAATGGCTTAGTGGCCATTGCCGGGTATGTATTTGGTCCGCGATCAACTATGCGGGTGCCGGAGTATTACATACTCGCGCTTAGTCCGCGCCTCGACCAGATGGGTGCCAGGGGTCATACGTGATCAAGTCCCCCGCCTAGTCAGGCTTGTTAGTCTCATTGCAAGCGCCGCTAGACTAAGTTATCTCGTATCCGCGGTTGGGTGTGTCGTAGGAAAACCTAACCACTGCTGACTATGTTTTCCATGCGTGGCAAGGGTGTGCGTTACAGCTGTCCCTTGGGATTCGCGAACCGCCCTCAGCCGCGTATTTTCTGACTGACAAGACGTTTTGGCTGCTTCCATCTCGTTCGTTGATCTAGGCAGATCTGGGCCGTTAGTTACGGGCCGGCAACGTGACGTGTTTTTGGCCGTTCGATTGACCCGTCGGTTTTACTCTTGGGAGAGTATAAATACCTCTCTTTTTTACTTTATTGGTTACTGTTGCCATTTCCCCTTCGCAAGTAAAAAAGAAAAACGCTCTCCAAGTTTTGTGTGCTCCTTCCTACTTTATCAGGTTAGGTTTTTCCTCCTTCCTTGTAGTTCAATGGCTAAAAAACTCCTAAGTGACTTTACCTGTAAGTTGTCCCAGAAAGATTTGAGTGATTTTTGCTCTAGATATCATATCCCTTCGACCGTTCACCCGCTTCTTCCTGGTCCTAACGACACCATAAAGGATACTCCTAAGGGTAAGATAGGAGTGTATACTAGGTTCTTCTAACTTTGAAATTTTAGGATACCCCTTTCCGCGTTCCTATGTAGGGTTTTGGAATATTTTCAAATTCATCTATCGCAGCTTATCCAGACCGCCACCGCTAGGATTAGTCATTTTGAGATCCTTTGCCGCGCTCACGGTGGAACACCCACCGTGCCGTTATTTAGTAAATTTTATTATTCGGGGATGAAGGATGGTTGGATGACACTAGAGAAGCGTAAGGGTCCTAAGTCCTTGATTGTTCCGGTGTGTTACACCGCTCCTTTGGATTCCGTGAAGAATTGGAAGGAGTTTTTCTTTTGGGTTGACGCGACTGTTTTTCCATTAGCGATCTCGTGGAATGAGAAAGTTTCTGTTGACCGTGATCCACCTCCGACCGACGACGGCATTGACCTTGAGTTACTGCATCGTCTTGACACGATGCGCGCTCCTTTTAAGAAGTTGCCGGATCCTTTTCTTTGCACAGTTGGTCTTAGCCGTGCTTGGGATGATGCCACAGCACGACCTACTTTTAGGTCTTCGGATAATGAGGGTGGGTAAACTTTTTTAGGGTTTGTCGCGCCTCGTTGCCCTCCCTTTAAGTCTTGTTACTAATTTGTGCATTTTTGTTTGCGATATGTCTCTTCGCTTTTATTAACCAATGGATCCTTTCGAGGTAGCATCCGGGAAAGGACTCATGAGAAGGAGAAAACGTTGTTGGATGAGACCGCCACCGAAGTTATCGAGCCTTCGGAGAATATTATCACATTAGCCCAAGAGACTATTGTGGACAATGTTGAAGCGGCTAAGGCTAACAAAGCCACTGGGAAGAAGAGGTTAGGCTTGATGTCCCTTCCAAGCAACCGAGAAAATAGTCTTATTTTGTGCGCCGAAACGATGCCGGATCCACTGCTGGTATGGTATCTGTGCTATGTTGTTGATTTCTCGTTTTTTGCTTTCAAAAAATAACTTAAGTGTTATTATGCAGGGGGAACGACCGCGGGATCTGCTCTTGAGCTTTGCGACAAGTCCGAATCTGGTCCCCGTCCACATGAAGTGACCCACTTGTCCTCTGAGGCTACTCCGGATCTTCAAGTCAATCCGGATTCTGCTTCCAAAACATCCACCACGGCTCATCAAGAAAACTTAGATGTGGACATGCCCGGCCCTTCTGAGCCGCTCTTTATGCAACAGGAGAGCTCGTTTAGGGCTGAGTCTCCCCTGCAAGATCCTTCTGGTCACCGCCCCGCAGCCTCCGATGATGACTTCTATGAATCCTTGTCCGTGGACAGGGCGGAGGCAAAAAATATTTATGTCCCAAAGTGGTTGCCAACCAATGAGTTTCGGATGGATGACCCTTAGATTTGTCAGAGTATGCTGGACAACCTTGCAACTCCTGGATATTTGTCTATACTGCGCAACATGCCCCACACGGACTTGCTGGAGCAGTACAACATGATGACTGTCCAGCAAGCATGTATGTCTTCCGAGGTACGTTTGCGGCTACAGTTTGAACTAAACCAGACTACTAGGTTGAACAGGAGACTCGAGAGGAAGGATAAAAAGGTTGAGGCTTTGAAGGGGAAAATTCAGGAGCTCGAGGCTGAAGCCGCGGAGGCAAAGGGTCTCCGTGAGCGGGTTGGGTCGCTTGAGTCCGAAGCGGAAGAACTTAAAAGGTTGCGTGAGCGCGTGACGCAATTGGAAGGTATGATCGCGCCCAAGGATGAACAGCTGGCCCATCTTACTGTTGAGAATGATGAACTAAAGGGTAAAGTGGCCGGGCTTACTTCTGTTTGCGATGAACTGAAAGAACAGGTGAAGGGCGCGGGTCTGCTTAAAGAAAAGTTGAAGGAGTGTGAGGAGAGGGTCCGTGGCGAGTATGATGGTCAACTCGCACAGCTGGATCAGAGGTTGGCGGAGCTGAACCGTGACTTTGATGAGGACCTGTTTCCGAGTACCCTTATTGCCATCGAAAGAAAGCGTTGGGTTATTGGTCATGGCTTTCGCAGGGCATGGCTGGCTTTTAAACAGTCCGAGGAGTTGCAGACACGCCTGGGTGATTGTATAAGCAAGGCAATCGCCGAAGGTTTGAGGCAGGGTATGGAGGCCGGGGTCGTGCATGGATCTAAAGGGGTTAAATTTTTAACATATTAAGGCCTATAATCCGCGAGCCAAGGAGGTTTATCGCGAATCGGTGATACGTCTTAGTGACGTCCCTTTCCCACTCCTTGATTCCTTGGAAGCTTGCAAGGATTCTTCCTTAGAATTCCTTATGTCGCAGCTTGTGTTAACAGAGGAGAGGCCAGGCAGCTCGGGAGAATTCGTTTTTCATCCCCCGGTGGCGGAGGAGGTTGCTCTTCCCAATTCTCTGCTCCAAACTATTACTAGGCGCCCACGCGCCATTGCCGCCTATAAGGAGAGGAAGCACCGGGCATATGGTAAGAAGTTTGATGTTTGGAACCCGGAGCTGCTTGTTTCAGAGGTTGAGCACCAGGTTACTGCTACTGGAGAGCCTTCCCTGGTGATTGTTCATCCGGGACCAACCCCTTCCTCCTCGGTCACCGGCCCTACCGGGGAGGATGAAAAAGAAGAACAGGCTGCGCACGATGATATGTTTGACACAAGTGTTCTTGATGGTGCCGGGAATGCTTGAGTTAGTCTCTTGTGGGCGGCATTTAGACTATGCCGCCTTTTGCAATCTATTGTGAAGCTTTTCCACTTATTATTTTTGTTAGGGTCGAAATTGGTATGCCCCCGTGTATATGTAAAGAAGTCTTGCACATTTAATGGAAATTTTTGTGTTGGTTATATGCGTATTCTTTTACTTATTTGCCGGAGCTAGTTGTTCCGGGCTTTGAGTTGAACCCTTGGCCGTACTTCGGAGGCCCTAGGGTACCAAACATTGGTCAATGGGTTTGCAATACCACTTATATGCCTGAGTCAATTTTGAGGTTGCTCGTCCTTTATGTACGACACCGTCTGTCGCAGATGCAAGAAATGTGCGAAAAATTCAAAAGCAAAAATGTGATTGTCTTTATTTTGGAAAATTTGTAGAGCGGGCCAGGCATCTACGTTTCATTGTTAATTAGAAACTATTACAATAGAAATGAAAGACGTGAAAATTTAAAATTCCCCTGTTGTCCGGACCTGATCCGTGCTCAACTTACAAAAGATGGGGAAAACCTACTTACATTTAGATGTAACATTTCTTTAAGTTGCGGATGTTCCACATTCTTGGGAGTATCTCCCCATCCGCGGCTCTGAGCTTGTATGCTCCATTTCCTAGCGCTTCGACCACTTCATATGGCCCCTTCCACTTGGGGCCAAGCTTTCCAGTATCCTCCGCTCTACTGGTTTCATTGCTCCGGTAGACAAATTCTCCGTGTCTGAATGTCGTGCTTCGCACCTTGGAGTTGTAGTACCCCTCCATTCTTGCTTTGCTGCGTGCTTCTTCAATGGCCGCGGCTTCCCTTTTTTCTTCCAGGATGTCCAAGCTCAAGCGAAGTTGCTGGTCGTTGGAGATTTTGTGTACGGCTGTACACCGAAGACTTGGCATTCCAATTTCGACCGGGATAACTGCTTCGGTGCCGGACGTAAGAGAAAATGGGGTTTCCCCGTTGCTCGTTTTGATCATGGTTCTATGCGCCCAGAGTACGTGCGGCACTTCCTCCACCCAGTCTTTGCTTCTTTTCTCCAACCTTGATTTGATGCCTTCCCCCAGACTTTTGTTTGCGCTCTCAACCAGCCCATTTGCCTGCGGATGTTTCACCGACGCAAACCGCTGTTTGATGTTGAGCTTCTGGCACCAATCCTTGAATGGGTTGTCGCGGAACTGCTTTCCATTGTCCGAAACTATCTCTCCTGGCAAACTTCTTCTTCACTTGCCTTCCTGTGATGGAGGCTAAGGGTTTGGCTTCGATCCATTTAGTGAAGTAGTCTATCGCGACAATCATGAATTTGACCTTGCCGGGGCCTTCTGGGAAAGGTCCGCAGATGTCGATACCCCACTTGTAAAAAGGCCACGGGGAGGTAATTGGGTCAGATTTTGTTGCGGATTCTTTGGTACCGGGCGGTGGACTTGGCAATCTTCGCACTTTTGAATTAGCTCACGTGCATCCCTGTGCATCGTCGGCCAGTAATATCCGGATCTAATTGCTTTGGCTACCACCACCCTTGGGCCGGAGTGCATGCTACACGAACCTTCGTGGATTTCTCGCAGCACGTAGTTGGCTTGGGTGGGGCCTACACATCGGAGCCACGGTTCTAGGAAAGATTTCCATAACAGAATTCCGTCTCTCAATGCGTACTGCCTTGCCTTGATCCGCAGCTTTCTTGCCTTGTTGTCGTCCGCCGGTAGTATTTCATCCCTTAGGTACTCGATCAGGGGTGTCATCTACGTATCCCCGTCATCTTCCACAATTGCCAGTACCCCCTTTTCTTCGATGGATTTTTCTTTCAAGACTTCCACAAGGACCTGTTTTGTCAGGTGGGCAAAGCTGGTGGATGCAATTTTGCTTAGCGCGTCTGCTTGTTTGTTTTGGCTCCGGGGAATCTGTCTGATGGAGAACGTCCGGAACCCTTCAATCAATGCTTTGGCCTTTGTCAAGTAGCGCGCCATGCTTTCCTCCTTTGCTTCGTATGCTCCATTTGTCTGATTTGCCACGAGACGAGAGTCAACATTTGCTGTTAAGTCTTTTACCCGCATTTGTTCAGCGATCCTTAGTCCCGCGATAAGTGCTTCGTACTCGGCTTCATTGTTGGATGCCTCAAACTCGAAACGGCGGCGAGGTGAATTTCGCCTTCCGGGTTTGTCGATCAAACTCGCCCGATCCTTCCATACACGAGGATCCGTCCGTGAATAGTTTCCACGGTTCCGAGTACTGCTGTTCTTTCTTGTCAAGGGTCTCTTCCTCTGGGATCTCAGCAATGAAGTCCGCTAGTACTTGTCCCTTTATGGTTGTCCGGGGTCGGAAGGTGATGTCATGTTCGTCCAGCTCTATTGCCCATCCAGCCATTCTTCCACTCTTTTCCGTCTTGGTCAAGACTTGCTTTAATGGCTGGTCCGTGATCACCGCTACTGGGTGTGCTTGGAAGTACCGCCGCAACCTACGGGATGCATATACTAGTGCCAGGACAAGCTTCTCAATTGGATTATAATTTACCTCCGGGCCTTTTAGGGCGCGGCTGACGAAGTACACTGGCTGCTGCCTGGATTCCCTTTGTGCTAACAAGACCGCACTTACAGCTTCTTGGGACGCGGCTAAGTACATGATCAACTCCTCCTTTGGTTGTGGAGCGATAACCATTGGCAGATTGGCAATGTGCTGCTTTATTCCTTTGAACGCTTTCTCCGCGTCCGGTGTCCAGTAGAAGTCGCTCTTTTTGATGCACTTTTTCAGCGTTTTGAAAAATGGAAGAGACCTTTCCGTTGACTTGGACATGAATCGACTGAGACTGGCTAATTTTCCATTCAGAGACTGCACTTCCTTTTTGGTCGTTGGTGATTTGAGAGTAGCCACGGCCGCAGACTTGTCTGGGCACGCTTTGATGCCCTCCTTGCTCACCACATGACCTAGAAACATTCCCTGTTCCGCCCCAAATGTGCACTTCTTGGGGTTAAGCTTCATGTTGATGTTCCTTAGGGTCTTGAATGTTTCGTTTATGTCCCTGAGTACTTCTTCCTCCGAATGACTTTTTATGACTAGGTCGTCAACGTACACTTCCAAATTTCTTCCAATTTGTTTTTCAAATGCCATGTCCACGAGTCTTTGGTATGTGGCACCGGCGTTCTTTAGACCAAAAGGCATTTTTATGTAACAGAAGATGCCTTGGTTTGTGTGAAACGCTGTCTTTTCTTCATCCCCGGCCACCATCTGTATCAGGTGATACCCTTTGTACACGTCAAGAAAGCACTTGAATGGGTATCCGCAGAGGATTCGACCTTCCACCAATTTCCCGCAGGGGTAACAATCTTTGGGGTGCTTTGTTTAAGTCCTCAAGTCCATACACATTCTCCACCTAGTCACTCTTTTTGACGAGCACGGGTTAGACAACCAATCATGGTAGTGTACCTCTTCATGATCCCCATCGCAACTAGCTTGGTAACATCTTCGTTGATTGCTTTGTTTCTTTCTCGGGGCCCGCCCTCTTTTTCTCGTCAGATGGGTCATAACCGTCCCGGACATTCAGTTTGTGTTTCGCGATTGTCCGCGGGACTCCGGTCATGTCGGAAGGCTCCCAAGCAAAGATATCCAAGTTATTCTTCAGCAGGTCGTAGAGGTTCTTCTTTCCTTTTTCGCTTAACCCGCCCCTTATGGTGATCGTTTGGTCGGGGAACTTGGGATTGATTGCCACCGCGACTCCTTCTTTCACTTCTGTGGTTGTATGGCCGGACTCTGGTTTCGCGATCATTCTGCATTCAACCGGGACCACCTTGTCACTGTGCAAAGTCACAACTCCGCCACAGGTAGGAAATTTCAGCATCCCATGCGCCGTGGATGGCACTATCCTTAACAGCCTAATCCCCGGACGTCCAATTATTCCGTTGTAGGGGGACGGAGATCGCACAACCATGAAGTTCATCCAAGCACTAGATGAGTTCTCTTCATCTCCCAACGTAACTTCCAAGAGGATCTGTCCTAATGGCCACGAGAGTTCTCCACTAAAACCCAACAGAGGTGATGTGGCAGGAATTAGTCTTTTGCGGATGTCTGGGCTCAGCTTGTTGAAGCAATGTTCGTACAGGACTTCTGAGGCACTTCCGTTGTCCACGTACATCCTGTGGACTGTGCATCCTTCTACGTCCCCCTTGATCACCAGCGGATGATCATCCCAGTCATCCCCGGATATGGGAGGGAAAGATATTTCCATGTTCATGACCGCTTCCGGACCCAGCTTCGGTTTAACCGACCGTTGCCAGGTGCTGACCATGTATATGGCGTTAGCTTTGTCCTTGGTCGCGGTGTCTTTATTTCCGCTCTTGGGGCCACCATTCTTTTGCGCTCCATTCTTGATCTCTTTGACCGGATGTGCGAGTTGTCCGACCGATGACTTCCTCTATCTGCTTTTTCAACCGATAGCATTCGTCCGTGTTGTGCCCTCTTTCTCTCGTGAAAGTCAAGATTGTCCTTATTTCTAGACTCGGTTGGGCTGGACATTGGCGGAGGAGCTGTGAACTTGACCGTATCCATAGCCAGGATCTCTTTTGGCGTCTTTGTGAGGGGTGTGAACCTGTCCCCCCTCTTCCTCTCTGGCATTGAGCGGGTCTTGAATTCTCCCTTTCTTTCAAAGATCTGGATGTTTTTTTGTCCTCCATCGTGGTTTTTCCACTGTGGGTGTTTTTTCTTTGACTGGTTGGCCGCGGCCACCTCACCTCTAAGGAATGCTTTCACGACCTTCCACATTTCATCCTGCGATTGGGGAATGTTGTCGTTGAGCCTTTTGATTAGTTCCGGGTTTGTTATCCCGTGCATAAAGCCGCACACTCATGCACTCGAGCTCCCTTCACATACATGCTCGCCTGAAACGTTCCACCTAACGCCCGTGGACTCCCTTCCGCCGCTTTATGTGGTGTAATTCAACAGGTCTTTTGTATACTTCTTCATTGTAGGAAGTATGAAAGAAAACTCGATCTTAACTCCTCAAAGCTGTCAATGCTCTCCGGACGCAGCTCATCAAACCAACCGCGGGCGTGTCCAACAAGGGTGGAGTCGAACATGTGGCACCAGGTGGGCATGGCCCATCTTTCCACTTTGGCCGCGGTCTGAAAGATCTTCAGATGATCCTCCGGATCACCTGTCCCGTCGTATGTCCTAATGTGAGCTGGCATTCTTGTTCTGTCCGGGAACTCGAAATTCCGTATACGACGGGTAAAGGGGTCTGTGTCAGCCACGTCATATGGGGAGTAGAGGTCGTCATCTTCCCATTTCTTGCTTTTCGGGGTGGACTTCCAATGTCCTCCAGTGCTTTCCTCGCTTTCCAGGGGAGACGCTTCCCTGGTTCCACTGCGGCAAGAGTGGTATGTTTCTCCTCTGCCTGACTTCGAGCGAGAAGCACTGCCGTGGGTAGCACTCCAGCTTCGTTGGTGTTTATCGGCCGAACCTTTTTTTGGTCATATCTCGTTTACTTCGTTTTTCTGCTTCTCTTTTGCGTCGCCTACGGGAAGTGACCTTTGACTGGAGTCTAGCACCGTTCACTATGACAATGTATAATTGAATCTAGCACAATATGTAAAGAACTTATACAAGTTCTTCAACATGATATTCGAGCATCGAGAAACATGATATTTGAGCATCCAAAACAATTAGCACATAAAGTATAAAGAACACTATATAAAAAGTTTTTTTTTTTTTTTTTTTTTTTTTTTTTTTTTAGAAAGGCAACATTTAATAAGAACCACAACCAAAACACAAAAAATATCAACTCACCTTCTTAACAAGACAATTAAAATGATAAGCCCCTAAACGAACAAGAGCAAAAGAAAACTTATATGGCCAATAAAGCCTTACATCTAAAGATATAAAATTAAATGGCAAGAAGCATGACCATACCATAGATCATGCGCCCAAACCCACACACTACTTAATACAACCATGAAACAAAATGGACCCAATTTCACCTTAACTAATGGACATCCACGAGAGAACAACAAAAGTACATAAATGTACAATATGAAGCCAGACATGTATGCCCATGGACCCCATGTCGCACATTAAAGACTTCTATTGATCTCCCAAAAATTCCTCATTAGGACCAAAACCAATTGCACGCAATAACACAACTTTTGCAAGATCCACTAGCCTTACTCACTTTTAAATTGCAAAGATTATAATACCGTGCCTAATCACTAAAATTGAACCAAACATTGCAATCGAAAACTTGCACCGATCTCAAGAAACTAACCAAACCAGAATCGTCAATACAATAAAATTCTTGCACCGACACAAATTCACTTACTTTTCAATTGCAAAGAACACTAATCGAATCACACTTTCATCAAGTCGAATTTTTGATGCTCCTCAACCATCGCTGCCAATCTATCCATTTAAATTTGTTTGATCTTCTCACAATCCAATCAAAGCTTTTAAGTTGAATATCTTGAACAATATTATTAGTACTTGACACTTTTTACCGAACACACGAGCATTTCTTTCCAAATGAAGTATCCCAAGTTCAAATAACCGCTTAAACACGTTTTAGAAAGATGGGAACAATAACACCTCCACTATGAGAAATTAATTCATCAATAGTGAAGATGTTAAGAATCCCCATCTTCCACCACTTGAAAATTTTACCCCATACACTCATCGCTAAATCACAAGTGACCAAGCAATGAGTGCACGTTTCCATAACATTATTACAACATGGGCAAAGCACCGGGTCCAAATCAATTTCTCTCTTATCTAATTCCACACGAACCGGAAGTCTTCCCCTTAGAGCTCTCCACACGAGAATGTTAACTTTCTTAGGCACCAAGTTATTCCAAAGCGTCTCTCGCCCTCCACTTTCCACACGAAGAATCTTCTCCTCGATCAATCTTGTAAGCTCTTTAACCGTGAACTCTCCGTCTTCGTCAAGCATCCATCTCCATTTGTCCTTACAATTAGAATCAACAACTATATTTTGCACAACCCCTAGAAGCTCCTCGAACTCCCTACTAACTCTACCCCTAATGCTTTTAATCCCATCTCATTCCCAACACCACATGCCATCAACCCACGACCCTTTATCCAGTATACTACCCTCCATTCTCTTATCTAGATGAAATAACCCATGGAATTTATCACATAACCTTCTATTATCCACCCATCTATCTACCCAAAACCTAATATCCCTCCCGTCACCCAACGCCCTGATACAAGATGAAGAGAACTCTAAACCGACACCATCAATCTCCTCCCCAATCTTTACAATATCCCTCCAAACCCCACCTCCCCCACACAATACCCTCCCACCCCCAAGCCCCCAAAATTCCCATGAATGCTATTGATTACCCTAACCCACAAATTCTCGCCCTCCCTCCTAAACTCCACCACCATTTACCTAGTAAAGCTAAGTTTTTCGCCCTTAAAGATCCAATATAAAAAAGTTTTTAAAAAAATATGGGATTTTATATTAGTTATTGGAGATAGCTTGCCGAGGAAGAAACATGTTTTCATCTTCTTAGGGGGGTGGCAACGCCTCTCGGCATGTATTAGGCATGGTTGATACCGATCGGTATCACCATTGCACCTCATCAGGCATGGATCAGTGTGGTGTTTTTGTGGTGTAAATCGGCAAAGTTTACCGATTAGGTATGAATCTTGTGGAATCAAAATGTATCCGTTGCATTAATTAGGCATGGTTATTATTGGTGTGTGATAGATGAGGTATGGGTTAGGCATGGTTGCCACTAAAAATCTATTGTTATGTATGAGATATGTATGAAATGAAATGAATGAATATTATTGGTGGGTGATTAGATATGAAATTTTTTGTTAGGCATGGTTGCCACCCTTTTACGCGGTATATATTGAGCTTATGAAGTTGAGAGCAATATAATCAGTGGCGGAACCAGAAAATGAGGATGTGGGGGGCAAAATTTTTTTTTGGTGGCAACAACAACAGAATGCGGAAGAAAAAACTAGGATCGTAATGATACATCGAATAGTTTTACTTTGAAATGATGGATTTATAAAGCTTTAGGGTGTTGAATGTTGGGTTTTAGTATGTGGGTGGGGGGCAATTTGAGTTTTGGTTGGAGGGCACTTTTAAAAAAAAGGTCAAAATTATAAAAAAAAAAAAAACACTAAAATTTCGACTTTGGTTGGAGGGCATATTAGATAGAGGTTGTAATCCATTCACACTTACGTATATTAGCTAACTGCAATTCTTATAGATGTGGCATCAAAACCTACGCTTTCATCCCAATGTATTAAGGCACGTATTATGTTCATTTTATATGTTGTTTATTATCTTTGAAGTAATGTATTATCGGGTTTTAGTACCAATGCTTTCGGATCTGAGATAATCTTTTTTGTACTCTATCACTTGCAACACGACGACAACGTTTTAAACAAAGTTGATTCGACTATATAGTACTAGCTAGACTTCGATGAGAGTTAGTTTCAATCGTTGGGCTTGACATTACAAATGTACTTTTTGGCTTGATTCTAAGGTAGATGATTTATTTTGATTGAACGATCTCTCATCGAGTACCCTATCACCTACAACAACGTGACATCGTTTCAAGCATTTTAGGAAGTT
Organism: Chrysanthemum lavandulifolium; assembly: GCA_022545495.1. Taxonomy (NCBI): domain Eukaryota; kingdom Viridiplantae; phylum Streptophyta; class Magnoliopsida; order Asterales; family Asteraceae; genus Chrysanthemum; species Chrysanthemum lavandulifolium. The sequence continues at coordinate 19,659,014 of CM040244.1, read as the reverse complement.
AAACATGGACTGGTTTCAGGTTGAGTTTATACCATTGGCTTGGTGGTCTTCTGGGTTGTCTAATGATAGGCCTATAAATAAATTGTTTTTGATGGTGGTGTAAAGGAAATTCTACATGCTAACGGTTAAGAGTCAAGACAAATGTGAGCCATGAAATGAAGCTTTGGATCTTGAACAACTTATATGATCTTTTATTAAGTTTGAACATTCAGGAAAACCGTTCATTGAGAAAGGTTTTGAAGCTAAGTTCTTATTGTGGCCGGGCTAAATAGTATTTTCGGTCGATAGTCTTTTGTTAAGCCTTTTTTGGGGTAAATTGGTTACAGTTTCGAGAACGAGTTGTGGCCGCCACATGTCATGTCTATTTAAAATATGGATTAAGCTTGTCATGAAGTTTAGTGTAGCTTTTATAGTGTAACGCTTTAAGGTTTTTAGATTGATTCAAGTATGTAATGAATTTTGATGCATCTAAGAATGATAGTTCTTTTACTCAATTACAAAATTTTATGATTTTAAGTTGAGCGAATGATGCCACCAAATTAAATGAATGTGGAAATTGTATCTCTTTTAGGTATTATGGATACCAATAACGCGTTATTGATATGCCAATTCAGCGCCAAATTATACATCTCCCAATAACTCACCAATAACTAAAATACTCTCCCTCATAACACACCACTAACATGTTATTGAGTCCCACAAAATACCCCACAAAAATACCCACTCACTCACAGTACACAAAAAAACAAAACAAAAAAACCACCAAACATCACAAATGGCTTGAGCCATGTTAAAAGCTCCCCATACCTTGTGCTCTAATATAAAAGTTCTTCAACAAGATATTCTAGCATCGAGAAACATGATATTTGATCATCAAACAGCAATTAACGCATGAAGTATCAGACCATTTTAAAAGTTTCAAAAAAAATACATGAATTCATATTAGTTTTTGGACTTAGAAGAGCCAAAGACGAAGAAACATATTTTCATCTCTTTGCAACTAAGTCCGACAACATAATATTTATCTCAAATTATAACTAGCCGTATGCAACAACTATATGAAATAACAAAAGTTTATCTCATTGACCTATGTGGGATCATAAATCAATACAACTATTCACAAAAACAAACGTCTGACCCCGTGTCAATAACTTGGTTGAAACAATTAAACATGACCAAGCATCATATATCCAAATATCTCAAATAAATATAATGTTGATTAATTTATTAACTCATCATTAAAATATTACAAAGTGTGAATCAATGGGAGGAAGGAACAGATACTAGGTTCAACAAAAAGAGAATAAAGAATAAGGATACCAACATAAATCAAAGTACATTGTAAAATTACAGGAAACAACTTATACTACCGACTGCCAATTATCATCAATTTGTTGGCAAAAAACACAAGAATAACCGTATCTCAACTTGTTAACTTGTTATTACATCCATACGTATTCTTCTTCATATTAACTTAAATCAAAAGAGGTCCTTCAGCTACTGTTTGGGTGTATTAAAGTCCATTGTCGAAAAAATCTAGCACTAAAAGTTAAGGGATTGTATAAACTTTCCAAGGAGAAGGTCAAAGTCACTAGACCTGTTGATTTAGTGACATAGATTCTTCTACTTGAAAGCATTATACTCTTACTAATACATATGATTTGAACGCATTGTGGTTTATAATTTAACACTATCTCTCTTCTTTAACGGAATATAATTATGACAAAATTAGTTACAAGTATTACAAAAATACAAGAACATCTGAATATGTTTCTACTTTCGTGTTATTGTGGGTTTTTCTTGATGCTAGCATTGTGTGTTATGACTCTTTTATTCGAAAATAGGTATTTAGACCTGTGTTTTTCTTAATCGGTCTATATAAGAAGGTCTAAAAGATTGTTTTTGTAGTAGTGTTAAAATAATTGTATCACATAAATATACATGCTCTATGAAAATGTTACTTAAGATAATTGTATCAGTATGAAAACACTTATATTCTAAGATCAACTCTCTATCGAGCGGTTACAAAATATACATGCTATACTTGTATTAAGAAGGCAATCTATTTATAAATATATTATACATCGATTGTTCGTCATTTGAAGTTATTGGGATCAAGGTTGCAAAAATCGTTATGCTATAAAATTATAAAATTTTGATACTATATGCCTAATTTGGCCGATCTAGCCGATTTTTTTTTCCGATTTGGCCGACTTATGCCTGATTTCGCCGATTTTTATTCGCAACCGAGTTGGTCGATTTATCCGATTTTTGTCCTATTTGATCGATTTATGCCGGATTTGGCCGATTTTTATCCGATTAATCGGTATGTCGACCGATTAATAAGGCCGATTAGCGAAATCAGGACGGTTAATCCCAACCTAGCGATTAATTGGCCGCCTAGGCCATTTTTGCAACACTAATTGGGATAATTGAAACAATGTTTGATTATGGTTATTTTGTGAGATTGAAAGTGGATTCTGGCATTCTACAAGGAGAACTCTATCATCCGCAACATAATAACAATGTTCCAATTGTTATGGACTCGACTAGCTACGTCAAGGAGGAAAAGGAAGTGGAAAAAGAGAGATGACCAGCCACACCTGAAAACAAATAGAAGTGGCTACAAATTCTTCTTTGTGGAAAAAACATGCGGAACTAAAGTTCACGTATCCTGAGAGAGAAAGAGATAAAAAAGATGATCGGTGAGTCATGCAACAACCTTTCTCTTAAGGATAAAATTGTAAGAAAAGAAGTGCTATACAATTCCCTCGTACGAATTTGATGTCGTTGTTAGGTTATATTGGAAGTAATTATATGCAAAAACAGGTTAACCTGATAAATAGAGGTACTTGGCTGAATATAAAGAAAAAGGCTTCCTAAAAAGTTATGATTTCAAATTAATTTTCGCCAGATTGCAATAAGATGTTAAGATTTTCATTCAACAGCTTATATGATACATGCGAAAACATGATTTGATCTTAACACAATGATCAATATACATTATGGTATATCAGCCATCAACAATTATCTTCTTATTCCTATGTGAGATAGAATGGACGAAATAGCTTTTTTTTTTTTTTTTTTTAATCAAGAAGTGCTTAGATTTACCCTCTGACCATTTATCTTCCAAAGTTACTCGAATGGCTCATATTTGTTTGTGTTCATAAGATTTTTTTTTTTTGGTTGCAAATTGCATAAAAAGATACCCATCTAAAGTCCAATTTCAATTAATGGTACTACTCCTTTTTTGTCTCAATTTAAGGTACTCAACTTTTTTTGTTGTCGATTTAGGTTTTTTTCTAACTCGCGTTAACCATTTTGTTAGTAAATTACATGTTTGGTCCTTAAGTTTGTATAAGCATTTCATGTTTGGTCCATTTTCGTCCGTTTACATACGTTTGCATACGTTTTCGTATGTTTTTATATGTTTTCGCCTGTTTTTACACGTTTTTGTTCATTTTTGCACATTTCCGTCTGTTTTTGCACGTTTTCGTATGTTTTTGCACGTTTTTGTCTGTTTTTACACATTTTCATTCATTTTTGCACGTTTCCGTTTGTTTTTGCATGTTTCGCTTGTTTTACACGCCACGCCCATTTTACACGCTTCATCTGCTTTACACGCCGTCCGTTTTTTCATGTTTTCGTTCGTTTTTACACGTTTTCATCTGTTTTTGACCTTTCGCCGTTTTTGCACGTGTTCGTCCGTTTTACAAGTTTTCGTCCGTTTTTACACGTTTCAGCCCGTTCTTACACTTTTCGTCTGCTTTTGCACGTTTTCGTCAGTTTTTGCACGTTTCCATCCATCCGTCCGTTTCGGTCCGTGTTTGTACATTTTCGTTCATTTTTAAACGTTTCCATCAATTTTTGCACGTTTTTGTCTGTTTTTGCATGTTTCGTTTTTGCGCCGTCTGCTGTTTTACATGTTTCATCCTTTTCCACGTTTAAATCTTTTTGCACATTTTCGTCCATTTTTGCACGTTTTCGTCTGTTTTTTACTCTTTTACATATTTTTACACATGTTTATACACGAGTATAAAAAGTGTATAAATGGACGGAAACGTGTAAAAACAAACGATAACGAGCAAAAACGGATGGAAACGTGAAAAAAATGATGGAAACATGCAAAAACAGATGAAACCGTGCAAAAACGGACGAAAATATGCAAAAAAAAGATGAAAACGTGCAAAAACAAATGGAAACGTGTAAAAATGGACGGAACGTGTGTAAAAACAGACAGAAACGTGTAAAAACGGACGAAAATGTGCATAAACATACGAAAATGTGCAAAAGCATACGGAAATGTGTAAAATGAAAATGTGTAAAACGGACGAAAACGCGCAGAAATGGACGAAAACACGTAAAAGTGGACGAAAAAGTGTAAAAACAGACAAAAACATGAAAAACGGATCAAAACGTGTAAAAAAAGGACGAAAACGTATTAAAACGTATGAAAATGGACGCAAATGGACCAAACATGAAATGCCTATGCAAACTAAAGGAATCAACATGTAATTTAATAACGAAATGGTTAACGGAAGTTAGAAAAAAATTTAAATCGGCAAAAAAAAAGTCGAGTACCTTAAGCTGAGAAAAAAAATAGCACATTTAATTGAAATTGAACCTAAGATGACTATCTTTTTAGGCAATTTGCCCTATTTTTTTTATATGACGTCATCCTTTTCTTTTAACATTAATAATGAATCAAACTCAAATTTGTCAATTTATTATCTATGGTGTTATAAAAATAACTTAAGATCTTATACAACTTAACCAACTTGAAACTATGCGGAATCGCTCAAGGGTTTGTTTCGATCACTGAATTTCGTGGGCTAATGATAACCTGTTATGAAACACTCTGTATGTATGTTTGGATCTAAAATAATCCTTGGAGGCGGTTTTATTTTATAGAGTATTGTCATTTGAAAAAAAGAAATTTTACCGCTGTCATTCTCATCTCTTATTTCCTCTTCAACTTGTAAGTGTGTGTTTTTTGGTAGTCTTTTTCTTAATGTTATGGTGAACCTTTCATGTGGCCGATTGAAAGGTCACCGGTGACTCAACCTATTCTTTATCCCATGGCATCGACCTCTCATGACGATGTTGTTAAAGACTCCTCTCTCTTTTGCCAAACACTACGTAGTTTCCATAACTTCTTGGGCACCAAACTCGTAATATATCCTCTTTATCTTCCTTGTTTGGTTTTATTACATAGCCATTACGTACTTGTTTATATTTTTCCACTACAAATTAGTCATCTTTGGTTCGCGAGTAAACCATGTGTGTTAATCATGATTAGATATTTAGTTATGCACTATTTTTAAGTTAGGAATGATGGGGTTCATGTGGTAGCAGGAAAAGAACTAAACTTACACCTCTTGTATACAGAGGTCACCCAAAGAGGCGATTTTGACAAGGTTTGATTTTTAATCTTATTCATAAGTTACTCGTTATACATATTTCAAGTTTTGTGTAGCTTTAATATAACTGTATGTATTACACCCTTGCTAGACGTGGTGACAACTAAAAAATGGAAGGAGCTGAGTACAATTTTCAGATTTCCATAAACTATAACGAGTGGCTTCTGATGCTCTATGAAAGTGTTACTTAAGATAATTGTATCAGTATGAAAACACTTATTTTTTAAGATCAACTCTCTGTCGAGCAGACAGGTAAATATACATGTTATAAATATATTGTACATATTTGCAAAGATAGGCACACGTACAAATAAACATATATTATGTTCCTTTCATCGGTTGTTCATCATTTGAAGTTATTGGGATAATTGAAACAATGATCGATTATGGTTATTTTGTGAGAATAAAAGTGGATTATGGGATTCTACATGGAAAACTCTATCATCCACACATAATGACGTTGTTCCAATTGATATGGACTCGACCAGTTCAAGGAGGAAAAGGAAGAGGAAAATAGAGATGACCCAACACGCCTGAAAACAGATAAAAGTGGCTACAGTTTCTTGTTTGCGGAAAAAACATGCTAAACTAAAGTCCAGGTATCATGAGAGAGAACGAGAAATTAAAAAGAAGGTCGGTGAGTCATTGAACAACCTTCCTCTCGAGGATAAAATGGTAAGAAAAAACATGTTATACAATTCTCTCGTACGAATTTGATGTCATTGTTAGGTTATATTGGAAGTAATTATATGCAAAAACAGGTTAATAAAAACCAAGGATTTAAGGATAAACCCGATAAAGAGAGGTGTCAAAATGAATTGGCTAAATATAAAGAAAAATGCTTTCTAAAAAAATTATTATTTTAAATTAGTTTTTGCCCGTAATCAATAAATTGTTATATTCTTCGTTTAACAACACAAATGATACGCGCGAAAACATGATTCTTATCTGAACACAATGATCAATATGCACTATGGTAGATTAGCCATCAACATGAATCTCTTTTTCCTATGTGGGATTGAAGGGCTGAATTAGCTTTTAATCAAGAAGTGCTTATCTACCTTTTGACTCATGCATAGTTAGTTTGGTACTATCCTAATCAATATGATGTACGTGCTCATTACTGACCATATATCTTTCAAAGCTAGTCGAATAATTGATACCGAGTTCAAATAATGTTATCGAGTGACTGATGCAATTGGATTCTAAGATCCCTAAAGGAGTAATCTATCATCCGCTACTACACTACGCAATCTCGTCATTTCAAACATGCGATAGTTTTAGAAAAGAGGGAGAATGAAGAAGAGAAACATAAGTGTGACCAAATTTCCCCGAAAACTAAACAAAGCGTTGCTATTTTAATCCTTTTTACTAATTGATAAAATAAGGTAAATAGGGTATATTAATCATCTCAAAATGACAAAATCTAAAGCATTATCGTTAACTGAACAAGTTCTGAACCAAAGTGTGTAACAACAAAACTAAATACATATTTGTGACCTTGTAAAATTACTTTTGTAGATTACAGTATATGAAAAACTCTCTTTTACATCTATTTACATACTTTTCTTGACTGTAAAAACCCAGTATTATTTTTTCAATTTCTGTTAGATGTAAACAACAACCTTTTAAAAAGGAAAGGTTTTACTTGATTTGTGTTAGTGTGACGGTGGGTTTAAATTTCTTAGATCAGTCGGCCAAGATATTGAAAACCAAAGGGCCGTTTAGTTGGTGAAATTTTTTTCTATTTTTCCGTTTCTAAATTCCTAGAGAATGGAGTGGTTTTTCTTCTCTAGAGAAGAGTTGAGAAACGTGAAAATCCGTTTACTTGTAGTTATATTTTTCCTTTTTTCTAAAATGAAAAGTTGTTTAGTTGAAGGTGGAGGATGGAGGATGGAAGACGTGTGATAAAAGTGCAGAGTGAATAGAAATAGTGTTATTATTTTGGAAATGAAAAAAGTGAAAAGGGTGTAATGTTATTTTCATTTTTTCTATTACAAATTAGAAAATGAGAATTTCATATTTTTGGAAAATTATTGAAAAAAAGTGCGACAAAACGGATTTTCAGTTTTTCTCTTTTCATATGAAAAAATTTCTGAAAAAATGAAGTATTTCTCTCCAACTAAATGGCCCCATAGTTATCCAAAAAACACTAATACATATTTTGTTTTTCTATAATCAAAAGTTTTTGCAAAATAAATTTTGAATAATACCATGATTTTTGACATGCAAATTTTGTGCAACAAACAAAGCTTTTATTATTCTAGCTACATCCGAAGTTGAATCTTCTTGACAAATGTAGTAGGTGATTTAATTTAGGGCAAATCATACAAACGTATCACACTTTAGGTGAGTTCGAATTTTAGAAACTTAACTGTATTTCTTTTTATTTAAGGTATCAAAGTTATTTTGTGCAATGCAATATTTTGCATTTAAAAGTTATTCCGGACAAAATATGTCTAGTAATCGCTTTAAAAAAACAAAAAAGATTTATATTGCGCAAAAAAAAGACTTTCATACCGAGAAAAAATATCTAAGTACCGAATATTCACATTGAGCTAACTTGCAATTTTCTTTTTATGTTATCTATGTCAATTCATTTTATTTACTTTAGATGATTTATTTTGAGTTTGATGCGTTTTATACTTTTATGTTGCTTCTTTCAGATTTGTTTTTAGCATATACACAGATATCTTTTTCCATCTTTTTTACTCCGTAGTATGCAATAGGTAATAGTTTATTAACCTTTCAAAACTAATTACTAAGTTAAAAAAATTATAAGATCATGGAAAATGTCATGAATGGTAAGAAAAGACACACTGAATCTTCATTTTATTCAGTGTGATTTTCATACCATCTATGAAAAACATTACACTAATCCACAAACAAATCTTACATTTACGATACACTATATTAGCAACCAACATTTTCTTTCTTTGTCCTATGTGGGATCGAAAGTTGAAGTGATTCTCATTTTTAAGGAAAAACTAAGGTACCATCTATACGCTCATTTATTAAAGAGTAAAGACCGTTTATATCTCAATGCTGCTAACTGATTGATACATGTTTATGTCATTGTGTGCAAGTTTAGTGTGTAAAACTCAAATTTTGCAAAATATCAGCTTTTGAAATATGAGGGGATCTCTTTGTTTAAACATTTTTAGATGAAGTTGAGTCTATACAAAGTTGGTTAAAAAAATAAAATAGGAGAGCTATCTTACATATCAAACTTTTCTCATATACCAAGGGACTCATTTCCACCATCCATTTAAAAAAAATTAATGGCTGAGATTAAAAACATTTTATTATTTCACATATTTTTTATAATTTAAATATCTCTTAAACCGTTAATCGTTAAGTGAAAATATTTATCGTCAGCGACGAAGATTTATTTATCTTTCTATAGACGGGCACCTTGATATACTTTCGAAAAAAATCATTTTTTTCACGTTGTAGTTTTTCGTTTTTACGCATCGAAATTTGCATGAAAAATCATATATGATAAACACTAATTTGAATATCACATATGACACTAATATCACATGTGATATTCAAATTAGTGTTTTAACATATATGATTTTTAATGCAAATTTCAAGAACGTAAACAAAACGAAAAAACTTTAAAAAATGTGAAAATACGTAATTTTTTTTGTCGAAAGTATATCAAAGCACCTATCTATAGAAAGATAATTAAATGCTCGTCTCGAATGATATTTTTTTTTCGCTAACGATTAACGGTTTGAAAGATATTAATATTTGAAAAAATGATGAAAGTGAGTTTTTTAAATTGTTGAGATTAATCTCATCCATTAGATCAAATAAAAATTTATAGTGGAGATTGATCCCTTGGTATTTAAAAAGTCTTTTGTCCTAAAATAATCTTAAATCAAAATAAAAAGTCTGGAACACTTTTATGAACATTAAATGTGCTAATAAATATTTAAATATTGTTACAAAAATAATAAATAAGTTCCAATAAAGTTAACGAGTTTAGATATACATTTTAAATGGTTATTTGTTGCAATTAAATTAATTTTCTTACATTTAAGAGCAACTATCAACATACAAATGGTCCATATACAATGTAGTATACAAAAGAAACTAACCAACTACCTAAATGTTAAGTTACTATATATTTTTTAAATTATATACCATTTATGAATTTATGTGTTTACTTATTCATGTTTTTGTCTTCAAAATAGGAAGCTACTCGGATGATTAATACTGAGCTTATAAATGATTATGAAGTGACAACGCAGTTAACAGATTAGGAGATCCTCTACATGGTGCAACTTTGCTCTACTTTTTTCGTTCTAGTTTGTTTGGTTGTGCTGTTGTTGGTTTCGATCTAATATACATAAACTTTTTGTCTTAACACTTAAGTAGAAAAAGTTAAGGGATAATAACAAAAAAAATGTATCGAACATTGCCACTTTTGTGATTGTGTGTAGCCAACTATTTTTTTTCTTATTGTGTGTACTGAACTTTCAAATTCAATCATTATGTGTATTTTGTGACCATTTTACCCTTATATTTTTTAAATTCTGAAGGGTAAAATGGTCATTTTACGTGGCAGAATAGTTACAAAATAAACACAATGATCGAAATTTGAAAATTAAATACACATAATAAGAAAAAAATAGTTAGCTACACACAATCACAAAAGTGGTCATGTTTGATGTATTTTTTTATTATAATCCAAAAAAGTTACATGCAACTATCTTTATTTTTGGATATTAGCTTCTGTATCAACCAAGCTTTCCATTTGAACCAGCTAACAACTTATATCATTTAGTAGCAACTAATTAAGCTTTTATTATTCCAGCTAAATCTTGTTTAAGTCATTTTCACTTATGGGCTTATGGCCCGTTTGGTTTGTATATGGGTTTAGGTTTTAGATTTAGATTTAGATTTGGATTAAGATTTTTAGATTTAGAATAGAGAGAAAAAGAAAATAGATTTGTAATTTATATATTTTTTAAATGTATATAATAAGTTTATTATAACAAAAGAAATAAAAAATAATACACAAAATTAGGGGAGTCATACGGAATTTGCAGATACCATATTTTGGGTAGTTGCTCCCAATCTTAGGACTCACGAATTCTTACCAAACTATTAATATTGGGTTTCATCCCCAAATTCAATGCCTAAAGGCATAAAACAAACGCACCCTTAGAAGTTAGGACATTAGTTTTATTGGCTTAGGTAATTTATTATGTTCATTTTTAAGGTTGTTCAGCAACTGAAGTAAACAAATTAGAACTTAACTGTTAGGTACTTTTTAGCTACAAAATTTATTGAACTCTGAGTCTTCTTAATAAATTCTTATGAACATTACTTAATTGTTAAACATAAGTTAAAATCAAACCTCAAAAATTTAGAACTTATATAAATATTGGATGTGCCATATGATACGAGGGTTTCAAGTTTTACTTTCAATATTGAATTGAACTCTTCTATCAATATTGCATCCAATGCATAATACAGTTCCAATAACGTATGAAGTGTATACAATCCAGTATATAACATAGTAACAATTCATGTCTTTATCCTATGTGGGATTTGAATGGTTTTTATTAAAGAAAGAATAATGCATTCTTAGTAATCTAATCCAAAATGTTGATCGTGTATCTCTTGAAGAAATGATGATACTAAGTGGAACGCAAATCCCCAAAAAGAATTGTTTGTATCCGTTACATTCAAAATAGTGGATGTTAGCTATCACTAATTCACTACACTGTAGTATATTAGCTACCGACATTGCTTATCGATGACAAGTGTAGGATTAAAGATTGCAATTTTCATCTGAAAGTATTAAGGCAAAATTATAATAACGATACTTGCATTCTCGCTATTGTAGTTGAATTACCCTATATTATCTATATAACTTATAATGTAGGAATGAATCTCTTTTCTTTTAATCTTAATTTACAAGTTATAATACTTATTGTACAATACACAAAGCATAAATAAAAGTAAAAAAAACCACTACTCATTTAATACAATTAACACACCATTAAAAATATTTTTTCACCAAAAAAATACAACTATTCAACCTCAATTTACAATCTAATGAAGCTATCTTCTATACTACATATAATAGAGGGATGACTCTCTCTCCAAATTTGAAGACTTACAAGAAAAAAAGCATAATGTACAACACTTTAATGCACATAATTTTCAGACGTACAAGACAAAAAACATATCGTACACCACTTTAATGCACATATTAAAAAAAAAACAAAACACCACAATAATGCTATTTAATATAGTCAATTAATACTGCTCAATAAATACAGTTATTAAAATACGTCTTACATAAGAAATACAAATTATCAAGCATGTTGTACAACCAAATTAAATACAATTCATGCATTAAATATCACTAATACAAATAATAAAACACATTATACAAATATTCAAGCCCCCGAACGGGCAATGGGCCAAATGGGCTTGAGCCCGAACGGGCGCAAGCTAAACGGGCACGAGCTAAACGAAATTCTTGAAATTCGAAAATCTATTATAAAAAAACATAATAAACTAAAATACATGATTCACAGGAAAATTTTATTTCAGAGTACCCGCCGCCGCAACACGCTGGAACCCTGTATTAAATGTCATAAATACAAATAACAAAGCACATTATACAAATTTGTTTAATGATTGATTATGGGTCCCGTCGCCGAATGTTGTTTACCGAACGTTGCTCGAAGGCGAATTGAATTGAATTTGACTTTTTCCTTTTGAATGGTAAGATTAAAACGCTATGAGAAAAACATGTGTTTGATGTTGCTTATTAAAAGAACCAATAGAAAAAAAATCAAATAAACAACAAATTTGTAAGGCTAGTGTAAACAATCACAAAAGTTGTATATGTATTATATGTATTTGGTTGTGCAATAAATGTTCTATATGTATATGTATTTGGTTGTGTAATAAAAGAACAAAAGTCCATTGTAGTCTAGTGATTGAAATATTTTGCCATTACATAGGAGACCCGGGTTAGAGCTTGCCACTACATATTTTTTCTTACACAATTTCACAATTAGCAAGTGTTGAATCTTAAAATTTTAAGCCTTTCATAAATAGAATGTCCCAAATGCTTTATATAGTAGTATAAATATAGATATTCAAGCCCGAACGGTCAACGGGCAAAATGGGTTTAAGCCCGAACTAGCTTGGGCCAAACGGGCTCGAGCCCGAACGGGCACAGGCTAAACGAAATTCTTGATATACGTAAATTTATTGTCATAACAAAAAATTAAACTAAAATACATCATTCGCCGGAAAAATTTATTTCAGAGTATCCGTCGCCGCAACGCGCAGGTACCCTGCTAGTATTAGCTACTGAGTACCGGCATTGCTTATTGCTGACAAGTGTGGGATTAAAGACCGTATTTCTCATCCGAATGTATCAAGGCAGAATTGTAACAATGATACTTGCATTTTTTGTATTTTTTGTATTGTATACGATACTTACTTTCATTTATAACTGCTTTTATAAAATGAATCATCGAGATGCATTTACATCGAGTTTCGATACCCATGCTTTTGGATTTGAGATCTTTTAATTCAAGATTGTATCGCAACACAACCACATTGTTTCAACTATATGAAATGGAGTAATTCAAGCATTCGAGGAAACTCAATTTCAATCATTGTGTTTAGTGCTTTTGATGACGGGCTTAATGATACCGAGTATGTGATGGGTGATATGATAGAGAGAAATTCCATATGTAGCCTGTTATGACAAGTATGTTTCTTGGGCTTGATATATAAGAAAATTACTTCCGGTATCATCTAAAGCTTTCATTTCCAAGTAACTAACCATTTTGTCACTATGTTATTGCACTACGTTTTATTTGGCGCGGTATCAGCCCAACTTCGAAAGCATAACACAAATCTTAACACATTCAATATATAAATGCTATGGTATATTACATAGCAAAATTTCATTCCGTTATCCTATGTGGGATTGGATGCGGAAATTATCTTCATTAAAAATGATACCACTAAGGTACATAAGATGAGTAAGTTAGACCGTTTCCTTATTTCGGATGACGTCCTACATATTAATCTGGATTTGAAGGTTGTTGCTCTTGACAGATTATGGTCGGACCATAGCCCCATCCTCCTCCATTGTAAAAATAATGATTTTGGTCCGATCCCATTTAAAATCTTTAATTCCTGGTTTGATCGCATAGATTTTGAAGATTTTGTTAAAGAAAAGTGGGCTGCTTTGAATTGTATTAATTCAGATTCGTTCAAACCTCTTCATACCAAACTCAAAGAGTTAAAATCGCATCTCAAATTATGGTATACTCACACTAAAGAGGTTGAGCTTAGCAGAAAAAATAATGTTATGGAAACGTTAAAGGTGTTAGACAAGAAAATAGATTATGGTCACTCTTCTGATATGGATAGGGCCAATCGCATTAACAAGATGCAAGAGCTTGAAAATCTTGAGAAACTGGAATCGATGGACCTGGTACAAAAATCGAGAATCAAATGGGAGGTGGAGGGAGATGAAAATTCGAAATTCTTTCATGGCCTCATTAACTCTAGGAGAAAATCTCAAACGGTTCAAGGAATCATGCTAGAGGGTGTTTGGACTTCTGATCCGAAAGAAATTAAATCAGCTTTCCTTGACTTCTACAAGGACAAATTTAGTTGTCAAGACTCCCCGGTTTCCTTTCCTCCTATGGTTCCTGCACGTCGGCTTAGTTCTCATGATCGGGATTCTCTTGAAACAATGGTTTCTATGGATGAAATCAAAGCTGCGCTTGGGATTGCGGTAGTCAAAAGCTCCGGCCCGGATGGTTACTCTTTCATGTTTATTAAAAGTTTTGGGAGATGTTGAAGCATGATATACACACGCTTGTGGTTAATGTTTTCTACTTGTACACTCCTCAAGGTTCTAACTCGCTTTCATTACGCTTTATTCCAAAGGTGTCTAATCCTTTATTTATCAAAGATTTTAGACATATTTTTTATTGGTCCTCATTACAAGATCGTGGAAAAATTCTTGTAAATAGGCTTGCTAAGATCATCGATTCTATTATTAGTCCCGAGCAAACCGCCTTTATTTCGTGCCGCAAATCCTTGATGGTCCTCTTATTCTTAGCGAGATTATTGATTGGTACAAGAAACGAAAGAAGATGTTGCTTTTCAAAGTTGATTTTGAAAAGGCCTTTGATTCCGTGAATGGAGGTACCTTGACTACGTCTTGATAAATTAGGTTTTGGATCTAAATGGTGTAACCGGATTAAAGTCGGTCTTGTGTTGGCTAGGACTTCTATCCCGTGAATGGGAGTCCTACTGTAATTTTCTTTAAAGCGAGGCTTGAGGCAAGGAGATCCACTTTCGCCATTCTTATTTGTTATTGTTATGGAAGGTCTTCATATGGCTCTAAATGATGGTTTAGCCGCTAACTGCTTCATGGCATCAAGGTCGGTTCCCTGTATTCTTCTTCTCATCTGCTTTTATGCGCACGATGTTATCATCCCGTCCGAATGGAATCAAATCGATATGGAAAATATTTCCTAATTCTCAACATATTTTACATAGCTTCGGTCTTAAGATTAATCTCCATAAGTCGAATGTCTATGGAGTTGGGGTTTCACAAATGAGATCGAGACTATGGCCTCTAACGTGGATGTGGTCGGTTCTCTCCTTTCACTTATCTAGGTTTGCCCATTGGTTTGAATATGAATCGGCTAGCAAATTGGCAGGTTCTCATTGATCGTTTCAAGGCTAGATTGTCGGGTTGGAAGGCCAACCTCCTCTCCATTGGTGGTCGCCTTACTCTTATCAAATATGTGCTTGGTAGCCTTGGTATTTATTATTTCTCTATCTTCAAAGTTCCTGAAACGGTCGTTAAATCTCTTGAAAGTCTTCGTGCTTCTTTCTTTTGGGGTGTTACTGATGATTATAAGAAACTTGCTTGGGTTAAGTGGTCGAACATCCTTTCTTCCATGGATAAAGGCGGGTTGGGCGTTGGTAGTCTTAAAGCTTTTAATATGTCTCTCTTATTGAAATGGAGATGGCGCTTTTCCAAAACCCGAATGCTTTATGGGTTCACATGGTTAAGGCTATTCATGGTGACGAAGGTATTGATCTTAACGGTTGCAATAATAACGGGTTGGGCGGGCATTGTTGGTTCGATAAATCATTTACACTCGAGTGGTATTGTTCCTCTAAACCCATTAGATTCAAGTTTGGTGATGGCTCCTCCATTCGCTTTTGGAAAGACACCGTTAGGCGACGCCGCCTCTACATTAGATATAATGATTGTATCATCCGGATAATAACAAAGATTGCTTGATTCAACATCGCATTGCTAATAGTTCTTGGGCTTGGGATTGGAGTAGGCCGGTTAACGCGGGTAGGACAAAAGATGAGTTTGATGCTCTCATTTTTGATATTGCTACTATAGAGCCTGATGATCTTGGTGTTCATGATTCTTGCATTTGGAGTCTTTCCTATGAAGATTCTTTTTCAGTGAATGCGGTTAAAAAGCACATAGACGAGCTCGCTCTTCCTACCTTATCCCATAGCACTCGGTGGTGTAAGACTATTCCTAGAAAGGTGAACATCTTTATGTGGCGGTTGACCGGTTGTTTTTAAATAGGCTTCCAATTCGGTTAAACTTATCTTCCAGAGGTTTAGAAGTTGACTCAATTGCTTGCCCGGTTTGCAACATTTATGTGGAGTCAGATGTTCATTCATTTTTCACATGTGACACTGCTTCTGTTGTTTAGCGCCTTGTGCGTGCTTTGGACTGGCTCTACTTTCCCCTCCTTTTCCTCTTGTGGTGAGTGGGACTCTTGGTTTCAGTCATGGCACACATCTAAGGAAAAGAAGGATCGTGCTTACGCCATTTTTGCAGCTTCTTGTTGGACCATTTGGCGTTATAGAAATAGTATCACATTCAACTCTCATTCTATGAGGAAATGTGATATTTTCGATTATATATGTCTTTTTTCCTTTTCTTGGATTAAGTTTAGAGGTAATTTTTGTATTACTTGGAACGATTGGTTGCAATCGCATTTGTAATTTTCTAGCGCCTTGCTAGTTCTTTTTTATTATATATCGCCGTTAAAAAAAAAGTACTTCCAATTCATGCAAATTTACTAATTTATCTACCCTATATTTATAGTTATTATCAAGGTTTTCAAGATCGGGATGATCCTATTCAGGGTTGTTTTGTCTTTGTGATATCGTGATCGTAAAATCGGATCAGAATCTTAAGATCCTACTCTAATGTTATTTCTTAATAGCTTTTGTAATATTATACAAATCTACAAATTACTATAGATTATAAATACAAAATACAATGAATGTTTCATATAAATGTTGTCCTAAATTATGATTATGACATGTTTAAAAAGATTAACATGTTCTTTATTGAAAAAAAAAAAAACCACAAATTTGTAGTTTTTAGTTAGTAATCCGAGAAAAGTAAGATCGGATCGGATTAGATCTTAAGATCGTAGTTAAGGTCGGATCCTATAAGATCTTAAACTTGTAAAAATCTTATGTAGGATCCGGATCGTTTTTGTTTTGCAGTTTTTTAAAATTGTAAGATCTTAAAATCAGAATCGGGATTCTGACGACTATGATTATTATTGTTTAATGATAAAATTCTCTTTCTTATGTTTAAGGATTACAATGCATAATGCAACCTTAATGAACATAACTCACAAGCGGCTTTCGCAAAACATAATTGGTCATGTTTGGCAACAAGTATTTGGAAGCGTTTAGGAGCGACAAGCGGTAAGCATTATAGATGAAAAGCTTGTTTGGCAACACCTCAACAAGCATTAGAATATTGTCTTACCGCTCCAATCTAAATGCTTCTTGATTAAGCATTCCACAGTTGCTCCAAGCATTTAGTTTATGAAATTACATATATACCCTCAACAAGCGTTTAGTATTTGAAAATTATAAACCGTTTATATGTCGATGGTGCTAAATGATTGATAGAGTACATGTTTAGCATGCAAAAACTCTATTTTTGCAGAATATCAATTTTGAAATATGCGATGGGATATCTTTGTTTTAACATTATAGATGATGTTGTCTCTATATGCCTTTTGATTACATCATCACAACAAAAATTTAACATTTGATATGGAATCTAGTATTCGACTAGTTCGAGGGTGGGTTTCAAAGTTCAAACTGACATTGGATGGAAAATATCGTAAAACCTTTTGACTAATTGATAAAAAAGAAAATGGTAATCAAGAGTGTTGTTAATCCACTGCTTTATTACTTAAGGTGATTTATTTCGAATTTCTTCTAATGTGTTTTCGACATTGTCGTGTGAGCTTTTTATTATTACATCTTAAAATACAAAATTAGTTACTCTACTAATTATGTACCCCATAAAGAAATAGATTATCAATCTTTGTAAATAAAATATATGGGGTTCACATAAATCAAAAAATGTTTTGAAGTTGTATGAATTTACAAATTGTGACATTAGCGTGACTAAATCTAAACTTTAGACTTACTCATAAAGGCACAACTTGTAAACATTATACTAGTTCACAAACATGTAAGCTATGTACAGTTTGGTATATTACCTACCAACATATTTTTTCTTAAACCAATGTGGGATCAAATTTTGATATGTTTTTTTTTAATCAAAAAAGAACTAAAGGTAGCTAAATTTAGTGACCCGTGAAGTTTTACTAATTCAACGTGTACCATATACATGCATGGCCATCCTTGACAGTCTTAGTATATTAAGAGTTATCTATAATCTATGATCCTTTAGGTTTAGGATATTTTAAAAATAGTAGTATTACAAATTTTAAGACTAAAATCATTTCTGTAAAAATAAGTTTCTTTTGCTAAGCATAATAATTCAGTATACACATAAAATTAAAAAATAATCAATGTCTTAAATTCTCATACTTGTAACATTCTTTAATATCGATGCATCTCATTAAAACCATATGAAGACATGTAAAAAATGTAATAAATTAAAATGCGTAATTTACCGGAAATTAAAATACGTAAAGTTATTGTTAAAAAAAACATATATATGAAAAATATTTGTTCGTCATAAAAGTAGTCACCAAATACCCGCCGTCACATTACGCGAATACCTTTCTGGCGCATCCTATATACATTTTCTTTTACAAAAGATCAAAGGGTCCATATGGCTTTTTCAAGTATTATGGGGATTTCAATAAATTCTTCATTTATTGAACACGCCATAGAAACTCGAAAACATTAGACTAGCTCTGAAACGTATGAATAGAATTGGCTATGGTATATATTAGAAAACAGCAATTTCTTTATTTAGTATATGTGGGACAAAAGATTGAAATGGCTAAAAAATTGAAATGGTATGGTTTATACATTGTTTATCTTTTCAAGCTAATTACCACTCATGAGTGGCTTAGTGACAAAAGGAATTGATTACAATTTTAAAATGTGTGATTTTCAAGTTCAATTTTTTTAGATGCAAAAACTTTAAAGTGCATACGTCAGCCTCTTAAAAAAATAAGGGTTTTGACTGATTTGAGTATGTATAGCGGTGGATTCAAACCTATTGATTAGTCTGTCAAAAAGATCGAAAACCATCATCAAAAAAAAAAAAAAGAAAAGAAAAAATATATTATAATAAGTTCCAACACTATTATTTCCATACAATGCAATTGGATTCAAGATAATGTGTATGCGTTACTCTATCTTTTATATAATAAAGAAATTGCATCATTTCGGAGTGATTTTGTCAATTTGTTTTTACTAAAAAAACAATTGGGCCAATAGGAGAGCTCGATTTCGCTGCGTAAGCAAAATCGTGTGATGTGATTGGTTAATAAAAGTCAAAATTAAATTGATTTTAGTCAAACTTTAAAAAAATTGGTGGAGAAATTTGGTTGATAAAAAAAAAAAAAAAAAAAAATTGTCAAATTTGTAAAACAAAACTTACCGAAAGAGGAGGTAACTAATAAAACTTTAGTGGTTGAATTTTTAAAATTATATAGAGTTAAGTGTAATATTATAAGCTTTCATGTTTTTTAATAACTTTGGATTATAAATAAATATCCCCTTTTACTTTATAATAGTACCATTTATACTTTATATCATAAAAAATATAATGTATATGTTGTTTTAAAATAACAACATATAAATTTGCATAAGGTTATAAGTATCAATTTTTTACTATATACATTTAATAAGGACTCATTTATTTCATTTTTAAAAGTTTAACCTATGTGGACACGAGTTTACATTTTAAATACGGCTAAATTACTGAAAACGGGAATATAATTATCAAATTGTAAGCACGGGTTACTTTAATGTAAAAATAAATATATGTCATTGTACTTATAACAATGACTCATGTAATTCTTATTTATTTATATAAGGATTACTGAAAACGGGAATATAATTATCAAATTATAGGCACGGGTTACTTTAATATAAAAATAAATATAGCGATTGTACTTATAACAATGACTCATGTAATTTTATTTATTCATATAAGGATATCTAGAAAACATTTTTAAAAACTTTAAGGTGTATACTTTAACTTTATCAACGCCATTATATGTTATATAGGTACCACACAGCGCTGCAAGGGCACTCAAATAATTTTTCCGTGAATCATGTATTTTAGTTTATTATGCTCATAAATTTACAGATATCAATAATTTCATGTGACATATTTTTAATCCTTAACTAAGAAATTTATTTTGTCTTTTGGGGTTTTTTTTTAAAGTGATTCGTATAACATGAGCCCGTTTACTGGTTCTGTTATTCTGTGCGTCTGCTCGGGCTCGAGCCCATTTGGTCTGCTGTCTGCTCGGCTTGAATATTTGTATAATGTGCTTTATTATTTGTATAAGTGACATTTAATGCATGAATTGTGTTTAAATTGGTTGTACAATATGCTTGATAATTTGTATTTCTTATGTAAGTGTGTTTTAATAACCGCATTAATCAGATTTATTGACCACATTAATAGCATTAAAGTGGTGTTTTGTCTTTTAATATGTGCATTAATATGTTGTATACTATGCTTATTTGGTTGTAAGTCTGAAAATGATGTGTTTTTAAGTGTTATACATCATGCTCAATTTGTTGCAAGTCTGAAAGTCTGAAATTTTTTTAGGAGAGAGATGCATCCGTGTATTATAAGTAGTAGAGATTAAACTTGCATCATGTGTACAACATAATATTAGTAGTGAAATTTAAATAACAACATCAACATTTTTGTCAGGTAAATAAAATTAAATCTTGAGTTACCTAACAAACATTTTTACAAATATTTTACCAAAATCTAATAGATATTAATGCATAATGAAAAACTCGTGTATAAGTATTAGTTGTACTTATATCACAATTTTCATAGGAAAATTCTTATATGTGTATATACTGAACTAAAATGTTAAAATAAATTTGATTTATGTGTAAACTTCGTGCGTGCACGAAACTTATAACTATATAATTATATGCAATTACCTTTAAAGACACAATCTTCAGTATTAATATAAGATAATTTTTTTTTTCAAACCCCGTGCGTGCACGGATATTATAACTAATACTTATATATAAGAGTATTTAAAAGTGCTTACATGTTTTTTTGTGTGTTTGTGTTGAACATAGCAGAAAAATACCAAAACGAAGGAACCACATGCCTATAATGGAATAAACCTGTCAGTAAAATTGAACTGTGAAGTCTCTATGCAAAAATTTGAGAGTTTATATAAGTTTTCAAATCCATATAATATATCTACTAAATATATTTAGTAGATATATCCATGTGAATATGAAAACATAATATTAGCTTCATAACACAATATGCATATCCACCATGTTATATTAGCTACCAAAATATTCACTTTTTAACTTATGCGGGACAAAAGGTTAGAATTGTTTTCATTAAAGATGGTAAGGTACCTAAAATCGGTGTTGATTGACTCATGCACTTTCACAAATCTATTAGGTTGGTACTCGTACCATCTGTAACAAAACGACATCATTTCAAGATGTAAAATTGGCCGATAAAGACCGTATAATTTTATAACTACACAATTTTCAACTGTATATAAAAGAAATGGGAATAGATCTAGTGAGAAGAAAATTTGAAATGAGAAAAATGAGAAGAAATTTGAGCCACACATTTTAAATAAGGTAGAGAAATTTAAGGGGAGATGCATCTATCTATACTAATATATAAAGCATTTGGGACTTCCTATAAAAGGAAGTCTTAAAAAATTAAGCCTACACACTTGCCACTTATGGAATCATTTTGTTGGTTTCTAAGCATTACAAGTTCTAAAGTACAAGTAATATATCACATGGTACAAAATAATAGTGCATAAATCATTTATTTTCTTCATTAAAACACTCACTAAATGAAATTTATGAATCATTAATGATATTATTAAAATACCCCGTCAATCAAAAGTATAATTAATATAACACATGTTACAAAACAATAATGCATAAATCATCTTATATGTTTTTTTCAAAATACCCACTAAATGAAATTTACAAATCATTAATGATATTATTAATATACACTCTCACTCAAAAGTACAACTAATATATCACATGGTATAAAACAATATTGCATGAATCATTTTTTTTTTTTTTTTTTTTTTTTAAAACACCCACTGAATAAAATTTACAAATCATTATGCATATCGTACAAACCAATCTTTTATGTAGTCAAACTTTCTGACACCACTTTTTTCGACCACACAATGGACCACCATTTACGACCACAACTTAGCAACATAGACACCACCAAATGGCGCCGAAACCGCTACTTTAAAACACCCTTTATGTTTAAACGTCATATAATATTGTCCAAAACAACTAGCAATAGTGGTGATCACCGTTTTCGTATCGTCGTTGTATCGTGATGCATGGGTTCATTGCCATTTTTTATGAAATAGTGTGCGATAAAGTTTTTCCCTAAAGTTATCGTCATGCGTAAAATTAGCATCATAAAAAACATATAATCGCTCATCAAAATTTTTGATTGCATGGTGTCCGCCACCACAACGTGTGGGTACCCCGCTATAAAAGTTTTACAATGTTACTAAATGCATAAGCAAGAATACGAGCTAACTTTCAATTAATAACCTCTATTGGACATTTTTTTTCTTCATTCTATAAAATCAATTCATAAAGACCTTACCGCCGCCGACAATAATAATCAAACGGTACCGCCACGCAACGCTGGCTGCACCTACTAGTATTTATAGATGCATCTGAAATGTGCGGTTGTTGTTTCTTCTCACCCTTCTCATTTTAATTTTATTTCTCATTTGATCCTTACTCTACAAGAAATATATAAAGTATCAAAAGTTTCTCTCATACTCGACTCACTTATGTGTGGTGGTAGTGGTGTTTTCTTTGAACACATGGACGATAACAGGCATAACACAAGTTTGTATATATACCCATTACAATTTTGCACAAGATAAGCTTTCTGATTTCAATATGAAAGCCTCTTTTTTGTTTTTAGAGATTCTAGATAAAGATCATCTATTTACATACACTAACAAAGCTTTGATACTCTAAATTAAATTATGTAGTTTTACTATGTTTTGGTAGGAAAACCGGCCTATTGTATATTCCTATATTTCTCATCCCAAGTATTAAGGCAAATTTTGATATAAATCAGTTTTTCTAACTTCTAAAATTACTTTACTATAGAAAAAAAGTCAAGAATTTATATTAATTTTCAAGCAACCATCGACACCAATAAATAAGTAATGTTCTCGGTCAGTGTCACTGCTTGTGTGAAAACAAGATATTCCTTAACACAAATGATACATATGCACTATGGTATATTTGCCACCTACATTTCTATGATCTAATCTACGTGGGATTGAAGATTGGAATGTTTCATTTAAAACTTAGAAGTTATATATCCGAACTATTCCAAAGGACTCATGCACTTTTTCTAAAGTAATATATCAAGTTTTAATCATGTTTTGTACCAATGTACTTTGCTCGAATGTGTCATGTTATTACATGTTATATTTTTCTAAGCCAAAAGTTTTTGCAAGATAGGTTTTGGAAACTATTGATCTTTATCTATACTTCTATATCTATACTACTATATAATGCATTTAAAACCCAAACCTCATTCCAAGCCTAACTCCTAACCAAAATTAAGATAGCGAGCTTCAATCACGAGATGATACGTGTCAATTCTTAACAAACTCCAAGTTCTAACTCCTAATCACTAAAAAGAAGATAAGTAGCTCCAATTATAAAGTGACATGTGTCACTTCTCAATTAAAAATTCATCTTTATTTTCAAATTGAAATATCTTTTATCTATTTATTTTTTTATAATCTAATTTTACCATATTTTCTAAAATTTTATGCTCTTTAATTCAACATCTATTTTGATATATTTTATGAGTTTTTAGTTTTATATTTTAGTGGGTTTATTTTATTTTAATTCAAAATTTTACAACTTTAACTTTTATTTCAATCAATACAATCTTGATTCGTCAAATATAGTTTTGGGGAGTGTTTGACATGTAAGAGATTGCGAGAGTATTTTATATGCGGAATAATGATGTAACGGAAAGCTACGGTAACCTAAACAAACACATACAAGTAACACATATACATTCGAAGTGTTGTGAAACGAATTCACTAAATAGGTAAGCAAACACATATAACTATACTTATCGCCACTGCTGTGCGCGGGTATCTGACTAGTTACATTAAATCATAGTGAACTGAATTTTAGATTAGAAAATCCATCATTGAAATTCAAATATCCAGCTTTTTCACATAGTATGAAACCTATTCCATAATCCAAATAAATAAATAAATAAAATAAAATAATACTAATAATAAAACTCTACCTCAATCTTTGTAAATGTAAAGTTTTTAGTCGTAAAAAAAAACAAAAGAAAAAGGAAAATGAAGGGTACGTTCTATGTTTCTATACTATTTTTTACTAAGCACATCTTCATTTCAAGCTAGAAAGCATAATACTAACATATACACATTCATTCCATAAACATTATAATATATTTATAGATTGTTTTATATCTCAATACTGCTAAATTATTGATACAATGATACGTGTTCATCTTAATGTTTCCATTGTTGCAAAATATCAGCTTTGATATATGACGATATTCTTTGTTTTAACATTTTTTGAATAAATTTTGATGAATACAAAATTCCAATCTCCTATCAATATTTTTATGTTTAACATTAACAAATTAAGATGTACGGAGTATTATCTTTTCTAGACCAAAAGCTTTTCTAAAATAGGTTTTGAATACTAATAAGATCTTTTTATAAAGTATTAAACACAAAGACGGACATACTTGAGGCGAGAGTTTGTACATGCATACCCTATACATAATCTTCCAAAAGCATCCGTAGTGTAAATTTAAAATATATTTCTAATGGATTAACACAAATGTTTGCATCCGACGCTGATTAAACCTATACCTTGATTCAAAACGT
Organism: Chrysanthemum lavandulifolium; assembly: GCA_022545495.1. Lineage (NCBI taxonomy): Eukaryota > Viridiplantae > Streptophyta > Magnoliopsida > Asterales > Asteraceae > Chrysanthemum > Chrysanthemum lavandulifolium. Next base: position 19,634,113 of record CM040244.1, on the reverse strand, counting down.
TAAGAATACCTCAATCGTTGTAAATATAATGTTGTAAGTCGTTAAGGGGGAAAAAAAGTCAAGATCTAGTTTATATTTTCTAGTCGCTCATGAAAATGTACCTTTTTATTTAGCACATATTCATTCAAGCTAGAAAGCATAATACTAATCTTAACACATTCAATCCATAAACGCTATATTAGATAGAAAAACTTATTTTCTTATCCTATGTGGGATTCAATGTTGAAATCATGTTTTAAAGATAGATGCTAAGGTACCTAATTCGATCTACTGCTACTTCATGTAGTTTTACTAATTAATTTACGCCATGTATGTGGTCATTGTGGACTGTTTATATCTTAATGCTACTCAATGATTGATACATATTTGTGTGCATATGTAGTGTGTTAAAAAAAAATCCATTTCTTGCAAATTATCAGCTTTGAAATATGATGGAATATATCTCTATTTAAATATTAAAATAGATTGCCCATATACATTTTGTCTCTAATTTTATACAAGTTATTTGCCTCACGATTTTCGTTCAAAATCGAAACCAAAATCATATTGTAAACAAAAATATCCAACGGCTCTACCGGTGAAAGTGTACAAATTATCGTGGTGAACATTATTCTTGCAAAAGATACATATTTATTTATTTTCATTGTCGTGCAACTTACAAATCAATTGTTCCCCACAAAGCTATTAGAAATCGAATTTTGCTTTTCTTTGTGTGTATGACATACATCACTCCATCATTTAATTGTAAAGAGTATATATGCAATTCGAAGTGGATAGTAGGCAATAAATAGTTTGCGACACAATTTACGAACATTTTATGTGTTGATAAATATTATAAAAGTTGACGAATTTATATACATTTTGAGATGGTGAGGATGTGGATGAATTCATGTTCTTACTTTCAACCACAACTGCACGACTCGAAACTGTATATCAATCGATACACAAGGTGTCCGGATACGATATAGTATATAACCACAGTACAATTCAATTCTTTAATTAATGTGGATGGATGCATGGCTGAGACTCTGAGAGTTTTTATCAAAAAAAACTTACCACGTAACTAAATGTTGAGCTATACATTTTTAATATTCAATGAGTTTTTGTCAACTTTGGACACACATAAATATGTATGTATAATGTATTATATATATTATTAGTATTCAGTGGCGGCCCTGAGGATTTGAGTACCCAGTGCGAGCCAAGAAAAAAATGCCCCTAACTCATAGCAAATTTTCTTTTTTTTATAAATGATAACTAATGTTATAACAATTAATTATATCCATAACAAATCATAGTATTAAAAATACATACCATCGTAGTTAACCAATGATCCGTGAAGCTCTCCTAGCATTCTTCATAGCAAATTGGTTGATTAGCTCTTCACGCTTATATCCTCTAAGATTCCGCTCGATAGCTATCATGGCCAATCCACTAAGTCTTTCTTGGGACATTGTTGATCGAATAAGATTTCAATAACTTCAACTTAGAAAACTCCTTTCGCAGATGCAACTGTGATCGAATAGTCAACAATATTCTATATGCAATGGTTGCATTTGGAAAATAACCAAACTCTTTCAAACGCTTCAAAACATCTATAGGGCTGTTAAGTTCATCGGTTTGTAATGTGTCAAATAACTTCAACTCCATATAAAGTTCATCAGCATCAATATCCGATCTTTCTTCAAACCTGAGTGCATTTTCAAGAAGGTAACATGACAACTTAAGTTCTTTATCTTCAATTCCCCTAAAGTTATGTGGAAACAAAAAGCAAAATAATTTCTCGTACTCTTTGAATTGCTCAAATCTTGTCTCAAGTGAAGAACGAGCTTGATCAACAATATATAAGAAATAATTGACTCTAAATAATTGATACGATATGACAATTGATACCACAAACACAAAATCTCATGCATAGACACATTGTCATCAAATGTTTTACAAAATAAAGTGATAAGATAAAAAGAGTAATAAGTTTACAACCCAAATAGATGCAAAAAACAATGGATGATGATGGATGATAGATCTTCTTTTCCAAAACTCCACAAAGCTCCAAAGCCCCAAATCAACCCAAAAGTGATGGTTCTTCAACAAATGAGATAAAATGGTTTGTGGGTTTTGTATAGATGGTGATGAAGATGATGATGATACAAGGATTTGATGATGGTGGAATGATGGTAATGAATTTAATGATTTAGTGGATGAAGAAAAATAGGGTTTTCCCTTTGGGTCGGTGTGTATGTGTTTTTTATGAAGTTGTCTAAAAAATCAAAATGAAAAATGTGTCTCTCCTTAGCTGTGTGCGATACCAAGAAAAGAAACGAAAAATAAAAAAAGGTGTGTCTTTGCTTCGTGGGCTTGGTCCACACCACAGGTCAAGAAAATAATTTCTCACAAATTGAAAATGTGAGGTGTGGTTGTGTTGGTAGGCGTCCTCACCCAGTCAAGAAAATCAAGAAATCTCACCTCACCTTGCAAGAAAGATATAAATAGAAGTAAACATGTTATGTATTTTGTATTGTGAAGTACAATTGTTTCAACCAGATGCACTATGTAAAAATTATATATAATAATAATAATAATATATATTAAAAATTTCTAAAAATTGTGCCCTGCTCAAAACGTGTCTGTCAAGGGAATCGGGTTTGCACACCTCCGGCCTCCCCGTTAGTATTTCGTGGGTTGGCATTCTCCTTAAAGCTATATGTGTTCAAAATGAAGATATGAATGAGATATCGACTCAATTGAGTCACTTGAAATGTAAAACTGAAAATTAGAAATGAGTTATTGTCTCACATTGGGGTGGAATAGTTAGGTCGATTGTGTTCCAAGCTTGTGAACTCATGCGGAGACGAATTACCCTATATTATATTAGCTACCGACATTGCTTATTGTTGACAAGTGCGGCATTAAAGACTGTATTTCTCATCCGAAAGTATCAAGGCAAAATTGTAATAATGATCCTCGCATTTTTCGTATTGTATACAATATTTACATTCATTTATAACTGTTTTTATATATTGAATCATTGAAACAGACGACATCGAGTTTGGATACCCATGCTTTTGGATTCGAGATCTCTTTAATTAAGAAGTACTGCATCGCAACACGAAAACAATGTTTCAACTATGTGAAATGGACTAATTCAAGACTTCAAGGAAACTTAATTTCAATCATTGTGTTTAGGCTTAATGATACCGCGTATGTGATGGGTGATACCATGATAAAGAGAAATTCCATATGTAGCATGTTATGACAAGTATGTTTCTTGGCTATATATTTAAGATACTTACCACATTATTTCCGGTAACTAACCATTTTGTCACTATGGTGTAACTATGTAGCTACTTAAATGAGAAAAATTAAAGTACTTGATATTTAAGATAATTACGACATTATCAAACCCTACGTCAATCTTTGTACATGTAAAGTTTTGAGTTTTAGTTCGAAACCATTTGCAGTTAAAAATTCAAAAAAAGTCAAGAGTTTGTTTATATTTTCCAAGTTGAAATTTCATTGCACTATTTTTATTTAGCGCACTATCATTCCGAACTTGAAAGCATAACACAAATCTTAGCACATTCAAAAAATAAATGCTATGGTATATTACATAGCAAAATTTCATTCCATTATCCTATGTGGGATTGGATGCTCAAATGAACTTCATTAAAAAAAGATGCTATTTTTTTACTTAAAATTCTTTGTAGCTCCTTATGTTTCATTTAAAACTACATGTAGATTACAATACAAAATGAAACCTTAATGAACATAACTCACAAGCGTTATAAACCGTTTCTATCGGCTGCTACTAAATGACTGATACATGCTTTAATGATGTTTAGCATGTAAAAATTCCATTTTTGCAGAATATCAACTTTGAAATATGATGGGATCTCTTTGTTTTAACATTGTAGATGAGGTTGATAGCTGCTAGGCTAACTACTGGGCCAATTGATATACAAAGTGGGCCATAAGTTGATTCGGTAACTCGCAAGGTTTTATTTTTATTTAATTTGACTTATATATAGTTGCGAAAAATGCTAGTGTGTATTTTTAGCCTTTTAGGGATGAAAACATATCATAAAACCTTTTGACTAATTGATGAAAAAAAGGTAAACAAGAGTGTATCTATTTACTTGAGGTGATCTATTTTGAATTTCTTGTAACGTGTTCTTGACATTGTCGTGTAAGCTTTTTATCAATTATTTACCCACATGTAAGAGTAGTAGTTTTCTCATCATTTTTGTTATGGAATTGATCAGTAATTCATCCTAGTTTCAAATTTAGTTAATGTACTAAATATGTACCCAATAAAGATATAGATTGTCAATCTTTGTAAATAAAATATCTGGAGTTCACACGAATTAAAAAAGTTTAAAAAATGTTTTGAAGTTATGAATTTACAAATTGTGATTATAACGTGACTAAATCTTATGTTTAGATTTTAGAACCGCTATAGTCAAAATTCATAAACATTATATTATACTATTATAGTTCACACACATATGAGCCATATACACTTATTAGCTACCAACATTTTCTTTCTTGAACCAATGTGGGACTAAATGTTGAAATGGTTTGGATCCAAAAAGAGCTTAAGTAGCTAGATCTAGTGACCCGTGCAGTTTTACCATATACATCATGCCTGGCCATTACTCTAATACTGATACCAATACGAGTATTTGTATTTGTTTGTGTTTATATCATTATATGAAGTGTCTTAGAGAGCTAGGTACCATAACAAGGGTTTACTTCATCGTCGCGCCACCTCAGCGCCATATCAGCATCTCATTTTCCCACAACTAACCACAACAAACCCCCTCCTCACTCATAACAAACCTCAACCTCTTCATTTGGGCCCCACCACTACCACTTTATTTTTTTTATTCAATTTTCATTTCCAAATAAACTAAATAAATTCATTTCATTCAAATTAAAAATACAATACATAACTAAACCTCAACCTCTTCATCTAAACTAAATTTATTTATTAAATAAAAATACAAAACAATATATTTAAAATAAAAAGTGAAAAAAAAAAAAAAAAAATGAATGTAAAACCTTACTACTCTATTCACCGCAAGTTTCTTATCCACAAAAAAAAAAAAAAAAAAAAAAAAAAAAAAAATTCGCTTCTTCTTCCTCCTACAAACACACACTAATAACACACAGTTACACACACAAACCCACTTCCAAAACCCTTCAATTTCACAGACCCAGAAAAAAGAAAATCAAACCTTTAAAATATATCAAGCGGGTCCCACTTTGTCAGTGTTTTTACTCGTCGTGGTGGTGGCGAGGCATCAAATGACGAAGGACGGCGAAGTAAAGCGGTGAGGCGGCGAGAGACGACGAGGCTTCCAGCGTGGCGGCGAGGAGGACGACGAGAGCCACACCGTCCGCTCTTAGATATCAACTTTATAACATGACGTCATCCCATGGTTTTGAAATTCGTGGATTACATTGTCTCTATACATTTTCCTACATCCAACTAAAGCGTATCTATGGTTTTAACATTAATAATGAAACAAAATCAAATTTGCGGATTTATTATCTATGTTCGTATAAAAATAACTTAATATCTTGTACAACTTAACCAACATTAAACGATGTGGAATCGCTCCAGGATGGGTTTCGGTCGTTGAGCTCTGTGGGCTATTAATAACCAGTTGTGAAACTTGCATGTTTGGATCTTAAATAATTGTTGGAGGCGGTTTTATTTGATAGAGTATATATATTTTTTTTCTTTTTCTTTTTTTAAAGGCAACAAACAAATAGATAACACCCAAAAAAAAGAGTACAACACAAGGCATTCCTCCTCAATTAAACAAGGTAATTAAAAGAGAGAGGAACCCAAAGAAAAAACAATTACAACCAAATACATTATACTAAGAATCACACCAAACTATATATGACTTACTAATTATACAATAACACACAAACACTATGAAAAGCACAATGCAAATAAAAGTACCAATCCACTGAGAATATTGCAGCACATTCCAAAAATTGCAGTCACAACATGTGTGAGCTCCACATTGCAGGTCCACAGAACCATAACCTCACATATCACATTTGGTAATCCTTGCCCCACTGGTATAAAAGAGCCACACCAAAAAGGACCAAATAGGAATTTGATGTAGGAAACAAACTGCAGACCAAGCTAATCCATTTGCAGACCCAAACACACTGCATAGCCAAAATGTAGACCAGATAAACACACTGTTGACCCAAACACTCTTTTGAGCAGCTGACACAAATCTGAGGACAACAAAGAAAACTGACCATAACTGACACTTTATTGGATCATGTTGGTTTTATGGACAATAAATTAATAGACGTGAGTTAGGATCGAACTCGAGACTATGAGATTGCACACTTTACGTATGAGAATTTAAAGTTAATAATTAAATATAAACGTTATATTTATTTATTTATTAAACAAAATAACTAACGGCGTTAAGTAATTAATGTAATGGACTAACGGGCATTAAAGGTATTTGGAAAAGGACTAAATTGCAAAAGTTGGGAAGGTTCCGGAATCCCTTTAGGGACTCCTAAACCGATCGGCCAAGGATCAAAACAAGGAAAGAAAACCAACTTGTTCACCAAGTTTAGTTGGGTATATAAACAAGGCTAGGGGTTTTATTTTTCCATCTCTTGTGCTCATTAGCTAAACCCTAAAATTGTTTTGTGTGTGTTTTTCTTCTCCAAACCGGTCGAACACCTTTGTGGGTGTCGATACATTACTTTTCCACAAACCAAGTTATTTGTTTGATAAAAACTAGCATTACTTTAATTCGGTTTAGTACGTGTGTACAAGAACATAGTAATAACATACTTTTGTTATTATCTTGGATTGAATTACAAAACAGTGAGGGTAATTCACATAATCCTATAAACCCTAATTAGGGTTCATCCTAATTGCTAGTTTGTGGATTTGATTATTGTTCGGCTAGAATCAAGAAAAGGTACGCATATTCTTGTTTATGTTAATTAGTTATTCGTTAATCTTTCCTATACGCTTCCGCACTTACTTTGATGTTTATTGTTTATATTTATGATTAGTCATGTTATATATTTCCAACAGTGGCATCACGAGTCATTGGTTTTTAATGAGTAATTAATTACATAAACGCGTAATAAAACAAATACTTGTATGTTGTTTGATATTATTAATCTAGGGTTTATGTTATATTTTTTTTGGGTCGAATTTTTTTTTTAATAATATTGGGGCGTTCCCCATATTTTTTTTTAATGTCGACACATTAAAAATTATTAGGGTTTTGAAAATTGTTTGCTAACCTTATTAAAACCTAGAATTAATATATTAGTTACGTGATTAATTCATGAATAATTTGTTATGTGTCATGGAATTTTTATATGCGATCTTGTGACTTATTTGTATAAATTGTTATGATATCCATGATTATACATGCATGTTAGTCATGGATAAGTTGCTTTGATAATTGTTTAATTGTTATGACATATTTATTTGCGATAAATCTTGAATTGGGGAAGACTCCAATTATAAAAATATTAATGAATCAATTATGTGCAATTTGGTATAATTTAATTAAGGGTTTACGCAATCGATTCATCGATGTATGTGGCTCACTTTCTATTGTTGGAGTGAAAACCCTAAATTAATATATACGTTAATTTAACCTAGATATTGATTATTAATAGGGTTTTATCGAATAAGTTGCATGTGGCTACTTGTTTACACGTATAAATTGTTTATTATGTGCGCATTGTTTTTAGTAGTTTATTTTTATTTATTACTTGTTTGTTTATTATGTTAGACAGCTTTTAAGCAAAGGGTAATTTTGAATAGAAAATAATACGGACTAAACAATGGCGAAATTTGATTTGTTTTGGAAGAGTTAAGTTTTCAATAGTTTAATTGATTGGTGACTTTGGTACAATGATGAACGGCTCACCCATTAGAATGAACTATAAAGGGTTATTTAAGAAGTGCGCAATACACCGAAAGGATGTCTAAGGTTATGCTTTGCGCCACCGGTCCTCTCGCCTCTGTAAGTTCGAATGGAGCTACTTAGTAAGCCATAAAAGTACAAGCTCGTCTTAAGGCTAATTAGTTTTAATTCCATGCGCCACTTCGGTGGTAATTATCCGAAACACTAAGTGTTTACACTTATGCAAAAGTACGGTATAATGGATGATAATTAACACTAAATTCCTTGATTGGTGAACCCAATACCTAAATCAAAACTTTGATAATTTGATCTTTATGAATTGGTAATAAAAAGTTTTTTATTAAAATTATGCTACAAGATGAATGCATGACATCTTTGTACATATTTGATTTGACCACATAAAATCAAAACTAGTACCCTTTAAATTAAGAATATGCCATCTAATTAAAAGGAACACTTGAAGTTGCAATTTACGTCATGACAAGACTTGGCTAGATTGTGATGGAGAGGTAAATCTCATGTAAAGTCGACCTTACATGGACATATTTGCGCTTCTTTAAGTTAGATACTTAAGTTGAGTAGGAAGTGAGACCGGACTCAATGGCATAAGATGGGATGAAACATGTTTATATTTGCAATAGCGTTGGAAAATATAAATCCCATAATAATCTAGGAGTTGGAAATTGTTTGCAATTATTGTTCGACAGATTACCTTATTATGTGCTTTCGTTACTAGCGATCAAGCGATGTAATGGAACTATGATAATTTGGATCCTAGTTTTCGAGAAAATTCTATGGTTATATGAATATTACCTTGGTTATTTTATTTTCTTGAAAAGTTTAATTATCGAAAATACTAAAATTGAATTTTGCTAATTCTTTAAATGTATTAATGCAACATTAAACCGTAAACGTAGGTTATTCCTGTATTGGTAAAATTGATCTACACCTGTAAGGGTTTTAGTAGAGTCAACGTTACTAAAAGAATAAACCTAGTCCTCTTTTCACGCGAAAGAGTGAGATTCAACCCTATTCCTTTTCATGAATGAAGAAAGGTATGATAGGACAATTAGAATTGTCTAAATTCTAAATACATAACTCAGAAGCAAATTTTAATAGTTAAGAAAATTGCATATTTCGAGTTATTAAATTAGAAGCTAGACTAATCATCGTATAATTTGTAAAAGACAAACTAGCATATTTTATCTAGTTATTGTGTTTTGACCATTTAAAAGTACTACTTACAATTGTTGGAATAGTAGAACTATTAAGAAAGAAATTGCATGCCCAATTTTCCAAGTTAATAGCATTGATGGATAGTTCATCATCTACATAGTAGAATACACTCCTTAAGTACATAAGTAATTGTTATGTATGGACTTTCTCAAAGGTGTAGGAAGTAAATAGTACACTATTTTCTTTCACTGGCTAATGAAACACTTACAATGTTGTCAAATCCGATGGGAGTGTTGTGTTCTAATTCTTGAATAAGGAATTAATGTAATGATCTCTTATTCGTGGGAGTTACAAACTTTGTCATCTTGGTAGTAACCCGATTATCTCTAGAATGTCTTAAGATAATTACTTTCCACTTGTAGACACTTATGTTTTCGTGGATAGTCATGTACGCTTCCTTATTAGACAATGAAGTGGTTCTACATCTACTAGTTATGCTAATATCAATGACACAATCATATTAGTCACATAAACAAACATATGTCGTGTTGTTTATACGCTACATGATGTTGTTCCATGCACAAGTGGGAGAAATCTATATTGTGTGCAAGGTACAACATGAGGTATATGATGTAACGGATTCTCTTGATCGCAAGTAAAGAGACTAATGTTCTAATATAACTTGTACATATCTAATTTAAGAAACACTTGGTGTTGCAATTTACGCCATGTCGAACTTGGCGAGATTGCAACAACAAAGTAAATCTCTATGTGAAGTCGGACCTTGCATGGACATATTTACGCTTTCTAAATTAGACAAGTATTTAGAACATGTGTCAAAATGATATATAAGACTACTTCAAATTAAATATTTATGTATTATTAGAATGACATAAAATTAAATGAAGTAATCTAATCCTACTTCAATTTGTTTATTTATGTATTTCGGAATGACATAAATGAAAAATAATGTAGTCCTACATTATTGTGAAGTAAAAATAAATTAACTTGAAATTACTATTGAAACCAAGAGTTGTGTTCATAATTACTTTAGTTAAACATGTTTATGATTCATTGTAAAGAAATAAACATAAAGTCTTTTAAGACTTATAATAAAGTAAGACGTTAACTTATCATGTTTTTTTAATTAAGACATATACAAGAAGTCATTGAGTTGATCAATGATTTATAACGTCTAATGGGATTATAACAGTTTATGTTTCTTGTTGAGACATGGATATGAAGTGACTTGGTTAAAAGGTACTTGTGTTATAAAGCATGCAATTGGCTTGGAAAGTCTACTATACCATTAAGTTGACTTAGTTGGTAAATAGGTAAGCCAAAAGGAATATGTTTATCTTATATATTGTTAGATTGTCTTGCAATATTAATTCTAATGAATACCATGTTCAGTTAGGAGAATCAAACTCTATTTGATTTGTTTGATTCATGATAACCATAACTTCTTTCTTAAAAAGTAACAAGGTTAGAAATTGAGTATGAATTGGATATACTCAATATGACTCCAACCTAGAAGATTAATAAAACACCATTTCATTATGGAATGTGATGAATCACATTAAGTTTTAAAGTTGAAGATTCTGAATTTGTTAAACTACTTATGAATAGGTTATTAACAAACTAATGTCAAGAATTATCAATGTGTATTTGTAATGTCCAAAATAGAGAACAATGTAGTTTTGCTCTAATTGATAAGTATATATAGATAGCCTATATATTACAAAAGGCAAGTGGGAGTTTTTTTTATCTTGAAAGATGAAATTACAAGATACATAATCTTCTAAAACACACTAGTATATATCATGATGAGGTTAGACATGTATATGATAGACCTCATGATGATGGAATTTTCATTCATAGATCTGCAAGGATATCTCAGATATTTGACTTATATGATGAGAAATATGAGTTACAGGATTATAGTTAACCTGATAATCATTATGATGGATTACCGAATATTGAATTGGGTAAATTACTCATACTATGAATGTTAAAGATGTTGTCCATAAAGATAATCAATTTTGGAAATTTGGTTTATCTTAATAGTTAGACTAGAGAATGGAAATGAGTTTCTTCAAAGAGATGAAAAACCATAGTAGTTTGAATTTCTATGTAGAAATCATATGGACAATATTGTACACTTATTTAATGCATGTTTATGACAAGATTATTAATCATACTTAAGAAATTAATTATGATTGAATATTTTTTTTCTAGACACATTAAATATATAAAGATAATAATGGTAATACTTGTTTTCATGAATATGAAATATGACAATGGAATATCAAAACTCTTTCTTGAGAAATTACTTGAGCGAGGACGATAAGTAATCGAAAGGTTTTTTGAGTTCATATAAAATCTTTGGAAGTGTACGAAGTGCAATAATTCATGAATGGATAAATGCATGCATCTATGAAATTATTCTTATATTTAATTATTAAATCTTAGTTTTGATTTATAATTGAAATAAGATAAATTTTAAGTATTCCTGAAAGCTAGTGGGAGTATTATGTTAAGGTTTTTAAATCTTATATGTTGTATAACATATAGGAAGTAACATTCCTTGTAAGCTAAATGTTAAGTCTTAGTTTGGAATAATACTTCACTTGTAAGATTTAAGAATTAAAACATACAACCTTGGAATATATGTTTATTATTAATAAACATGTGCAGTAAAATAAATGATTCTAATAAAACATGATATATCATTTGGGAAATTGATAAATATCTTTTGACAAGATAGAACATGAATGAAATCTAAGTTTGACATGAAGATTCATCATGTACATCATGTAGTGTATTTAAATTGTCGTATCATTCTTGAATGATAGATGATTTGACAACATTGATATCTAATTAAAAGTTATTAGATAACTTGTGTAATGAATATTCTAATAGAATTACATCCTCAAAACCTGGAATTGCTCCTAGATTCTATGGATGAACAATATGTCAAATGTTGTGAAAATTGTCATCAGCTTTAAACTTGAAAGTTAGAAAAGCATCAAACTTTACACAAGGATATTAAAGTTTACGGAGTTTTAATGAGCATATTGTTGTTTGTATATAATTATGCTGGTTTAATTGAGATGACACTCAATACTAGTCATGGTAGGATTTCATCCTTGTTAATGGCCATGTGAACTAGTTATGCTACTAAGAGCGCAGTTGCATTATACATTAAAAGAATAAGAATACTTTAAACTTTAAAATGTTTGAAAGTTTAAATTGTCATAAATTGGTGATAGAGGATGTCACACACTTTATGAATTATTATGTGGATTGGTGAATGCACACATATAAGGACTTCACTAATTGAATTCTTGAAATAAGTATTCTCAAAATTATGATAGATCAAGTTGGTTGATTTATGCCTTGTCAACAAGTATGATTGTCATTACTTGAGGCATAATTCATCAACAAGAATTTTCATGCATTGATCTATTTGGTATTTGGATAAGGGATGTTAAACAATTGTTATAATAAATCAAGTACTTGGTATGTTTGATTTTATAATATATTGTATCCTATATTTGCATGTTTAATCCGTGAATAAATTTATTTATTCTAAATCGTCCGTTGTCAATTAATGATATGGGAGTATCATTAAATTAAGACAAATCGAGAGATATGGCGAATATACTTGAAAGTATATTGATGAGAATGCATACCAATTTCGGATGATATTCAATGAATTGAATATAGGACTTATCCCAACTACATAATTTACTTTGTGGATATTGTTATAAGTAAATTATGAATAGTTATCCTCGGACTTGAGATACCGGATAAGTGTCATGAATGTAGTGCACTGTGGAACAACTTAACGCTATACGTAACTGGTAGTCATAAGGGTTGTTTCCTGAAGTGTTGCAAAGTTCATGGGTTATTCTCGTAGTCAAGATAGAATTTGTTCCTTCAAATTTATTTTGGAGTTTAATACTGCTGGGCCCTCGTAGGGTTGACAAGATGTTTGCATGGCCATGCCCAAAGTTCTCCCCTGAATATGTTCAGAAGATTTGGTAATCTTGTTCAATCACTAATAACGAGAAATGAATAGTTGAATAAAGAATGACTTAATTCCATATCTTTATTTAACATGGTATTAGAAACAAAGGATAATAATAATGAGAAATCATTAAAAGGTTTTCCGGGAGCCTTGCTCGAGTTGTACTAGAGGCATTGAAGTGTTGCTAGACGCTAATCGAATGTGATCACTCTATTAAGATATGTCCAAGTGGGAGCTGTTGGTTTTATGGACAATAAATTAATAGACGTGAGTTAGATCGAACTTCGAGACTATGGGATTGCACACTTTACGTATGAGAATTTAAAGTTAATAATTAAATATAAACGTTATATTTATTTATTTATTAAACAAAATAACTAACGGACGTTAAGTAATTAATGTAATGGACTAACGGGCATTAAAGGTATTTGGAAAAGGACTAAATTGCAAAGTTGGGAAGGTTCGGAATCCCTTTAGGGACTCTAAACCGATCGCCAAGGATCAAAATAAGGAAAGAAAACCAACTTGTTCACCAAGTTTAGTTGGGTATATAAACAAGGCTAGGGTTTTATTTTTCCATCTCTTGTGCTCATTAGCTAAACCCTAAAATTGTTTTGTGTGTTTTTCTTCTCCAAACCGGTCGAACACCTTTGTGGGTGTCGATACATTACTTTTCCACAAACCAAGTTATTTGTTTGATAAAAACTAGCATTACTTTAATTCGGTTTAGTACGTGTGTACAAGAACATAGTAATAACATACTTTTGTTATTATCTTGGATTGAATTACAAAACGGTAAGGGGTAATTCACATAATCCTATAAACCCTAATTAGGGTTCATCCTAATTGCTAGTTTGTGGATTTGATTCTTGTTCGGCTAGAATCAAGAAAAGGTACGCATATTCTTGTTTATGTTAATTAATTATTCGTTAATCTTTCCTATACGCTTCCGCACTTACTTTGATGTTTATTGTTTATATTTATGATTAGTCATGTTATATATTTCCAACGGATCATACATCCATTGTTGCCAATCAATTCTTTTAAATTTATTGGATCTTCGCACTATCCACTCGAAACTTTTTAGTTGTATACCTTGCACAATTTTATTAGTACTTTTGACTTTATTAACGAACACATGAGCATTCCTTTCTTTCCAAATGAGATATCCGGTTGTCCAAATAACAGCTTGCCAAACACGAGAGAAAGCACCGGGGACATTAACGTTTCCCAATGATGAGAAAAACTCATCAATAGAAAAAGCGTTAACGGTCCCAATCTTCCACCAATGAAAGATCTTTTCACACGCTCATAGCAAGGTCACAAGTGACCAAGCTATGAGCACATGATTCCACTACGTTATTACAACTTGGGCATAGGACCGAATCCAAATCAATACCTCTTCTATCGAGCTCTACACGGACCGGAAGTCTTCCTTTAAGAGCCCTCCACACGATATATTAACAGTTGAAATAAAGAAATTTTCAATTACATTGAGGAATTATTTAAAGAAGCTTCCTTGGTGTTTAAAGTGATATTGTTGACTTGTGTTTGAAATGTCAATGAAGAACATAAGTTACTCTTTTGAAAATGAGTACAGACTATGTTTGATATATCAGTGAAGAACATAACTCATTTTTTTGAAAAATGAGAACGGACTACGGTTTGGATTATAAGGTAGTTAAAAGTTAAAACCAAAGGTAATAAAAAGGTCAAGATGCTCAAATGACCGTGGTAATCAATGTTTCACTTTTTGATATTAAAAACTAAGAACATATATTAATTCCAGAAAATCATTGTCAAAGATGCTCAAATTTTTCTATATATAGAATGAGCGTCTTTTACAATGATATATCCAGAACATAATATTATCCTTGAAACATATATTGCATGTGGACTATTGTATATAACCAAGTCACCTTTCACTTTTGTAACCTATGTGGGATGTAATGCTAAGATGATTTATTTTGAAAAAATCTGAAAAGTATCTAAATGTTGTTAACTCACACATTTTTAGTATTCTATACGTTTAGCTGTTTACTATATACAGTTTATCTTTAGAGTAATATGCTACTGGGATAAATAAGGCCAAATTAATCTGTATACGGTTGTTGAGTGACAATACAATTAACCCATTCAAAGCAAATAAGATAGTAAATCAATTTACAACCACTAAAAGTCTTAATATTCCAACTATATCATACACTAGTTAAAATTAGTTTCCTCTGATTTATCGTTGTTGTTGGTTGCGGTACGTGAAGGGCAAATTTTAAGTTAATGCAACTCATTTTGATCAAGTTTACCGAAGTTGATTAGTTGTTAATAGTGCCTTATTTTTACAACTAACAAAGCATTTCTCTATTACAATTAAATCACAAAATTACGTCAATTCTAATTCACGGTTTCCTTTGCTTCAATCAAAATATAATCTTGCAATTGCAACAGTGTTTGCTTTTGTCATTGTGGTGCAACTTAGACATCGCTATTGCGCACAAATCTATGAGAGATCGTATTTTTTGTTTGGCTGTGAAGAAAGATAAAATATGTATATCATATGAGTTATGATCAAATAAGAAGAAAAATTAAAATAAAAATGATGAGAAGAAACTACAACCACTCATTTCAGATGCATCTACAAAAATGGTTGCATCTCCCCTTAAAATTCTCCCTATCATATAGCAAAACTCTCATCATTTTTTTTATTATTTTTTTTAGGACTTGTAGATTTTTTTTAGAAACATTTTCTTATCATAACAAATATTCAAAAATTATAAAACTTATAAACAATTTTCTAATCAGAAACAATTTCTTACGATAACAAATATACAAAAAATTATAGAACTTATAAACAATTTTCTAATCAGAAATGATAAGGTTGATCGGAGTTGTACTCTTACTACCAACAACATATCAAAACAAATTAAAATATGCCCATTAATCTACACTTACGTGGTTCGTATCACTGTAGTAAATATTTAAGTGGTTTAGCGAAGGTGGGATGTATGACAGATGATTTTTAGCAAAAAAATCAACAAGGTACTTAGATATTGACTCATGCATTTTGTATTATGGAGTTTAAGCTATTGATAGTATGTTTTGATATGATTATGAAGTGATAACGTGATTAATTGATTCGTAGATCCTCAAACACGTGCACTTTTTACAACTGATTTCAAATGGGTTTACTCTAATTTTTTCCTTCTACTTTCTTTGGTTGTGGTCGAGGGGAAACTCAATGAACATCAAAACATGCAACACATATTTTATTTTTTGAATTACATGCCATGAAATTTAGAACGGTTAGCATGTTTCTTGTTTGTACTTTGTAGCTATAAATAACTTGAAAAATATTTGCATTTGACGTTGGCTTAAGCCCAAACTCGATTCCTTCGATCGTTAATTAAACACAATATTCGAAGGAGTCTATGTATCACATGCAACACTAAATATGTAATCAAGTAACGTGATGGTGATGGGCTTATGCAGGGTCTTCCATATGATATTCGACAATGGGAAAAAATATTTTAAATGCAAGTATAAAAATAAACAAAGTCTCTGTTACAAAAACGGAAGAGTTCATATAACTTTCTTAAATTTGTATATTGAGCGGTGATAATATTTTAACAATGCCCAACAAACAACTTCGAAACCATTATATTAACTTTAAGACATAAATGTCAAATGCACTCTTATGTATAAGGTAGTAAACGTTTCTCTTAGTGATCCATGTGGGACAAAAAGTTGAGATAGCTTCATCGAAAAATAGTAACTACGGGGCCTATTGATTTATAAAGCGGGCCATAAATTAATTCGGTAGCTCGCAATGTTTTGTTTTTATTTAAATAATTGACTTATATCTTGTTATATAGTTGCGAAAAAAATTATTCTTGAAACGTGTCCTCTATGTGCACTGTTGTATATACTCAAGTCACCTTTCACTTTTGTAACCTATGTGGGTTGTAATGGATGTAATGCTATGATGATTTTTATTGAAAAAATCTAAAAAGTATCTAAATGTTGTTGAGTAATATGCTACTGGGATAGATAAGGCCAAGTTAATCTATATACAGTTGTTATGTGACAATACGATTAACCCATTCAAAGCAAATAACAGAGTAAATCCATTTGCAGCCGTTAAAGGTCTTAATATTCCAACTATATCATACACTAGTTAAAGTTAGTTTCCTCTAATTTTTCGTTGTTGTTGGTTGCGGTACGAGAAGGGCAAATTTTAAGTTAATGCAACTCATTTTGATCAAGTTTACTGAAGTTGATTAGTTGTTAATAGTGCCGTATATTTACAATTAACAAAGCATTTCTTTGGGTAAAAAGGATTTTTCACTCTTGTAAAATTTATTACGCCAAAAACCATTAAAGTACAATTGACATGGGTAAATCCCATACCCTCAACCCGTTACATAGGAGAAAAACTACTGCAAATTGCAAAACAACCACACAGTTAAATGCTATAACTAACAATTACATTTAAAAACACTCTAAATGTAATAAAACAAGGTTTTCAAAGAACCACATCATAGTGAGCGACTCTATCTTCAAATAATCTTCATTGCTTTACCTACAAGTGCAACACCAACTTCCACTATTAACAATTAATTGTAATAGAGAAATGCTTTGTTTTTTAACAAAGCATTTCTCTATTACGATTAAATCACAAAATTAATTATGCCATTTCTAATTCACAGTTTCCTTTGTTTAATCAAATTATAATCTTGCAATTGCAAAATTGTTTGCTTTTGTCATTGTGGTGCAACTTTTAAATCGCTTATTGCCCAAAAAACTATGAGAAATCGTATTTGGTGATTTTTGTTTGGCTGTGAAGAAAGATAACTAAATCTGTATATCATATAGCAAAACTCTCAGTTATCTATATCTCATAAGTTCAAAATGCAGAACTTATAGTTCATGCCATGTTTAAGACAATTTATATTTGTTTTATTGTACTTATTAAACATATGTAGTCATGATCCAATGTATGATCACTGACTCCACATACTTCTAGTTATGGCTGCAAGCCACTTAGATTTTAGATAGGCCACATGGTTTGGTCGTTTAGATAGTTATAGAAAGGCCAGTTAAAATGACAGTTATTATTGTTAAGGGACATAACTGTTTGTTCTAATGAACCAACACAACCTTTCTGTCATACCCTTTCATAACCTATAAATAAGATTGTAATTACAGTTATTAGATATCAATATAGTTTATTTTCTTGTTAAACTTTTCCCTCCTTTTATCTTGTTCTGCACTTATTTCCTGCACACAATATTGCACATACCACTACACTTAATTGTCACCCAAATTTCACTGCACAAATGGCATACAATAAGAAATCTTCTAATACCAAATGGCCTAGAAACATTCACCCCTTTAGAGGATCAGTTGGCCATTTTAATACTTGTGGAAAACTAGAAGGGGGGTTGAATTGTTTTACCAATTTAAAACTTCCTTTTCAATGTTTAGATCGACTTATGTCAATCTATTTGGTTGTTTATGTTGGACGTTGATAGATAGATATATAAACGTGTAATGAAAAATAAGGAGTAAGAAGCACATCACCACGACACAAGTATTTATAGTGGTTCGGCTACAAGGACACCTTCCTTGCCCTACTCCACTCCCGAGTCACCTACTCGAGAGTTCGTAAACACTACACCAACTCCTTATGGCGGAGAAGCCTCACAACGCCGCTTAACCTTTTCCCGGTACAAAGCTAAATACCGAGTTCCTTCACACCAAGGCGAACCACACTAAACACAACGTCGCCTACCCTTTATACGGTGCTAGGCTAACCATCGAGTTCTTTCACACCAAGGAGAACTAATCCTATCACAACGTCGCCTACCCTTTATTAGGTACTAGGCTAAGCACCTAGTTCCATTACTATGGAGGAACTACTACCCTTCACAACACAACACCTAATGTCAAGGAGATCCACTCCTTGTTACAACACCATCAAGGATATCACCATCCTTGGAAATAAACAAATACTTATATGTATAACGATGCACCTCATCGATTATACGACCTAAGCATTCTTCCCAAATGCCACTTGATTTGATTCTTAGACATCCTTCACTAATGCCTTTGACACAACGCTTGGCACCCTTCACTAATGCCTTCGTCTTGACACCTTTAACATTTTTCACTAATGCTTTTGACACGGATGATAAGAACCTTTCACTAATGCTTTCGTCTTGACACTTTCGGCATCTTTCACTAATGTCTTCAACCCAACATCTACGGAGGAAAAAAGAACTATCAACAAGAGAACCTTAGTTGTCTTGATGATGACGAAGCATGGAAACTCATGGACTCGAGCTTGCTCGTCTTCAATAAGTGGTGATCTCGCCTTTAAGAGGAACCTAGAGAATCACACGAAAACAAAAGACAAACTACATAGATTACTTGGATCTAAGGTTAGAGGGTTATGATACTTGGGGAAGTATGTGTGTAAAGTGGTGAGTAGAAAGGAAGAAATGACTCTATTTATAGAGGAATTTTCATCGTTCCCCGGATCCCGCGGATCCCTCCCACAAGGGATTCGCTAGCACAAGCTAGGGATCCGTGGACGCCCTCTTGCCCATGGGTATTTTTGGTTATAGGTCATGGGTCATGGGTTATGGGTTGATTCATGGTTTTCTTTCTAGATACAATGCATCTTAAGGATACAATGAACTTGGTTAAGTGGTATATATAAAACCATGGGTTATGGGTCACTACCATTTGCTAGTTTTTACCCATTTAGTATACTTAGTTTAAGTATATGCTAACCCAATATGTAAACACTAGTTGTTATACATATGTATCTAAATCATAAAATCACTTATACTTGTTTTAGTGTTTTATGTGAAAACGTAAGTGTGTTATGAAACTATTGACTCAAACTATTTATGTATTTTATTTGTTTCGTTAAAATGATTTTACGTTTGTTATCGAGAAAACATTAGAAAATTGTAAAATAAAAATAAACGTTTTTACGGCTTATTTGTATTAACAATCGCCCCCTTTTTGTTGATGACAAAACATAAAATTATTATAAGAAAAACTAAAATTCGTAGTAAATTTGAATTAGTAGTTTTTACTTTCTTCTCCCCCTTTTTGTCGAAACAAAAGTGTTAAAAGAAACTAACACAATTTTTAAAAGAAAAATATGTAAAATGTAAAGAGAGCAAGTGACGGAATGGTACTCGTCTTAACTCCCCTTGACGAGTCATCCTTTGATAGGACGCCAAGGACATGACGTAAAATAAACTAATTGTGTTTGCAAATATGTTTGCAAATGGTTAAATCTAAGTGACGAAAATGTGCTCCCCTTTAAGATTGCAAAGTTGCAATGGGTGTCATGAAGTATAATCCAAAATCGGATTAAGTTGCAAATGTTTTTGCAATATCGTTTGACACAAAGCTCCCCTAGCTTTATGGTGTCAAAATCTTCATGTGTTATTTTGAAAATCTACAAAGTAAATGTTTGAAAACAAGAGTATAGTGCATAATTTCCTGCAACTAAAACTCAAGTTAGTAGAAATTTGTCCTTATGTACCACGGATCCCACGGTTCTCTTCTTGGAGGGATCCGTCTAGGCATTTTGGAGGGATCCGGCTATCTGGTGACAGTTTCTTCAGCAGTGAAGATGTGTCAAACAATGTTAATGAAGAGATGATATATGTGTACAATAACAAGCACAATGCACAACATAATCATAGCATATAAATATTCATTCAATAAAACAAGAGATAACCAAATGAATCTCTAAAACTAAGAGAATGAACTAGGACATACAAGTACCATTTAATACTAACTAGTTACTAGACTTAAAGTGCTACAATGAGCTTGAGTCTAGGGATGAGTGGACTTGTTGATTTGATCCAACTTTGCAAGAAGATGATTAAACATGAAATGTATCTCATTTCGTGCTTCTTGAACAAGTCCTTGAGTGTTGAGACAATTTGGATAATTATTGTCTTGGTTTGGACCCGGAGGGAAATGGATATTTTGAGGAGGCTTTATGTGTGATTGTGGGTCTTCATTTTGAGAAGTAGGATGAGGTTCTAAAACTGAGGGTGGTAATGGAACTTCTTCCATATGATCAAGGTTATTCCTTGTCTCCCATGATGGGCTAGTTGGCGTTGTTGGTGGTTCCCTATTCAATGAAAAGGTTGGTGAATGGGAGTTTCTTGGTGGTGAATGATCCAATGAGTAGATGTTTGGGTGAGGGAGAGGCTCATTCAAGGAGTGTATTCCATGCTCAATGAATGAGGGTTTTGATGGCTTGCTAGAACTAGTCAAGTTTGGTTTTGAACTAGAGGATCCTTTTTCTAGTCTGAAAGGTTTGATGCTAATCCTTGCGGTTCTCTTAGCCTTTGTTGGATGAGTTTGATGAGATGGGGTTCTAGTATCATTATCTCTAATGGCGGATGTTTCGCTGGAAGAGATTTCATGGATCATTTGACCCTTTCTTTTGGATGATCCTAAGGTTGAGGAGTTGTTGCTAAGAGCCTTAGTCATGGTGATGATGATGCTAATGTAAGCTTCTAATTGCTGATTTTTGAAAGGTAAGTGAGGATGGTGCATTAAACCTAAGGTTGTTTGGTTTATAAAGGATAATTTGAATTAGGAAATTAAATTCTTGGCCACTTAGAGGACTAAGCATGCTCTTAAGGTTTTGATCAGCTCTAGGAGGATAATAAATGAATGCTAAAAAGTGGTTAGAGAACCAAAAGGTGACTTAAAATTGAATATGGATGTTGATTGAGGCTTTCTGCAACTACGGATCCCATGGATCCTCTCGTGAGGATCCACTTTGGTTAAAGACAGGGATCCAATTTGTCGAGTGTGTTTTAGGTGAAATGATTATGCTTTTGTAAGGTTTATTATCAATGGATTTCAAGGTTTTGACTTAATTTTGAAGTCTTTAGCTGTTGGATATCTCAAATCCTAAACCATAATAAGTGATGGTGCTTAATGATGGTTTTGGGCAAGAAAGTTGACTTTGGGTAGTCTAACTATGTGTTTGACAAGGATACCATTTAATTTGATATGGAGAAATGGTGGTAACAAGTCCTAGAAGTCAGATGATGATCTAAGAAGAATTTACTAAAATCTTTAAAAATAAAGAAAAAAGGAAAAACTATTTTTGAGCCTAATTTTGAGTCAATGATGATAAAGATCAATTTGCTAAAATTGAAGGATAGACCAAACTAAGTGCTATCAGATGTGATAGATAATGTATGAGTGTTGGAGCGGAATTGTGGTGAGTTTTGACGAGTTGATAAATCAAAAATATTTCGAAATATATCTTAGGTAAGCCATGGATGAGAGTGAGGTTTTCAACTATTTGAGGAGGACTTATTTGGCTCTAGTATCTTATGTTTGACTCGTGTGAGGTGATCTAGTAGACTATTTTGATGTGAGCAAATCTGTATAGCATATCAGATGCCACGGATCCCGCGGTTCCCTTCTAGGAGCGATCCAGCTAGTTCAAATGCTGCGATCCGCCTACTGCAGATTAGAGAGCTTTCAGCAAATGTGCAACTTTGCACTTTATAGTAAATGCTTCTTCTCCTAGTTGTTTCTATGAGGACTAAATGCAAGAACACAACTAATATAATGTATGTCAAAGTAGGAAGAGCTAAAATTCCTAGAATGAGTGACGACGACCACTCAAGGGGTCGTAAAATCTCATTTTCCAAATACCTAATTTAGGATTGTTTAGTGCCAATATATGGCGATACCTACATACTACGAGCATAGTTTAAAGTGTTACAAACCATTGTTTGAAAATGTTCATCATACATTTGGGTCCTAAGACCTTACCTCTCTTCTCCTCCCCATATCGTCTTCACCCGTCCTCCACTCTACCTCTTTTTCTTCAAGAAGTTGGCAAAGCACTTGAAGATTCCCTTGGTTTGTTGCCATTTGGGTGATGCACCAGGAACATCCGGCAATTGGTTGATATAATCCAAGGGGTCGAGTTCGGTATTTCCGAGTGGGTTGCTACTTCCTTCACCTTCTCTTGGTCTCTCCCTTTCTTTCGAGGAATCCGTGGGTGGGTGAGGCCTCTTGCCATCTACCATAAACCTTGTGGTTCTTCTCTCGGTCAATGGTACCATAACCTTGTTGCAAAAGCTATGGTCATAGGTTTGTGGAGAAGGATCTAATGCAAAGATGAATTTAGCAAGACGAGTTAGGAGCATTGCATACGGGAGCACCATCTTGTCCATGCTTCTTACATTTGCCATTCTCTTGACCATGTAGTAGGCAATGTTGAAGCGAGTCTCGGTCACTAGACAATAGATCATGAAGCTTAGACATGCGTTGGGGTGATCCTTGTTTCCTACTAGACACACCACATTCTCCTTATCACATCTTCCCATTTTCTATACAACGCATTACATCTCGAGAGCTCCATTTGGAAAGGATCCTATAGATCACTTTCGACTTCCTAGTAACCCTTGATGGGATGCTTTTGGCATAAACACGGTGTCCCCACCGTAGTTGCTTCCGGGATTGTCGCGTGATAAATTTCGTGATGATCAACCATAGAGTGTATCTCCTCCAACGACCACTCATTAGAATACATGCAAGCCCCATCATATGGAACCCCTATTATTCTTCCAAACTCCTCAAGTGAAAGAGTGTACTCATGTCCATTTATGGTGAATTCAATTGAGATGGATCCATCATCATTTCTAATTATACCCATAGTCTTGTAGAACTCAAGCACAAAGACCGGGCAAATTTGCTCGTTTATATCCAATAAACAATCAAACCCAATAGTTCCAAATACTTCCCTTATGTCGGTATTTGCAAGAAATGATGGATCAACAACTCTACCTTCATGAAAGAGTCTCCTTTCAAGCAACTTAAAGGCTTTCCTATCGTCCGGACTTAATCCATCTTTCCTATGGTACATAGGTATGTAGTGAGCGGTGTCTTGGTAATCTTGTTGCTTGTTGCTTGGCATGATGTTCCTAAACAATACAACCACAATGTGGTGTTAACTGTGAATTGTAACCTAGAGGATTTGATCATAATTTTGCTCTTATCATCTTTGTGGAGTTCAAGAAATGTGTTTAATTTGTATTAACAATGTTAATTCTTTGATTTAGATTATCTTGAAAAACAATGTGGTGACAAATTATGATAAACCCATTGTAACCTAGAGGGTTTGATCACAATTTTGCTCTCATCATCTTTGTTGAGTTCAAGAAATGTGTTTAATTTGTATTAACAATGTTAATTCTTTGATTTAGATTATCTTGAAAAACAATGTGGTGACAAATTATGATAAACCCATTTGAACCCAACTCTTAAAGATGAAGAATTTGTAATCTTAGAAATCAAGGAATTAAATTAACAATGTAGTGAAGATTGTACTTACACAAGTGATTGTTAAACTTGAGAGGAATGATCAAATTGCTCCTATGAATAGTACCTGAGTTCTTATTCGTGATTCTTTGAGGTGAGTATAATTGTGAACATCCACAGTGATAATTTTTTAGCTTATACTGTCTTCTGTTGCACGGATCTCGCGGATCCCTTTCATTTGGGATCCGGCTAGTATAAACGAAGGGATCCGGCATGACAGCAAAAGTCAGCTCAAATTTGGGAGTTCTAAAATGCCTAGTGTTTTGATGTTAAGGCTCTAAAATTTGTGGTTTGAGGTTTTGAAGATTTAATACTATTCCTATTAGACGAGGTTCCCTTTTTAAGAATTAGTCATAATTCTTGGGAAGCTTTTCAAACATTATAATAAAATCCCATTTTATCATAATATAAGAAGTTTCACATGGATATTTATTGACATAGACGAAGTGTCAATAAATCCTTTGTAATGAATAATGATTGAGGTTATCGAATAACCAAGATATCATTATTACGAGTTGGTAATGTAGTCTATACAAATTATTCGAAGAATACTATTTTGATGATGACTATAATATGGATAACTACTTGAACAATTACTAATAAATCATGCAACTAAGATTTTAATAATAAAAATAAAATAAGTAATTAACGATCATACCTTTGCTAAATATATTTTTTTTAAGAAAAGAAGTATTTAGATGTTTTGTGATCTTCTTGGAATCTCCAGATTTATGTTGTGAGAATGACAACACTAAACATTCTTTTTGCGAAAAGAAATATTTAGATAGATTCTTCATGATCTTCTTGGTAACTCCAAATCCAAGTATGGATAATGCTTAACAAAAAAAATGTTAAAGCATTCTATCATTGTCCAACAATAAACAATATAATGATTTTTAAAATATGACAAAAAGAATCCTTCTTTATAGTTTTCAAACATACATGGATCGTATAAAGTTTTTAAAGTACAACATACTCTAAGAAACTTGGTAACGAAGCTCTGATGCCAATTGTGGTAACGAAGCTCTGATGTCAATCTATTTGGTTGTTTATATTGGACGTTGATAGATAGATATATAAATGTGTAATGAAAGATAAGGAGTAAGAAGCACATCACCACGACACAAATATTTATAGTGGTTCGGCTACAAGGACACCTTCCTTGCCCTACTCCACTCCCCGAGTCACCTACTCGAGAGTTCGTAAACACTATACCAACTCCTTATGGCGGAAAAGCCTTCACAACGTCGCTTAACCTTTTTCCGGTACAAAGCTAAATACCGAGTTCCTTCACACCAAGGCGAACCACACCTAACACAACGTCGCCTACCCTTTATACGGTGCTAGGCTAACCACCGAGTTCTTTCACACCAAGGAGAACTAATCCTATCACAACGTCGCCTACCCCTTTATTAAGTACTAGGCTAAGCACCTAGTTCCATTACTATGGAGGAACTACTACGCTTCACAACACAACACCTAATGTCAAGGAGATCCACTCCTTCTTACAACACTATCAAGGATATCAACATCCTTAGAAATAAACAAATACTTATATGTATAACGATGCACCTCATCGATTAAACGACCTAGGCATTCTTCCCAAATGCCACTTGATTTGATTCTTAGACATCCTTCACTAATGCCTTTGACACAACGCTTGGAACCCTTCACTATGCCTTCGTCTTGAAACCTTTAGCATTCTTCACTAATGCTTTTGACACGGATGGTAAGCACCTTTCACTAATTCTTTCCTCTTGACACTTTCGGTATCTTTCACTAATGCCTTCAACCTAACATCTACGGAGGAAGAAAGAACTATCAACAGGAGAACCTTAGTTGTCTTGATGATGACGAAGCATGGCAACTCATGGACTTGAGCTTGCTAGTCTTCAAGAAGTGGTGATCTCGCCTTTAAGAGGAACCTAGAGAATCACACAAAAACAAAAGACAAACTACATAGATCACTTGGATCTAAGGTTAGAGGGTTATGATACTTGGGGAAGTATGTGTGTAAAGTGGTGAGTAGAAAGGAAGAAATGACTCTCTATTTATAGTGGAATTTTTCTACTGTTCCCCGGATCCCGCAGATTCCTCCCACAAGGGATCCGGCTAGCACAAAGCTAGGGATCCGTGGGACGCTCCTCTTTGCCCATGGGTATTTTTGGTTATGGGTCATGGGTCATGGGTTATGGGTTGATCCATGGTTTTCTTTTTAGATACAATGCATCTTAAGGATACAATGAACTTGGTTAAGTGGTATATATAAAACCATGGGTTATGGGTCAATACCATTTGCTAGTTTTTACCCATTTAGTATACTTAGTTTAAGTATATGATAACCGAATATGTAAACACTAGTTGTTATACATATGTATATAAATCATAAAATCATTTATACTTGTTTTAGTGTTTTATGTGAAAACGTAAGTGTGTTAGGAACTATTGACTCAAACTATTTACGTATTTTATTTCTTTCGTTAAAATGATTTTACGTTTGTTATCGACAAAACATTAGAAGATCGTAAAATATAAATAAACGTTTTTACGGCTTATTTGTATTAACAATACTTTTCAGAAACATTTTCTTACGCTATCAAATATTCAAAAATTATAGAACTTAGAAACATTTTTCTAATCGGAAATGATACGGTTCATCGGAGTCGTACTCTTACTACCAACATTCAAAAATTATAGAACTTACAAACATTTTTCTAATCGGAAATGATACGGTTGATCGGAGTCGTACTCTACTACCAAGGGTATCATAACAAATTAAAATATGCCCATTAATCTACACTTACTGGTGTTGAATATACAAGATGGATAATATTGTTTATTGATTTGTGTCTATCATGTGATCATACAAGATGTATAAATACAAAACTGACTATGGCCTATATATGGTAAATTGCAATCAACATTAAAGCTAATTGCCAACTAATGATAATCACAACTAATATATGATAATTACAGCTAATACTCTCCCGCAGTTTGAGCGGCAGGACACCGA
This sequence comes from Chrysanthemum lavandulifolium, assembly GCA_022545495.1. Lineage (NCBI taxonomy): Eukaryota > Viridiplantae > Streptophyta > Magnoliopsida > Asterales > Asteraceae > Chrysanthemum > Chrysanthemum lavandulifolium. The sequence continues at coordinate 19,606,563 of CM040244.1, read as the reverse complement.
ACACTCAAACTGGAGCGAAATTCTTCAAATAGAGCTGAGGGCAATCCCTTAGTGAAGATATCTGCAAACTGATAGCGCGAAGGAAAATGAAGAACTCTGACTTGACCAGTACCCACTAGATCCCGAACAAAATGGATGTCAATCTAAATATGCTTGGTCCGTTGATGCTGAACCAGATTCGAGGACATGTAGACAGCACTAACATTATCACAGTATACGAGAGTTGCATAAGAAACCGGAGTATGTAGTTCTCGAAGAAGATTCCGCAACCAACATGTTTCAGCAACGGCATTGGCAACCCCACGATATTCGGCCTCAGCACTAGAACGAGAAATTGTCGGTTGGCGCTTGGAGGACCATGAGAGTAAGTTGTTGCCAAGAAATACACAATAGCCAGAGGTAGACCTCCGAGTAGTTGGGCAACCCGCCCAATCAGCATCAGAATATGCAACCAAGGAGGTAGTAGAAGAAGAATACAACTGTAGCCCGTAGTCCAAAGTACCTCGAATGTAGCGCAAAATCCGTTTGAGCGCGGAGAAATGAGGCTCTCGCGGATCATGCATATGAAGACACACCTGCTGAACAGCATAAGAGATATCAGGGCGGGTGAAAGTGAGATACTGAAGTGACCCTGCAAGACTCGATATAATGTGGGATGAGATACCAAAATTCCATCATCCCCCAGTTTAGACATAGTGTCAACCGAGTCCGATCGAATTACATCAACCATGCGAGCACGCTCGAGGTCTCTGTAGCATACTATGTGAGATAAAACATACCGGAAGAGTCACGTAAAGATATACCCAAAAATAATTTAGTGATCCTAAATCATCATAGAGAACTCGATGTAAAGATGCAATAATCTGTGTAGTAATCCATCGGAAGAAGCGGTCAATACAATATCATCAACATATAGTAAAAGATAAGCAGATGCCCGGTCGATGATAGATAAATAAGGAGGAGTCACAACGATGTGTAAAGCCAATCCAAGAACATAGGTAGCAAGCTGAAACCAAGCCCGAGGAGCTTGTTTCAACCCATCTGAGACTGCGTAACAAACATACATAATCCGGGTGCGTGGTATCACGAAAACCAGGGGGTTGGTACATGTAAACAGTCTCAGCTAAATCCCCGTGTAAAAAAGCATTCTTAACATCAAGCTGGTGAACTGGCCAATGTCTAGAAGCAGCCAAACTGAGAACAGTGCGGATAGTGCCAGGTTTAACAACCGGGCTAAAAGTCTCATCAACATCAACCCCCGCTATCTGAGAGCTGCCATTCACGACAAGGCGAGCCTTGTAGCGACTGAGAGTACCATCCGCCAAATACTTGTGACGAAATAACCACATACAGCGAACAATATTTGCGTCTATAGGACGGGGTACAAGAATCCAAGTTTTGTTTTTAATAAGAGCATTAAATTCGTCATACATAGCATTTAACCAATTCGGATCGCGAAAAGCAGCATTGTAGGAACGGGGTAAAGGGGAAACCGAAGACACATGACAAGCGTAGCGAGGATTGGGACGAGTAGTCCCGACACGAGAACGTGTAACCATGGGATGAACTGACGTCGTTGTTGCGGTCTGGTTAGGATTAGCAATAGGGGGAAGTTTGGGAAAGCAACACGGGAGATAGGCATGATAGAGAGTTGGTGATTTGTGGGGAGGGAAGTGTGTCTGGGGATGCCACAGTGGGAGAAGGTGGAGAGTCGGATAAGGGTGAAGTGGGGGAAGTAGGTGGGGGTGGTGTTTCAGGAACAAGTGGTTGTGAGGATGGAGCTGGTGTTGGGGTAAGTGATTGAGCTCCAAGCAATCAAGTTTTATCACACAAGCTAACTACTTGTAAATGACCAACCGTAATAAAAGCCAGACAGCTTGAGAACGCAATGCAATTAAGATCAGAGGAGTATAGTGTATCCCCGGGTCGTTAAGTCCCAACGAGGTGTGAACACTGTAGTACAACGAATCTGTGATCGGGTGATATTGAATGGGAAAAGGTTTGTGAATTGGAATAATTATACCTAAAGAGAAAGTTTGTAAATTACAGGGGCTTAAATGCAAATTAAAGAAAATTAAAAAGATAAAATATATTAAATAAACGCTGTCACTATTTTTTAAAATGATGCTTTTGATTTTTCTTTTACAAATTTAACTTAAAAACTACGTGACGTACAAAAGGAAATGTGATACTGAAGCAATATTAATCCTAAAAATATAAAAATAACATTTTTACAAACCTAATGATAAGAGAAAATTTTTAGAAAAATAAAATTATTTTTATTACTATTTATCTAATTATTATTAATTAAAAACTATTTTTACTTATTTAATAATAGCCTAAAATACAAGAAAATATGAAATGAAGCTAGAAAAATGAAATTATGACTTGGAAAAATCTAAAATAACTAAAGAGAATTTTCAAAACTAATTTTGTATTTTTTGATTATTTTCTATTTTACGTGAATTAAAAACTATTTAAAACTAATTAAATTGGTAAAATTACAAATTAAACTATGAAAAATCTAGAAAATATTTTTATGACTTTTGAATATTATAAAACTAGGAAAATTGAAATTGTATTTTTTGAGCTTTTTCTAATTTATTTGAATAAAAGCTAATTAAAAATGCTAAAACCGAAATTAAATGCAGAAAAATAGCAAATGAACAGTGAAAATATGAAAACTTTCAGAATATTATAAAATATTATTCTAAATATAGGAAAAATAATAAAAGTGGTGCAGGTGTTCAATAATTAGGTTCAGAGTGAAAAGTGCTTATAAATAAGCACTAAAAATAAGCTATAAGTACCAAATGAGCACCAAATTATCACAGAAGCTAGAGTATGCTAAAATTACTTAAAACCAACATATTCCAACTATCCTAAACCTCTGAACAACAATCTACAATGATATGGGTCTATTTAAGCACTAGTGCCAAACAAATACTTATGTACTAACTTTAAGCCCTTGTTAAGCCGACTTATAAAAATCACAAAATAAACTAAAATCACCATGAAAACCACTACCAACCAAAGTGTCTAAATACAGAATTTCAGCTAATAAGGACTAAAATTGAGGAAACTAAAATGCAAAAGTGGAAGCTATGGAAGCGGGTCAAAATGGGCTATTAAGCTTGCATAAGCTAATAAAAGCTACCACTACTGAAACAAAGGTTGAATAAGCTATAAACAAGTTATGGGAACTTAGAATAAGCAACAACAACAAGAAAACACACTAAATAAGCAAAAATAAGGAATAAGCAAAACGGAGTTTTGTGAAAAAGGGCTTAAAAGAAGCTAATGAATAAGCAGTTAATAAGCTAAGTAGAGATAAACTAATATTTTCTAATTAAGATGAGCAGCTAAACTTTAATATCCCAAAAGCTTATATCCTAAATCCTAATGGTAAGATCACAATGAAATTACAAAGTTTATTCAAACGGGTTTTGTGAAATTTTGACTTTGTGATTATGAAATTTTGACCAATTTGAACTTTGATCTTAATTTGCCAACCGAATATGATGTTTTAAGCTAAAGCAAAGTTACATATGGCTACTCCACTGAATTCTAAGCACAAATCAAACTTTTGGTTTTCAAATATTCTAATGATTATGAAATTAAGACAGTTTCATGGTGATTTTGACTTAAAGCTAGTATAGAAGCAATGTGATGACCAAAATGACTCAAGTTACCTATATTAAGACTGAATAGACAGATTTAAAACACAACCCAAAGCTCAAGCTCAATAATAGTAACTGATCCAAACACTCTTTTCTAAAACTGTTTTGGCTAATGATTTTACTTAAATGATTAACTGCTTATGCTACTGCTGAAACTTGAATAACTATGACCTAATGACAGTTAAATAAGCAAGTCTAAACTAAAACTTAACAACAAATCAAGACAGATATAAATGTGCAAACTCACTTGTGTCCACAAACCACTATGGCTTGCAAGCGATATTAAAGTACCACTATCCTAAATCATATCAACCCCAATTCTAACTCGAATCATCCCAAATCCAACTTTGCATCCACCTAATTCCAAATCCAAGTCCATTTGAGCTTCATTGACTTTTGTTGACCAAAACCAAACTTGCTTGAATGCTTTTATGAGCTTACCAAAAGCTATAATAAGCTTAAATAAGCTTATTTGAATCAAAATGAAGCTACTTGAGTTTTAAGTATAAGAGCTTGAAAGTCGATTTTATAATGATTAACATAAAAACTTGAAATTATATTAAAACTTTGAATTGATGCTTGAAAGTAGATTACAACGACAAAATAACTTAAGTTTAGTACTTAGAAACAGAAATTACAATTTTGAACTTAAACTAAAACATTGATATTAAAATCGACATACATGAAATTTAAAACTAAGTACTCCTCTTCTCTTCTTCTTCTTCTTTTATACACCAAAATGACTTCCTCTCTCCTCTGAGCAAATCCCACTTGTATTTTGGACCATTGGATGATTTGAGCTCTTTTTAGCCATTGATTCGGTTTTGGCGGGAAAAAGATATATTGGAACTGGTTCCCATAGCTTGGACAGGGAAAGGAGCATTTAATGTGGCTTTGGAGGGTTGTGGTTGGAGGGGACAAAGTGTGGAGTAGGGTGGAGTTGCAGGTATAGGTGGGTGAAGAGGAGACAGTGGAGGGAAAAGGGTAGCTGGGTGGTTTTATTTTAAACCGTGGGTATTTTGGGTAAACGGGTTGGATCAAAATGGTATTGGGCCAAGGTGTAATGGTTTTGGACTTAGGATGTAATATGGACCCAAGTAGTAATGTAAGGACCAAAAGTGTACAATACTGAAAATCCAGGGACCACAAGTGCAAATCTGAAAATGTAATTCAAGGGTTGAATTTGCCAATCTTTAATAGACCAAGGGCCAATTTTGACACTTTTGAAATTCCAAGGACTAAACATGACCATTTTGAAAATCCAGGGATCAAAACTGTAATTGCTCAAAACTTTGGGAACTTTTCGCCAAAGGACTAATTATGACAACTTATGATTTCAAAAGGACCTTTGGTGACTTTTCTTTGAAATAAGTGCTCAGGACTATTTCGACAACTTTTGAAACTTGGGACCTGAAACGCCAATTATGCAAACTTAGCTCATTTTCATCGATTTTAAACATTTTGCATCCGAAACATATAAAATGCAATTTTAAGATATTTTCGATATTTTGATGCATTTCGAGCATTTTAAACGTTTCAAGATCTGATTGATTTAAAAATGATGAGTATTTACACACTCATCAATCCCACACTAAACTATTGCTAGTCCCTAGCAATCTTTTGAGAAAAACTTAATGGATTTGAATCTCTTTACCAAAAGCCATTACTACGGAGTAGCCAAATGTTTGAGTTCAAGTAAGAACCTTGGTACAATGATAACCAAATGATTTTGAGCAAACCACCGACTTTCAACGGATTTGATTTGTCTTTACCGAAGCCGTTTGCTACGGACTAGACAACTCTTAGATAAATTATCAATATTATCTTTGGTGAGTCGATTACCAATTATGGATTTCAAGCGCCTTTACCACAAGCCATAAACTTGCGGGCTAGCCAACTCTTCACTTTTAAGGATATGGTGAAATGAATACCATACAATTTTAGGCAAATTGCAAGCCGTCAACGGATTTGAGATATCTTTACCAAGAGCCGTTTGCTCTGGATTAGCCAATCATTTTGTTTATTAGACATGGCGGATCGATAACCATAAGTTGAGTAAGTGAAAAACACTTACTCCAAAAAAATTTGGCCAAAAGCGGGAATTAGGCGGTATAATTACATGATAAAATTCGTGATAATTCCCCCACACTAGAAATGAATATTGCCCTCAATATTCAAAGTACCGCGGTTATGCGAAACATAGAACGTAAAGGAAATACTACGGCCATTATTTAGCAAGAGATTTTTTTTTTTTTTGAAACATTATATACAATAGCGGGGCAACTCCCCACACTAGGGTGGTACACACGGTGAAAACCCATGTTTAACTCATTTTTGATTACCGAGTCGCTAGCTTGACTCGACCCAATTAATTTGTTCATGGGAAGTAAGTGGAAGAGACAATCTCCATCGGACTTTCATTCAAGATGTTTGTATAAACATTTGAAGCACGCGAAAGTTCCACACCGACGAGATATACATAGATGCACCGGCTCACAAATGGTACATGGAAATGCGGGGTCAAGATAATGTCTTCATTCCGAAGGAGTGAAGAACAGAGAAGTGATGAGAATATATAAAGAAAGGAAGAAAATCATGATAAAAATCATGACTAACTCTTCATCCTCAATAGGATAATTCATAGTTTCATGAATCTCATCAGTTAAGCTCGCTTGATCAAGACATATTATGGGTGTGTCTAGATCAAAGTAGAAATTATCATACTTTGGCGGAGATATGATATGAGTGAGTTCATCGAGAACTCCTTGAAGGTGAATGAATCATATTCGAATTGATATGAGTGGGTTCACTAGTGAACTCCTCCAATATAAATGATTCATAATCGGGAGAGAATTATGAGAATGAAAAGTGGTAATTGCGCCACTAATCTTCTCTCCCATATTATCAAAACGAAGGCTTTCATTTCGGATTAGAATCATCGGAAAGAATGTCACTACCCTTAATGGGGATAGGAGATGAAATAGGTTTCTCTTTGAAAGCCTCGATTTTAGAAATGAGAAGACCGACATTCAAGAATGTTGCACGAAGTGCTTCATCTTTGATTTCGATGTCGATAACTTCATCATTCTCTTCTTCTAAGCTAACAAGCTCGGAAGGTAAATCTTCCACATAAACGATGTCTCCACAATACAACGAATCACCATCATCGAATCGGAGAACATCTCAACATGATCTTTTGGTAAGACAAGAGGGTAGGGATATCACACAAATGCTCGAGAATTCCTGTGACTCTCTTGGGATTGGGACAAGGTTCTCAACACCGGACTTTATGAATTCGTCCGATTCCTTTTCGAGAACGGTGTCAAGATGCTCGTCCCCATAATAAGAGAGTGAGTGTGAATCTCGGGTGTGATAGCGTTGTTTGAGAATGAATCTCAACTATTTGGGATATCAACCGATGAACTTGATGAATCTTTATAGAATTGAAGGATATCAAGTGTATCCTCATCATCACCGTCATCGGGAATAAACGAAATTGAGAGCTAGATCCGCTGCTTTTCTTTTGCAATTGATTCCCTAATAGATTTTTCAAACGCAATTTGGGAATTTATTTTAGCGACTGCTCTTGACTAACAATTCTTCCATGGATTTTGATTTGGATTATCTTGGGAATGTTTACATTCCTTCAAATCTTCACTAAATCCAAAAGATCAAGGAGAAGATTTTGAGGAAGTGGCTCAGTGAGGTGGTGCTGATTCATTTGGTCTTGTAGAGGTTGGTTATGATACGAAGAGTCGTAATTGTTACAAGGAAATGGATTCCTTGTTTGACAATCGAGCTACAGTGTGGACCTCCACAATACTCACAACAAGAAACCGATGTGGTACGTGAGTTATATATGTGATAGTCATAATTGTTATCGGGAACCCGCTCATAGACAAGCGTGTTTCCGATTGACAATCGAATCGGAGTGTGAACCACCACAAGTACTCACAACAAGAAACTGGCCGAGTCTCACGGTGTGGTAGCCGATGGAATAAATCGGTTGTGTTATGGTAGGAATAGGGATCCCGGTTATAGATGCAGACCGTTTCGACTCCACCATGCTACAACCGGGGCAATTGCCACCATTATAAGGACCACCACACCATTGACAATCAAGAGGGTGAGGATAAGACATAGAAAGAATCAAATGTTTTCGGAGGGTTGGGATGAAGAATCAAAGATGTGAGAGGGTAAAGATGGATATTTTGGTATTTTTGAAAACATGTTGTAAAATAAGAAAGAAAATCTTTTGGGTTTTTGTGTTTGTTGAAAACTTGAATAAGAAAATGTTTTGGTAATCGATCCGTCAAACGAATTAACTTCACGATAATTTTGGTTTTATATGAAAACAAGGAAATATGGACAAAGATGGTAAATATACAATGGGTGTATATTCAACAACAACGATGCTTCAAATTGTAAGTAATGCAAAGACACCTCCCAAGAATGGCGTAAAATTTGATTGAGCTCCAAGCGATCAGTTTTATCACACAAGCTAACTACTTGTGAATGACCAACCGTAATAAAAGCCGACGACTTGAGAACGCAATGCAATTAAGATCGAGGAGTATAGTGTATCCCCGGTCGTTAAGTCCCAACGAGGTGTGAACACTGTAGTACAACGAATGGGAAAAGGTTTGTGAATTGGAATAATTATACCTAAAGAGAAAGTTTGTAAATTACAGGGGCTTAAATGCAAATTAAAGAAAATTAAAAAGATAAAATATATTAAATAAACGCTATCACTATTTTTTAAAATGATGTTTTTGATTTTTCTTTTACAAATTTAACTTAAAAACTGCGTGACGTACAAAAGGAAATGTGATCTTGAAGCAATATTAATCCTAAAATATAAAAATAACATTTTACAAACCTAATGATAAGAGAAAATTTTAGAAAAGAAAATTATTTTTATTACTATTTATCTAATTATTATTAATTAAAAACTATTTTTACTTATTTAATAATAGCCTAAAATACAAGAAAATATGAAATGAAGCTAGAAAATGAAATTATGACTTGGAAAATCTAAAATAACTAAAGAGAATTTTCAAAACTAATTTTGTATTTTTACGATTATTTTCTATTTTACGTGAATTAAAACTATTTAAAACTATTTAAATTGCTAAAAATTACAAATTAAACTATGAAAATCTGGAAAAATATTTTTATGACTTTTGAATATTATAAAACTAAGAAAATTGAAATTGTATTTTTTGAGCTTTTTCTAATTTATTTGAATAAAACGCTAATTAAAAATGCTAAAAGCGAAATTAAATGCGGAAAAATAGCAAATGAACAGTGAAAAATATGAAAACTTCCAGAATATTATTAAATATTATTCTAAATATAGGAAAAATAATAAAAGTGGTGCGGTGTTCAATAAGTAGGTTTCAGAGTGAAAAGTGCTTATAAATAAGCACTAAAAATAAGCTATAAGTACCAAATGAGCACCAAATTATCACAGAAGCTAGAGTATGCTAAAATTACTTAAAACCAACATATTCCAACTATCCTAAACCTCTGAACAACAATCTACAATGATATGGGTCTATTTAAGCACTAGTGCCAAACAAAACTTATGTACTAACTTTAAGCCCTTGTTAAGCCAAATTATAAAAATCACAAAAATAAACTAAAATCACCATGAAAACCACTACCAACCAAAGTGTCTAAATACATAATTTCAGCTAATAAGGACTAAAATTGAGGAAACTAAAAATGCAAAAGTGGAAGCTATGGAAACGGGTCAAAATGGGCTATTAAGCTTGCATAAGCTAATAAAAAGCTACCACTACTGAACCAAAGGTTGAATAAGCTATAAACAAGTTATGGGAACTTAGAATAAGCAACAACAACAAGAAAAACACACTAAATAAGCAAAAATAAGGAATAAGCAAAACGAGAGTTTTGTGAAAAAGGGCTTAAAAAAAGCTAATGAATAAGCAGTTAATAAGTTAAGTAGAGATAAACTAATATTTTTCTAATTAAGATGAGCAGCTAAAATTTAATATCCCAAAAGCTTATATCCTAAATCCTAATGGTAAGATCACAATGAAATTACAAAGTTTATTCAAAAACGGGTTTTTGTGAAATTTTGACTTTTGACAGTTATGAAATTTTGACCAATTTGAACTTTGATCTTAATTTGCCAACTGAATATGATGTTTTAAGCTAAAGCAAAGTTACATAAGGCTACTCCACTGAATTCTAAGCACAAATCAAACTTTTGGTTTTCAAATATTCTAATGATTATGAAATTAAGACAGTTTCATGGTGATTTTGACTTAAAGCTAGTATAGAAGCAATGTGATGACCAAAATGACTCAAGTTGCCTATATTAAGACCGAATAGACAGATTTAAAACACAACCCAAAGCTCAAGCTCAATAATAGTAACCGATCCAAACACTCTTTTCTAAAACTGTTTGGCTAATGATTTTACTTAAATGATTAAGCGCTTATGCTACTCACTGAAACTTGAATAACTATGACCTAATGACAGTTAAATAAGCAAGTCTAAACTAAAACTTAACAACAAATCAAGACAGATATAAATGTGCAAACTCACTTGTGTCCACGTACCACTATGGCTTGCAAGCGATATTAAAGTACCACTATCCTAAATCATATCAACCCCAATTCTAACTAAGAATCATCCCAAATCCAACACCTGCATCCACCTAATTCCAAATCCAAGTCCATTTGAGCTTCAGTTGACTTTTGTTGACCAAAACCAAACTTGCTTGAATCATTTTATGAGCTTACCAAAAGCTATAATAAGCTTAAATAAGCTTACTTGAATCAAAATGAAGCTACTTGAGTTTTAAGTATAAGAGCTTGAAAGTCGATTTTATAACGATTAACATAAAAACTTGAAATTATATTAAAACTTTGAATTGATGCTTGAAAGTAGATTACACTGACAAAATAACTTAAGTTTAGTACTTAGAAACAGGAAATTACAATTTTGAACTTAAACTAAAACATTGATATTAAAATCGACATACATGAAATTTAAAAACTAAGTACTCCCTCTTCTCTCCTTCTTCTGCTTCTTTTATACACCAAAATGACTTTCCTCTCTCCTCTGAGCAAATCCCACTTGTATTTTGGACCATTGGATGATTTGAGCTCTTTTTAGCCATTGATTCGGTTTTGGCGGGAAAAAGATATATTGCAACTGGTTCCCATAGCTTGGACAGGGAAAGGAGCATTTAATGTGGCTTTGGAGGGTTGTGGTTGGAGGGACAAAGTGTGGAGTAGGGTGGAGTTGCGGTATAGGTGGGTGAAGAGAGGCATGGAGGAAAAAGGGGTGGGTGGTTTTATTTTAAACCGTGGGTATTTTGGGTAAACGGGTTGGATCAAAATGGTATTGGGCCAAGGTGTAATGGTTTTGGACTTAGGATGTAATATGGACCCAAGTAGTAATGTAAGGACCAAAAGTGTACAATACTGAAAATCCAGGGACCACAAGTGCAAATCTGAAAATGTAATTCAAGGGTTGAATTTGCCAATCTTTAATAGACCAAGGGCCAATTTTGACACTTTTGAAATTCCAAGGAGTAAACATGACCATTTTGAAAATCCAGGGATCAAAACTGTAATTTCTCAAAACTTTGGGAAATTTTCACCAAAGGACTAATTATGAGAACTTATGATTTCAAAAGGACCTTTGGTGACTTTTCTTTTGAAATAAGTGCTCGGGGACTATTTCGACAACTTTTGAAACTTGGGGACTGAAGCGCCAATTATGCAAACTTAGCTCATTTTTCATCCGATTTTAAACATTTTGCATCCGAAACATATAAATGCAATTTTAAGATATTTTCAGTATTTTGATGCATTACTGAGCATTTTTAAACGTTTTGCAGTACAGATTTGACCCAAAAATGATGAGTATTTACACACTCATCAGTAAGTTTTATGATGTTGGAAATAATATTAGGGGAATCGTCCAAGAAATCATAAGATGGTTTTACAGTGGGTGTGGTGGAACCAAATGGAAAAACTGACTCATCAAAGGTGACATGTCGTGATATAATTATTTTGTTAGTGTTTAGGTCTAAGCAACGGTAGCCACGATGATTAGTGGCATGTCCCAAAAATATGGATGGCGTGGCTCGTGGTCCGAGTTTGTGGTTGGCATCAATGTGAGGGTAACAAAGACACCCAAAAACACGTAAAATACGGTAGTCATGTGGGGTGCCAAACATGCGTGTAAAGGGGATTTCATTGTCAATGGCACGGGAGGGTAAAATATTTAAGAGATAAACGGCCATGTTGAGGGCTTCGACCCAGTAGTTTGGGGGTAGGTGTGGTTGAAAAAGCAAGGTGCGGATAAGGTTGTTAATGGTGCGAATCATGCGTTCAGATTTACCATTTTGTTGAGAGGTGCGGGGACAAGAGAAACGAAATTGTATCCAATTGTTGTTAAATAATTTATGAAAAGCATGGTTGTCAAATTCACCACCATGGTCACACTGAAAAGACTTGATTTCACGATTAAATTGAGTTTTGACAAAGGTGCGAAAAAGTGTAAATTTAGACAAAACATCAGATTTGTTAGTCAACGGATAAACCCATACAAACTGAGAATAATGATCCAGGAAGATAACATAAATATTAAAACCAGACAGACTCGGGATGGGGGAAGCCCATAAGTCCGAGTGAATAATATCAAAACAACTTTGAACTAAAGTAGATGAACTAACAAATGGAAGTCGCACGTGTTTGCCAAGCTGACAAGCATGACAAAGCACGGGAGATTTCTCTTTATTACATGAAATGGAATTATTGGAAATAACACGACGCAACACTTCACTTCCTGGATGACCAAGACGTTGATGCCACGCATACTGACTTGTGAGGTAGGCTTGAGGAATGGGAGAAGGCTTGGTGACAGGGTAGAGGTCGCCAGTGCTATCACAGCGGAGCAGCACTTGACGGGTTTGAAAGTCCTTAACAGAAAAACCAAATGGATCAAATTCAAAGGCAATAATTTTCACATACAAAGCGGACGCACGAAATTAAGTTTTTAACAATATGAGGGGTTATTAGGACATTATTTAGGTGAAGAGGTCGAAAAGGGTCGGTAAAATGCTATGGCGAGTTGGTGACGGGAATAGTGCCTCGCCACCAACAGCAATGAATGAATAAATACTCGAATTAAATACATCACTAAGATTGTTGACCGAGTCATTTAGGTGAGAAGACGCACCTGTATCCATATTCCAGTTTCCAAGAGCGGGTTCATGAAGAGTGGGGGTAGCAAAAGCATGTGGTAAAATGGTCTCGTGACCCGAAACGACCCCTAAAGATCCCCGAAGCATCTCGACTGTCACGCTGGTGCAGTCCAGGATACCGGATCGACCGGGTTTGTGAATCTGCGAGCTCATGGCGGCACTCGGTTCAACAACAGCAGCAGTCCACGCACCAGCGCGCTCATTGACATTACGTGATGGTCGACACCTTTTCGCAGTTTATAAACCGGTTCAGCGCCGATTCAACAAAGAAGGCACCTACCATCCAGCATGGATATACAAGATGGATAATATTGTTTATTGATTTGTGTCTATCATGTGATCATACAAGATGTATAAATACAAAACTGACTATGGCCTATATATGGTAAATTGCAATCAACATTAAAGCTAATTGCCAACTAATGATAATCACAACTAATATATGATAATTACAGCTAATAACTGGTTCGTATAGAGTGTAGTATATAACCAAAAAAACATTTGAGTGGTTTAGCCAATATGGGATGTATGGCTGACATGATTTTTAGCCACAAAATTCAATAAGGTGGTATCTATGTATTGACTCATTCATAATGTGTAAGATGGAGTTTAAGCCAATGATAGTAAGTTTTGATATGATTATGCAGTGACAATGCGATTAATTGATTTGTAGCTCCTCAACAACATGCGATTTTTATCACTGATTTCATGTTGGTTTCCTCTAATATTTTTGTTCCGCATTCATTGGTTGTAGTCAAGGGGAAACTCGATGAACATCAAAACACGCAACACGACTTTTTTTTTCTTGAATTACATGCCATGAACTTTTAGAGTGGTTGGTATGGTTACGTAAAGATTTTTATGTCTAAACCGATTTGAGCGACTGCATTTTTTTGTTTGTACTTTGTATCTATAAGTGGAAAACATATTTTCATTTGACGTTGGCTTAGACCCAATACACATGAAGTTTAGTGTCGTTGGTACCATAAAGTATTTTTCGTCTAAACTTGATTCAAGTAACTCCTCTTTTTAGTGAATTGTATGTTATGATTTACGAAAATTCTTTGTTTGTCCATGTATATCATTATTTTTAGGTTTATTATTTTAGTTATTTCAAGAAAAATATCATAATTACGATTATTACTTCCGGTATCATCCAAGCTTTCATTCTGTACAAAGATTTTGGTAATTTCACCTAAACACGGTTGCAAAATCAACTCAAGCATATACCAAGGTTTCAGTAATTTCATGGTACGAGGCATTATTATCAGTAGATCTAACAAAATAAGAAAGTACAACAAGAAAGGACACTCCAAATTTTTTTCTTGCAAATCGTGTTAAAAGGGCTCGAAGCATTAGGGAGTTGAGCAATATACATGATGATGACAATGAATCTCAAGGTATGGTATTAAAGTTAGAACTCGATAATTACGTTCTAACGAGGCTAATGGTATTTTTCAGTTATTATTTGTATTGGTAAGTCTTTTTATTTACTTGAGACTCAGCAAGCAATCACTAAAATAAGCAATTTCTAACACCTTATAAAATTAGACAAGTTGCCACTAAAAAAAATATACATAAATGGACTCTATATCTTTATAAGGCAAAATGAATGACACATGCAGTTTTTCTAGTGTGTATCAACATTATTTATGTTTATTTTTATAAGTTTTCTTTTAATCATTTTATAAGTTGCTTTTGGAGAATATCGAGTTTGAATTCCAATGCTTTTGGATTTGTGATTTTAATTCAACACTCTAACCCGAACAACACAATGTAGCTTGTTATGACAAACATGTTTCTTAAATACTCTCCACGATTTATGGAAGCTAATTTTATTACTTTCGTCATCGTGGATTCTTGTTCTTAATTTTTGTAAAAGAAAAATAAACAAAGTGTCTCTTACAAAAAGATAAAGAGTTCATATAACTTTCTCAAATTTGTTTTTCTGCCCTTATAAATTTTTTATGAGAACAGAGAACGAATTTGAAACCATTATATTAACTTTAAGACATTGATGCCAAACGCACTATTATATATAAACTAGTAAAAGTTTCTCTAAGTGACCTATGTGGGATAAAAAGTTGAGATAGTTTCGTTGAAAAATAGTAAGTATCTATTTCACTAACTAATGGGTTGATTACTCGTGCATCCACTAATTAATAAAACATCATTCCGAACAAGTAACTAGTGCAGCTTTACTCCAAATTAAACATTGGTTAATATAGATTATGAAACTATGCAAACACATATTCTACTTTGTATGCTTGCGAGCTTAATGGGTTATAAAACATAAGTTTTTCATTCTAAAGTATTGAGGCACATGAGTGTAATCACGACACATGCATTTTTGTTATTGTAATCTATCATATTTATGTTCATGTTATAATTTGTTTCTTCTTCTTTTGAAGCTACCGAGATGGATTATATCGAGTTTTAGATACAGATGGTTTCGGTTTTGAGATGTATCTTTGAGTACTCTATCACTTGCAACACTACGGCATCATCTCAAACAATTTACATTCATACCATACCGAAAATTATATTCAAGTTTTGTCTCTAATTTACATTCATATATACCATGCCTGAAAATTAACATTATTCTGTATTTTTTTTTAAAAAGAAAAAAGACAATTACATGTGAATCTCATCATACATAATCAATAAACAAGTTGCATGTCAATACTAGATAAACCACTTTTAGCGACTACAAAAGTTGGGAAAGTAAGGGACTTTTAGCGACTATAAAAGTTGGGAAATTGGACGCTAAAACCTTTAGCAACCACTCGTAGTCTCTATAAACGTCGTCTCATAAAATTTGTCGCTAAAGGTTTTAGCAATCCCATTTTCTACTTTTAGCGACTACATGTTTGACTTCATTTTTTTGACTTTTGACTTTTTGACTTTCGGCCAACTTTTATGAAAAAACCTTTAGCTACTACATGTTTGTGCAATAATCGAAACATGTACGACGCGACTGAGTTTCTGTTTGTTGAATGATGCCTTTATTGTAAGATCGGGCGTTATGGTTGTGCATCACCACGCGTGAAGCACCCCCGCCACATGCGAAGGCTACAACGACTCTCTGTTTTGGCATGTGAAGGTGTGTTTTTTGTGTTTGTTGGGTAGTGCATACCACCTAACTGAAACACACCTTATCATTATTAATTGTTTAGTGTGTGTGAGGTATATTGTGAGGTATGTATGTAGAAAGTGAGATATTTTTATCTGTTTGGTTAGGTGATGAACACTATTACACCTCTAAAAGTGATAGTAAGATGATATGTTGAAAAACTGATGTCACACTGAAATGGATTTGATAGCCATCCTTTACAAATTAAATATACAAGGTGATAGTCGGCCTTTACACACAACCTAACAATCTAAAATTGCTGAAGTTCTGAATGTTCGACATATCATAGTTTTTTAAAATATACAAATTAAATCATAGTTATATTTATTTGGGATTTACGAATTCCATTATTCTACGTTTTAATATACAAACAAAACTATGTTGTTATAACATGTTATAATTTTAAAACTACCAAATTTAAGTCTATTCAGAAAGAGACTCTCAATTTTTGTAAAAAAAAGAAAGGGTTTGAGCTCCCTTGTTAAGAATACTAATTTGGACAATTTTGTTAACATTAAAAAAGTCAAGAATCCATATAAATTTCTCAAATCTATTACACCGGACATGTTGATCATGTTAAGTATAACATCAACATGTTCCATGTTATAGATTCGAGGCCTTGATACTTATCCAAACATGTATGACCAATATACGTTGTCATATATCAACTAGCACCATTTCTTCTATTTGACCCGTGTGGGATTGGAAAGTTGTCGTAGTTTTGGTTACAAAAATAATTAGGCACCTAATTTTTTCACTCTTTACTTATGCATTTATACGATCCTAATCAATATTATGTATATGCTCATTAACAGTGAGTTTCAATACCTTGTGACTGTGTAATATTCAGATAGTAGTTGCACGGCTATATGCGACTATCTTAGTATCATCTAACACATTCAGAGTACTCCGATCCGTAAAACAAGTATAAAAATGTCAAGAATTCATATAAACTTTCCAAATGATGTACATCTAATCTAACGTTGTTTTGGAAACCTACAACTAGGGATCGGATCGGTAAAAAGCTCGAACGAGCCGAGTTTAAACGAGCTCGAGCCCGAGCTCGAGCCTAAGTTGGCCTCATTTAATAATCGAGCTCGAGCCCGAGCTCTATACAAAGGCTCGTTTAGGCTCATGAGCCTAAACGAGCCCTAGAAATATATACGTATATATATTTTCTATCGTATAACCGTATTAACGAGCTCGAGCCTTGTGTTAACGAGTCGAGCTTTGTGTTAACGAGCCGAGCTCGAGCTTTTGAAAATTTCACGAGCCGAGCTCGAGCTCAAATGTGTGTTTCGAACGAGCTCGAGCTCGAGCTTTTTATATATAAACGAGCCGAGCTCGAGCCTAAACGAGCTCGAGCTCGGCTCGGCTCGTTTTCACCCCTACATACAACACACCTCGTTGACAATTTGATACTCGTCTAAACATGTGTACTGCATATATAGAGTATGTTTTTTTTTAACGGCGAAATTTATTAAACTAGCAAGAAGCTAGAAAAGAGATTACAAAGAAATAAGATGGGGGTTTTTAAGCCAAGCCTCCAATGAAAACAATATGTTACACCGATTATGAAACCACTTAAAAGAGAAAGACACTATATCATCAAAAATCGCCGAACGAGAAGGAGGAGTATCATCAAATATAGTATGATTCCGCAACAACCATATGGACCACCAAGCAACACAGAAGACGCCTTCCAACAGACACTTCACTTTGGAGGAAATTCGAATAGCAGAAGACCATGAATTCCAACCCAAAAATGAAGACCATGCCTGCCAATTTAGAACCCACCAACGGCACACGCGATGCAAAACAGACCGAGCCACATCACATCGGATAAAAAAACATGATGAATATCCTCCTCGCATGACTGTCAAAGGCGGCAGTTAGTCGACTCCAAAGTGACACCTCTTCGAATCAACTGAACCCTAGTTGGTAAACAATCGCGACGAGCTCGCCAGGTAAAAACGTTTACTTTAATGGGAATATACTTGACCCATCGCGTAGGTTCGGGATGCACAGGGAGAAACATATCATCGATATAGTTCCGAATTTCTTTGACTCAAAATTCCCCATCACCAAATAAATCGCACACCCATCGATCCTGAGACAGCGAGAGAGACACATAATCTATAAGCAGAGCCAAGTCTGTACGTTGCTGTTGTTCAACACCACCTCGAATACGTCTACGAAAAGAGTGATCAACAAACGTAGCCACTTTCTCAGCCACCAAGATCTCTTTGTCCAACTCAAGCGCAAACATACGCGGAAAAACTTTCTTAAGAGGTCTATCACCCTTCCAAATATCTAACCAACACCGAGTATTATTTCCATCCCCTATACGCTTATGACAATGGGACGAAAAATCAAAACCTTTCTCTTTTAGCAGATGTAGCTCCCTCAGAATCGAACACCAATTAGACGCCATGTGAGCAGAATGATTACCAATCATAGACCCATACAACGCTTGAACGACAAGAAACCAAAGCGAACCATCTTGAGACACGAATCTCCAAACCCATTTGACGAGAAGAGCACGATTGAGCGCATAGAAACTCGAAACACCTAGCCCTCCTTTTATCTTAGCTACTAAAACCTTATCCCAAGCGACCCACGTGATTTTTTTGTCTAACGGATCAGCCCCACTAAAAAAATGATTACGGATTGCTTCCATCTCCTTTAAAACACCTCTAGGAACCTTAAAAATTGACATAGTATATAAGGGGGAAACGCCAAGAACCTATTTCAAAAGTGTGAGTCTACCTCCAATAGACAAAGTTTTCACCTTCCACTTTGACAACCGCGATCTTAACTTAAGAACAACATCAGCCCACACCTTATTCCTCGACATACATTCACCCACCATCAAGTACGTGGAAAATAAACGTATATTTACATCGGTAAATGTATTATTAATCGGAGATATAATGTTCACGTGAAAAGAAAAGGCGATATAGTGATATACCCAATTTTTTTTTTTTTTTTTTTTTTTTTTTTTTAAGAATAGTAAGCACCTAAAATGTATATCAAGTCATGCGTCTTCACACTTATATTAGTATTGGGGCCTGGGCTCGAGTTTGAGAAAGCTTGACTCAATTCTGTCAAGTTCGAGCTCGAGTTGATTGATAAAAAAAATGGCTTATTTTATTGTCTTACTTTACATAAGGGGCCATGAAATGAACTTTTGGATCTTAATGATTGTGTGTCACTTTTTTTTTGGAACATCAGAATTTTATAAATTAAAAACTAGCAAGAAGCTAAAAAATTACAAAGAAACAAGATGAGGGTTTTTAAGCCAATCAATCCAATTAAAAGAAGCCTTACATCTATAAAATTAAAAGAGTGAGCCACCACATCCTCGAAAAAAGACATCTTCAAAGGAGGATCCGAACCAAATATAGATTTGTTACGGAAAATCTAAATACGCCACCACATAATATAACAAACTCCTTCAAGTAAGTCTTTAGAGCACTCGGTGTGGTAACTTTGCACCCGAGTTAAAGCTTAACTCTCCCGCATTAAGGGTGCATTAACCACACCGTCCTCCTGAGTTAAAGGTGTGTTAAAGTGGTGCGTTATCCACTTAACGCAACGTGAAGGTTATTTATTATTTTTTTTATTTATTTTTTTTAAGGTGAATTAAAGTGAGTTAAGGTTTCGATAAAGGGTTTTTTTTTTTTTTTTTTTTTTTTTTCGCTAAGGTGAAAGGTTAAAGTTGATGTGCTACTAACGTGGTGGTGTGTTTAACCTTAACACAAGGTTATGGAACCTTTGCTCTTATGCATATTGTGTGTCACTTTTATACATATTAACACTCAAGAATGGTCGTCGAGAAGAGAAATGTTACATTCACAACAAACTTTTACATAAAGTTACGTGGCATGCATGGATAATACCAAGATAGAATTTAAAAGGAGATAGCATTGATTAAAATATTTTTTGTTTGTGACACATCATTTTGAAAGACATTTTGATAAAATAAATTTAGATGTAGCATTTCTTAATCAGGAAATGCTTTAAGCTAATTCTTATTGATGTTATTGTCATGGTCGGATTTTAGGGTGTGCAGAGTGCTCAACCGCACAGAGCCTTCAAATTTTCGGGGGCCCCAAAGTTATAGATGCAGGGTGGATTTTATTAAGGATTTAACGAAATAGAGATGAATATATAGTCTAGAACTTAAGGTTTTTGGGTTATATTAGTGGAAGAAGTGTTAGTTCCAATCGATTTATAAAATAGTAGTAAAAAGAGTTACAGACATGATATACGAGGATGAGGAAGACGATTAGTATGACCAATATTCACTTTTAAACCCTAAGGATTATATATTTTACATTTTCATCTTAGTTTTCAGTTTTAATCTTAAATAAAAGTACAAATGTATTACAAATTTACACTTTCAACCATTTAGAAAAATTCTTTGCATAAGTCCAGCCACTTTTAAAACTGTCTTTTTTATACATTCTTTAGAAAAGACTTATTACTAGTATAAATTTAGACATGTATTACAATTCCTATATGTTTATGGATGCTTGCTTTTTTTAAATTTATTTAGCATATATTTAGAATCGTGCTTTTTGAGAGGCCTACATTATCATATTGGCACAGGGCCCTCAAAATCCACGAGACGGCCCTGGTTATTGTGATCGTTTAGAATCGTATTTTCGGTCATTTATTGTTTTGCTATGTCATTCTCGGGGGATATGAAGTTTAATGTAGTTTCTATAACGTAAAAGTTTAAGGTCTAGCTAAACTGTTTCAAGTGCGTATCGGAGAGAATGATACCACCAAAATAAACATATCCGAAAGTAAAAGTTTCTACAGTATAAAGTAAAAGCTTAAGGTCTTTATGTAAACTGATTCATGTGTGTTATGGGTATTTAACGGAAAGTATGGTTAGGTACATAAATAAAAATGAATGATTCTTGTGCTAAAAAAATAAAAATAAATAAACATATCTGAAAGTTTAATCTCTATACACTATGGGTCTATTGTAAATGCATGTAAGCAAACTTTTACGTGCGCACATAAATATACCAAGAAAACAATTTAGCACAAAACGTCAACAACTCGCACAAGTTCTTCTACTTGTTATTTGAGCATCCAAAAAAATAATACTGTAATAATCTGCGCATCAAGTATCAAACCGTCTAATTAAGATCATTTTATTTTTATTTTTTTATTTTTTATTTTTTTTAAGTAAAGAATTTATATTAAACTTTGAAAGCCATCTGATACGTGCACAAGAGAGCTAAAGATCAAGTCTTCTGGATATTGATACAATGTGCCCATGATCTCCATATTCACTTGTTTGCATGCATGTATTTAGGAAGAAGTGGTTAAGTTATAGCCACATTATATTAGCATTCACGTTTCACATTTTATCCATGTTTACATAACTGTTCCTAAATACTAGGCTAGTGGTAGTCTGTGTATTTCAAGTATTTAAATGTAGTTTGTTTCGATGAATGATAGGAATGAATGAAGAAAAGTAAAGTCTAGTTTCTCTCTTGTTTTCTTGGAGTCTTGCCCGCTCTAAGGGCATAATCAATCCGCCTCTTTAATTTACTTCTTGGGAGATTGACCATCTCAAATCGGTCTTATAACAATGAGCCTTGAGATGTAAATAAAAACAATCATCAAATGTTTTGCCGCATATATATAATGGTATTTATAATTTAACCTTTGAAAATTTACGAAGTGTGAATCAGTAGGTGAAGGATACAACGTACGTTAATCATTAATCGACACACATGTGATTCATTGTCACTCTAGTATATTAGGAGTAGCTAGCAACACACTACAACATTCGTCGCTTTCGCATGCGACGTTTAAGGGCTTTCTCCGGGGACATGTCCCCTACCAAACCTTTTCTCGGGGACATGTCCCCGGCGAAAAGACCCCGGCAATACCTTCTCGGGAATACTTTCCCCGGGGACTGTTTGTCACTTTTATCGGGGACATGTGGGACCCCCAGTCGATTGTCGCCGGTCAAATTTGTCCGACGTGGCATCCATTTTTCTCGGGGGACGAGTCCCCGGGGAAACTATTTTTACACTTTACTTGAAGTATCCTAATTACGTCATTAGTTCATTTGTCCCGGAGACCCGTCCTCGGGGAAACTATTTTTAAACTTTACTTACAGTATCCTAATTACGTCATTAGTTCATGTTTTTCCCGGGGACATGTCCCCGGCAAAACTAGCTGACCCAATATGCAGAAAAATGCAGCAAAATGGGTAATTTCCAGATTTTTTCCGGAAATTTTCCGGAAAAAATCTACAACCTGTTTGCTAACATAGTTATCCTTTTCCAAAATCATGCCAATCATAACACAAATTCGCTAAACATAATATCATATATACCCATCAATCGCTAACATAGTTATCCTTTTTCAAAATCGCCAAAACGGTTCCTAAACCGTTAACGCATGATCATCTACAAAACTATCCAAAACTACCTATCCGCAAATGGTCCAAAACTATACGTATAATCCATTTACGGGAATCCTAGCACATAATGCACATAAACGACATAATAATCCATGTTATTCTATACAAACGTATCCAAAATGTGTTAAAGTAACATAAATCGGCATCTCAAACCCCACTACCCCCATTACCGTCCCCGGTATCTCTAGACTCGTCGGATGGAGTAGCACCAGATCCCGACCCACCTAGTGGAGTAGCGCTTGACCCACCTGGTGGAGTAGCACTGATCCCGGGCGGATGTATTCGCTCCCCGCCAAGCGGGAATGACCTCACAAAATCCATGACCGCTCCATCCGAGTCCTCTCGTAGCGAGCTCCTCGGTGCATTTACTTGCTTTCCGCAGTGAGGACACATCCGCCGCATCACGAGGTCGGGAGGTGCTAAGGTCTTCTTCACTCCACCGCCGGGTAAGACCGACCTACACGGGGAATATGAATGCTGCTTACCACCAATCACGTGCATAAAATCGGCGGTTAGTCATGCGAGTCCCATCGAGGTGCTCTCTTCCGCATCCGCAACATCTCGTTCGTTTAGTTACAAAAACAAGAAAAGTAATATATAAGTCGTGATACATTATATATCATCAAAATGGGTGACTTTGAAAATAAATTATACTTACATATCTAGCCTCAGAAAATGAGGACTCAAAGACATCGCCCTCGTATGGTTCGAGACGGTAAAGCTCTATCAAGTCTTCTCCGACCCGCGGCATCATCCTCGTTGGTCAACTGTTTAGAAATAAAATCAATAACGACACACTAAACACCATGTATATATAGAAATAAAATGATTAAATAGTTTCTTACGGTTATGGCGGCGACATCGATGAGATCCGTGAAGGCTAGAGCTCGTGTTCGCCATTCGGTTTTGTCGATTCACCTCACGAGAACTTACGCTTCTTGGGGTGCGTCCAAAGCTTAACTGCGTATTTTAAATTATAAAAGTATTATATAAATGAATTATTATTATTATTATAAAGTGTCGATCCGAATTTACCAAGCGTCCCAATCCTCTGGCGTCTTGTTCTCTGGGCGCTTTCTTTTGATCTCCTCAATTTTCTCCAGCCACTTTCTTGCCGTAAAGTTATATTTTTGTACCGATATTTGTTGTCGTCGTATCGTTTTTGGAGATAATACTACATCATCAACAATCTTATCTCAATCGGACGACAAGGTGTGTGTCGAGATCAAAGTAGTGCTGCAATAAAATATAAATAAAAAAATATACAAGTTTTAAATAAACAAACAAGTTTGAATAAATATACAAATTTAAATAAAGGTTAAAAAAAACTTACGTGTAGATACTCATGGATGTGGTCCTTGGCCGTTTCGGGAACCTTAGCCCATGAATCGCAATACATGGGAATCGAGTCCCGTAACACCTTCCTAACATAGTGGGAGAACCAAGAAGAGTGAGGGCCCGTGTGTCCAAACCCCTCCGGGTTGGGCGAATTGATCGACACGGGGCGACCATCCGGTGCCTCTTCGCCTTGGTGCCGTGTTCTTCGTGGGACCACACACCACCACCGCCTTTCCCAATTTTGGCGTTTGGGTGCAGACTTTTGATTTAGATCCTACAAGTAATCAAATTCAAGTGATGATGACATACAATAACATTTTATAAATATAAAATAACATGTAATCAAATACAGTTTAGTGAAAAATAATTCAGAAATTCTTACGCTGGCAATTGCTGCCTATCCTCCTCGAGGGACCACGAGGTGGCGAATTACCTCCGTCGCCACCGTGAGACCTAGCTACAACATCTGCCATCTGTTAAACGAACATAGAAATTAGTGAAGAAACATATATATAATTAAATAAATAATTAAATAAATAAATAAACAAACAAACAATGCCGGGCTGGTCTTTTTTCTTTCTTTTTATTAAACCATATCAATTTTCACCTGGAAGAGTTGCACAAGAGAGTTCTTAGAATAAAAGTGATAACAATACTAGTATACTAGTAAAAAAACGCATACAGCATAAACATGTAGCCTACAATCCTACATATGCCCAATCAATATCTTAAAGTGACACATATAAATGGAGCACTGTTAACTACATACACCTTTTATTATTAACTATCAACACATATACCATCATAATTGCAATAACTTAAGTAGTTATAGAGGTAAAGAGAACAATTTGAAACAAACCAGAACCAAATAAGTTAGATTCCATCAACACAACAATAACCATATAACCAAACCAGCTTTCATGTTAAACGACCGAGTATAGGTGCTATGGTACACGTATCATGTTACACGAGCGAGTATATGTGCTATTGGTATAGGTATCATGTTAAACGAGCGAGTATATGTGTTATTGGTATACGTATCATGTTAAACGACCAAGTATAGGTGCATTGGTATCGTATCATGTTAAGCGACCAAGCCGGTGCTATGGTATACGTATCATGTTAAACGACCCATATAGGTGCTATGGTATACGTATCATGTTAAGCGACCGAGTATAGGTACTATGGTACACGTATCATGTTACGGCGAGTATATGTGCTATTGGTATATCGTATCATGTTAAGCGAGCGAGTATATGTGCTATTGGTATACGTATCATGTTAAACGAGCGAGTATATGTGTTATTGGTATCGTATCATGTTAAACGGCGAGTATATGTGCTATTGGTATCGTATCATGTTAAACGACCAAGTATAGGTGCTATGGTATACGTATCATGCTAAACGAGCGAGTATATGTGCTATTGGTATCGTATCATGTTAAAGCGAGTATATATGCTATTGGTATCGTATCATGTTAAAGCGACCAAGTATAAGTGCTATGATATCGTATCATGTTAAACGACCGAGTATAGGTGCTATGGTACACGTATCATGTTACACGGCGAGTATATGTGCTATTGGTATCGTATCATGTTAAACGAGCGAGTATATGTGTTATTGGTATACGTATCATGTTAAACGACCAAGTATAGGTGCATTGGTATCGTATCATGTTAAGCGACCAAGCGCGGTGCTATGGTATACGTATCATGTTAAGCGACCAAGTATAGGTGCTCTTGGTATCGTATCATGTTAAGCGACCAGTATACGTGCTATGGTACACGTATCATGTTACACGAGCGAGTATATGTGCTATTGGTATCGTATCATGTTAAACGGCGAGTATATGTGCTATTGGTATCGTATCATGTTAAACGAGCAGTATATATGTTATTGGTATACGTATCATGTTAAACGAGCGAGTATATGTGCTATTGGTATACGTATCATGTTAAGCGACCGAGTATAGGTGCTATGGTATACGTATCAAGTTAAACGAGCGAGTATATGTGCTATTGGTATACGTATCATGTTAAGCGAGCGGTATATATGCTATTGGTATATCGTATCATGTTAAACGACCAAGTATAGGTGCTATGGTATCATATCATGTTAAACGACCGAGTATAGGTGCTATGGTATCGTGTCATGTTACCGGCGGTATATGTGCTATTGGTATACGTATCATGTTAAAAGCGAGTATATGTGCTATTGGTATCGTATCATGTTAAACGAGCGAGTATATGTGCTATTGGTATCGTATCATGTTAAACAAGCGGTATATGCGTTATTGGTATCGTATCATGTTAAACGACCAAGTATCGTGCATTGGTATCGTATCATGTTAAAGCGACCAGCGCCGGTGCTATGGTATACGTATCATGTTAAACGACCAGTATAGGTGTTATGGTATCGTATCATGTTAAGCGAGCGAGTATATGTGCTCTTGGTACACGTATCATGTTACACGGCGGTATATGTGCTATTGGTATCGTATCATGTTAAGCGAGAGAGTATATGTGTTATTGGTATACGTATCATGTTAAGCGACCAAGTATAGGTGCATTGGTATCGTATCATGTTAAGCGACCAAGTGCGGTGCTATGGTATCGTATCATGTTAAAGGACCGAGTATAGGTGCTATGGTATACGTATCTTGTTAAGCGAGCGAGTATATGTGCTCTTGGTATCGTATCATGTTAAACGACCAAGTATAGGTGCATTGGTATCGTATCATGTTAAGCGACCAGCGCCGGTGCTATGGTATACGTATCATGTCTAACGACCGACTATAGGTGCTATGGTATCGTAACATGTCTAACGACCGACTATAGGTGCTATGGTATCGTATCATGTTTAACGACCGACTATAGGTGTTATGGTATCGTATCATGTCTAACGACCGACTATAGGTGCTATGGTATCGTATCATGTTTAACGACCGACTATAGGTGCTATGGTATCGTATCATGTTTAACGACCGACTATAGGTGCTATGGTATCGTATCATGTCTAACGACCGACTATAGGTGCTAGGGTATCGTATCATGTCTAACGACCGACTATAGGTGCTAGGGTATACGTATCATGTTTAACGACCGACTATAGGTGCTATGGTATACGTATCATGTTTAACGACCGACTATAGGTGCTATGGTATACGTATCATGTCTAACGACCGACTATAGGTGCTATGGTATACGTATCATGTCTAACGACCGACTATAAGTGCTATGGTATACGTATCATGTTTAACAACCGACTATAAGTGCTATGGTATACGTATCATGTTTAACGACCGACTATAGGTGCTATGGTATACGTATCATGTCTAACGACCGACTATAGGTGCTATGGTATACGTATCATGTTTAACGACCGACTATAGGTGCTATGGTATACGTATCATGTTTAACGACCGACTATAGGTGTTATGGTATACGTATCATGTCTAACGACCGACTATAGGTGCTATGGTATACGTATCATGTCTAACGACCGACTATAGGTGCTATGGTATACGTATCATGTCTAACGACCGACTATAGGTGCTCTGGTATACGTATCATGTTTAACGACCGACTATAGGTGCTGTGGTATACGTATCATGTTAAACGACCAAGTATAGGTCCAAATGCAATCTTTGAAGTATTCCCAACATTGTTTTGTTGTAAAACTCATTCCTTTTGTATAAGTTTGAAGAAACCTTGCTTTGTTCCCTTTTACGGTATTATTTTGTAGCGACGAGACGATGGAACTAAACATATGCCGTTTAAATAGTTGCAATAAAGGGTAAACATATTTTTAAATATTACTTTTTAGGGACAAGTCCTCGGGAAAGACTTAAGGAAATTTCAGCATAATTAGCATGCTTTGGACTTTGGTCAAAGTTGTTGAGCGTAAAACACACTTTCGGGGACTTGTCCCGAGAAAGTTTCTTATTAATTTTGACTATCCGGTCAAACTTTGATTAAAAGCTAACCTACTTTAGCAGGGGACAAGTCCCTTGAAACTTCCGTTGAATTTTCAATCACAAGTCGTGAATTTATGTGCCACGTCAGATTTTATTTTGTCGTTTAGCGACTTTCTCCGGGGACTTTGTGTCCCCGGCGAAAGCCTCCTCGCCCGTCCATCCGATTGTTGTAGTGACATCTCTTAATTATCATTGACCTATGTAAGATGGAAAATTACTCCTTATATCCAAAAGCATTAAGACACAAACATGTTCCAGCTCTATCACGACAACGTTTGAACAATGTAATATCAACTAGGAAGTAAGAAATTAAGTTACTGGGCGGTTTAATGATGGACCGAATCAAAATAAAGCTTTATCTCTTTTATTTCTTTTCACTTAAGGTAAGTGCAAGTAAGCCTATTTACAAGCATAAGTAAGACCTTATACAAGCTTGCAAAAGAAAAAAAAGAAAGATATATGTTAGCTCTTCAGCATGAATGCAAATGAAAACAGGGGTTTGCCTATTTCCTTTTACAATCAAGCATAACCATCTAACACAAATCCCAACAGCAGCAAGCTACACACCATGAATTATATAGTATCAAGATTTCCTGTCAGTGAGCGATGTGAGATTATTAATCAAAGCATCAAAAAGCTCAATTCATAGTATCCCAAAAGCAGGAACGAGTCGTGAGAACAATTTTTAATCACATAGATAAACTTGGTTGATGAAGTAGTTAAATAAAAACAAGCATCCTCTATTCATATATATGCTGATATCCCAATGAATATAATGGTAATCTATTATCTTAATGGCATGAGTTACAAAGTGACAATTGAAGGACACCAACATTAAGCAAATCACATTGTAAAATTGCTATAAAAAATTCCAACTTACTAACATGGGCAATTTTCAAATTTTTTATTTTTTACCATTTTAGTATAAAGTTATAAAAGCCATATATTATTTTTCTTTTTAAAACTGATCTCAGCCCAATTTATCTCATCCAATACTGGTTCAATGGCTACAACATAGTGACCACTCTTACAAACTATTATGAGAGAAATTTGTCTCTACAAAATACTCATAATCTCTCTCAATCATTGTAAATGAGTCTCCCTTAAAAAAAATAAAAATAAAGTCTCCGTCAAAATATTTTTTAAGAGTTCATATAAATTATCAAACTTAGATTCTAAAACCAACAAATATTTCATTTTTCATCAGATGATGAATACAAGTATGTAAACATAATATTTATTAACTTTAACACATGTAATGAGTATCCACTACGTATATTAGCTGGCCAAAATTTCTCTCTTCAACCTATGTGGGAAAAAAAGTTAAAATGCTTAAATTTACTGTTAACACATTCGGCGTTACTAATAAGTTAAAAGGCTGATACTAATGATATGATAATCAAGTGGTACGCCTTTTAACTTGGGCGTATTAAATGCTTTGAAACCACTACGGGATGAAAGATCAAACAAATAAAGTGAAAATCACATAAAAATATCTTGATGGCGGTGATCCAACTGTTCTGGTATGGGTGGAATAGAAGAATGAAAATGATCCTTTTGTTGGTGATTTTGCATCACCGATATTATTTAAGTATAATGGATTGACTTAGTTGACCAATGTGTAATTGTGATAAATGTTCAACAAGTCAGGGTTGTGCGGAGTGCACACTTGTATGACGTTATTATGATTACCGTTCGGGGGCGAAGCCCCGAATGATAGGGGTCCTGGGGCAGCGCCCCTGAAAAATTTTATTTGGTATAAAGTGCTATGTTAAAAACGCACTAGAAAATAAAAATTTTCCGGTATTTCGTCCCTTAAATTTAACTGCTTCGGTTGGTAATATAACTGCTTTGGCAGTTATAACCGAATGACGGTTTTGTTGGTCATAGGTTCATATTCTTATTCTGGTTCTGTTTCATAACATACAAAAACATATTCACGTTCTAAATCTGAGTTTTATCCGATTTGAGATTTCGCTAGAACCACCAAAATACTTCAATCTGAAAGTGTTTACACGACTCTCAGATTATTGTGATCCAAATTTCCTAACACCTTCTTGGTCCACCCAGTACACTGTCAAGGAGGTAATGGTTGGGCTTCTTTCAAGATGTGAGTTCCCAAGTGACTGAAGCCATTTTGCAGAGATGGAAATGTAGGTCACTTGGCATAGCCCTTGTCTGGAAGGGTCATGTGTTCCTAACGAAGCCATTCACTTGTCCTACTTTGGTTCTTGTGGTTGCAGGTTGAATGACCATGGTGGGAAAGTGAAATGGAAATGTAATTAGATAGTATGATGCATAAAAAGGTGAATGGACAAAAGCTATGAATGATTTGGAATGCAGTTTTGGACTTGCATTTGAAAAATTTGCTGTTTGAGTTTTGGTGTCTGAGAATAGCTTCATCAAAGATATCTGTTTGACAACAGGTCTCGGATACTATGTGATTTTGCTTTTGTTTTATGTTTTGGGATTTGTCGAAATCAGGGTGTTATTTCTTATGATATACAAATTTGAAAGTTAATATATTTCACCTTTGCACAAAAAATAAAATAAAAAATAACCGTCAGCGTTGGAAAATGTTGAAGAACTCTACTTTTCAAGTGCCCAAAATGGTTTTTTTTTACCATGGTGTCTTAAATCAGGAAGAACGTGTCTTTGTTTAAACATATATAGATCAACAGATGAGAATGTAAGTATATATTTTTTCCAACAAACAAGCTTTTGATATTCATATCATATCAAGTACTATACGTATAGGTAGTTATGTGAAAATATAAATCAAATTGCTATCTTTAAGGTCTATGTTTTATCGTATAGAATTTGCTTTTACATAAAAAGTTCAAATATATATTATATAAGTTCCCAATCAAAATATTGATATTGTAAGATGATCGTGAACATAATAATTATATTGTAGACAAATGATTTTGTCTTCATTCTAGTATATTAAGTAGCAATGTTTCTTATGTTTTACCTATGTGGGATACATAAAGTATTCATTACATCCAAAAGATTCTAGGCACATACACGTTTTAACGATTTCCTAGTGACCATGCTATTCGATATAAAGATCTCTCACCTGTCTATAGTTTATCACCGACATCATTTGTAGCGGGCTTAGTGGGCTACAAAAAATGTCGTCATGTTATCGATTTGAAGTGATACCATTATCGTGATCGTTTAAATTAGTGTTGTCGATTTTTGATGAATAAATCATTGAAGATGAAAAGTATTCTGTTGAAGATCAATCTGTTATGATTATGATGTCAAATCCAAAGGTACTTGAAATATGTATGGGGTTTTTAACGTTTTTCGTGGTGTTGTGTATTCAATGGTGGAGTTTGATGTTTTCAGTTTACGTGGTGTGTCTTTTAAATGGGAGATATGTGTTTTGCTTTCTGGTGCATATTAGTGTTGTATAATACAATCATAGCACACATATGTATCAAATATACCTTATTACAAATGACAAGCACACACAAGAGTAATGGCTCGATCGAGAATTGGAGACCATAAGCTACATATCTATTAAAATACACCAAGAGAACTTAAATTTTTCCTTACATGACTTCTTTTTCAATTAAATAAGAAGTTTGATTAAATAAATTACGAGTTAGCACGCAAGTACACGTTTCTACCTTTTTATTTTTGTGTGGTTTTTCATTGCGCAAAGATTGTGTCTGTGACTTTCAAAAGGAATGAGAATTTACTTGCTGAACAACTTTAGATTTGAGAGTTATTCAATTTGCATAATGAAGAAAATACGTTCATTGAGAAAGGTTTTGAGTCTACAGTCTAGCTTATCATGACCGGTTAAAGATATATATATTTTCGGTCGTTAGTATTTTGTCAAGTCTTATGGTGTTTTAGATTTGAGAAACGGATTGGGGCTGTCACATAGTCTCTACACAATAGGGATTTTATGTGCCATGCTTGAAGTTTAGTGTAGTTTTATAGTGTAATGTCTTAAGGTTTTCAGACTGATTGAAATACGTTATGAATTTTGATGCATCAAAGAAAGATAATTCATTGACTCAATTACAAAATTTCATGCTTTTGAGCGAATATTACCACCAAATTGAATGTATGTGGAAGTTATATTTATGTTCATTATGTAAAAAACATTTACACACATATAAAGAATCTAGCACAATTGGTCAAGAACTTATAAAAGTTCTTCAACATGATATTCTAGCATCGAGAAACATGATCTTTGAGCATCAAACAACAATTAGCACATGAAGTATCAAACCCTTTTTAAAAAAATTTATACAAAAAAATATTGGAATTTATATTAGTTATTGAACTAGAGATGTTCAAGATGAAGAAGCATGTTTTCATCTCTTTGCATCTAGGTCCAACAACATAATACTTATCTAATATTACACCTATCCGTATACAACAACTACATAAAATAACAAAAGTTTATCTCATTGACCTATGTGGGATCATAAATCAATACAACTATTCACAAAAACAAACATCGACCCCGTGTCAATAACTTGCTTGAAACAATTAAACATGAACAAGCATCATATATCATTATATCTCAAACAAATATAATGGTGATTAATTTATTAGCTCATCATTAAAATATTACAAAGTGTGAATCTATGGAAGGAAGGAACCGATACGAGGTTCATAAAAAAGAAAAAAAAAAAAGAAGGATACAAAGATAAATCGAAGCACATTGTAAAATTTATAGGAAACAACTTATACTAGCAACTGCCAATTATCAAGAATTTGGTGGCAAAAAAACACAAGAATAACCGTATCGTTAACTTGTTATTACATCCATATGTATTCTTCTTCCTATTAACTTAAATCATAAGAGGTCCTTCAACTGTTGATGCTTGAGTGTTTTAAAGTCCATTGTCGAAAAAATCTAGCACTAAAAGTTAAGAAATTGTATAAATTTTCGGGCTAATAACCTATTAAAGCATCATACTTGTCACAAAAAGCAGTTTGACGTAGCGAATAAAAAAAATAGCCTTTTGGCTACTAAACTTGAAATTCTTGTCTTCCTTTGAGTAATAATTCCAAAATACAAAATTGTAATGACTATTTTACCCTTGAATTTATAAAAATTGTATTCTTTGTCCAAGTATATAAATAACCCATTCATCTTTTAAGCGATTCTTCATTTGATTATTAACCCATTAATATTTCTCCCTCACCTTAGCCACGGACGGAAAACCTCCGCCGTCGCTTCACCACCGGCCACCACCCCACACCACCTACACCAAAACAATCCTCTCCACTCCCTCTACCCGATCCACCACCACACGCGCCCAACACAGAAAACAGATCCATCAAATCCAGAAGAGATGATCCATCAAACCAGTTTCTTTGAAGGTCAAACGCAAAAGGGAGTATCACCACTTTACCCAAGTGCCCTCCTAACACCATAGATCATCACGGGATGCTCTTGGTAGTGGTTATGGATGTTGACGCGAACCAAGAAGAGATGGTGATGCTCTAATCAAGACCAGAAAGCCTATACTCTTCCTTCCAAGATTACTCCTATAAATAGGAACTCAGTTTACAGGTTTTATCACTTTCACACATGAGCACAAATAAAAAATTAGGGTTTCGAATGGTTAGGGTTTTCTTAAAGTGATAGAGGGGTTTTGTAATTGGTATTGAAGAGAGTACGATTTAGGTTTCAATTTGTATTGATCTCAAGAACACCACAAGTAATTTGATTTTCTTTGGATTCAATTATTCCAATGTCTTGTTAATTTGTTTATGTCCTCATCAATTTCACATTTTTTTACTTGTACCGATTGTAAAAAAGTGCGAGCCATTGTTGTGTTCTGATACGTTAGTCTTGAGAATTTTTGTGATTGCTTTGTGAGTGAAATAAGACCGTTTTAAATTACACAGGTTTAAACAAGAAATCCCAAAGCACCTTTAAGTATTTTTTATTTATTTTTAGTTTAAAGGTTTTAATAAGCGGTCTCAAAATCTGTGTTTCAGAGGGTGCTTGCATTTGGTTTGGAAAGTGTAAATCTGCTTATTGCGTCTTCAAGTTGTGATTTCAGTTGTTGGGTGTCAAATTGCTTGGGGAGTTGGGGGTGTTTGGAACCGTTTTCAAAAACTGGCCTTGTTGCATTCTGATACAATAGTTTGGGATTTCTTGTTAAACCTGTGTAATATATGTTGTGACTTGTCCTGGTTTTATCTTCTTTGATAATCTGCATTTAAGTTAGAATGGCCAACTCACCCACCACGTTGATCTTCAAGATAACATGATTTAATTACTTGGACTATCGACTAATTTTTCAAGCAGCAGGACTATTTTTGTAATTTAGCCTAGGGATGATGGATGCAATTTTCGCAAACCCACAGGGACCATTTCTGTAATTTGGAAGGGTAAAATGGTCATAATACTCAAAGGAAGACAAGAATTTCGAGTTTAGTAGCCAAAAGGGCTATTTTTTTTATTCGCTACGTCAAACTGCTTTTTGTGACAAGTATAATGCTTTAATAGGTTATTAGCCATAAATTTTCCAAGTAGAGGGTCAAA
The DNA here is from genome assembly GCA_022545495.1 of Chrysanthemum lavandulifolium. Classification (NCBI taxonomy): domain Eukaryota; kingdom Viridiplantae; phylum Streptophyta; class Magnoliopsida; order Asterales; family Asteraceae; genus Chrysanthemum; species Chrysanthemum lavandulifolium. The sequence goes on along the minus strand of CM040244.1, from coordinate 19,572,200 downwards.
GTCACTAGACCTGTTGATTTAGTGACATCGATAACTACACATATGTGGGTAAGGGTGTTCATCGGTTCGGTTTTTGGTTTCGTGGGTTGTATGGTTCGGGTTAATCGGTTTGAAAATTTTAAAAGTCTAATCCAAAACCAAACCAAACCAATTTTAGAACGGATAAAACCAAATCATACACCAAATTGAAATTCGGTTTGGTTTCGGTTAAAACCAAGAAAATTAAAAATATAATCTAAAAGTTACAAATAAAAACCTAAAAGTTCAAATAAAATTTCCAAAATCAAAATGTCTCACAAAGAGCTTAAGTAAATTATGGGAGATAGATGATTAGATGATGTGTGAAATTATGGGAGGAGAGGATACGATATATGTGAATTTATAGAAATCAAGTAGGTTAATTGCTCTGAAGTCCTAGATATCAGATATGCATCAATCCCCATTTAAGGAGTGGTTAGTTTATAAGATTTTAATTTATTAGGATTTTGTTAGGAAGATAATTAGATAAACATATAAAATCTGTATATATATAATTTGATCTTTTTTGTGTGGATAGATATATATATTTGGTTTTTTCGGTTTGGTTTGGTTTAGTATTTGTCAAACCCAAAACCAAACCAAACACCAATTAAATACTTCGGTTTGGTTTTAAACCAAACCATACACCAATTAAAATTTTCGGTCCGGTTTTATTCGGTTTCGGTCCGATTTATATTTTGGTTTGTTCGGTGCCAAACCAAACAATAAACACCCCTATATGTGGTAATATAGTTATGACAAAATAAAAAAATTTATGAAGTTATATGAATTTACAAATTGTGAGTATAGAGTGACTGAACCTTATATTCAGTACTTCCATAACCACTATTTGTAAACATAATACTACCTCACGCATATAAGCCATATACTCTATGGTATATTGGCCTCTAATATTTTCTTTCTTGAACCAATGCGGGACTAAATGTTAAAATGGTTGAAATGGAAAAAGAACTAAAGGTAGCTAAATATAGTGACCCGTGCAGTTTTAATAATTCAACATGCACCATATACATGCATGCATGGCCATCATAGACCGTTTATCTTAAAAAGCGAATAACTGATATTTGTTTGTATGCATATGATAAGCAAACATCATTTATTGAAATGACTCTCGAACTTCTGCGTAACCAAATGACTCTTTTTAAGCGGTCACACACTGATCCTAAAACCAGCCGTTCAAGATTTGATTGTATAAACACAGATAACCAAAATAACTCTTTGATTTATAATAGGAAAATAGCTCAAAACCTATTACATGTTTATACAATACTTTGTATGTATTTGTGGTGTTCTAAACTCAAAGGAAATGCTTCTATTTATAGGCTTCAACTCTTCACAAGTAGCAAGCAACTTGCTTATCTTCAACTTGCATAATCTGTATTAAATCTTGGATAAGATTCCATATCTTTCATAAGATTTCCTATCTTTTTCAAATTGCATATCTTGGACAATATTGAGCCATTATTCAACACTCTTACTTCTTTGACTTAGAATTCCAACAATCACCCCCGAATCTCTAAGTCCTTCTAGAAATATCTTTGATTCCAATCAAACTCCGCATTTCCTTGAACTTGATTCGAGCCAATGGTTTCGTGTAAAAATACAGTTTCATCAATATCTTCTTGCTCCATAAAATTGCTTTCTTGGAATTTTGGAGTCGATCCGGACATTTACGCGTAATGGCACGATTTATCACATCGTAGCATTTAATCTTGACGGATGAACCGGATCCATCCGACCCGTATCCATCTTGATTAATAAAATCCTTTGACGGTTATTAATTCCCACTTCCCTTTCCTCTCGATCCGGACCAGCGCCACCACGGAACCACCACGCCACCACCGGCATTCCTACTCGAACCACCACCTTGAGCGAGTAAACAATACCCTTTCGCTCGTCTCCACCATCTTCTCCACGAATCCGCTCTTCATCGCCTTCAACCGACCAACTACATCTTCGAAACCTACTTTCTTTAGATCAAGAACCTGCTCAAGAGAAGCAACAAGATGAATGAACTTTCGTGGCACCACCTTCAACAGCTTTTTAACTAGTTTCGATTCGTTTATAGTTTCCCCCGGCGACCGGATTTCGAGGCGATTCCGGCGAGTTTTCCGGCGAAAACATCAATGGTCTCGGTCTCGTGCATCTTCAACCGATCAAACTCAGAGTTTAAAGTCTGCAACCTTGCTTCCTTCACTCTATCTGCTCCAACATATCGAGCTTTGATCGATTCCCACACCTTTGGACTATCGACATCACCAATCGCATTATCGAGTTTCGAGGATTGCTTGATGCAATCCCATCGCCAGATTAGTCTTCTCTTCACTTTCTTACATTCTGGTTCGATAGTTAACCAGGCTTTGTGAATTCTGAGTACTACCTTCATTCGTAGGGCCCAGACTGTGTAATTCGTGGACAATAGCATTGGACAATAGCATTGGACAAGCTACCGTGGTTGTCCCGACCTCCTTCACCCTCACCGGTGTAGGTCGTCCTTCGTCTTCAACATCTGACATGTCGTAGTTGTACTCCGGTCTCCTTCCCGATCACCGGGTACGTATTCAAAGCCCCTTTACTCTAGCTCTGATACCAATTCTAGATTTGATTGTATAAACACAGATAACCAAAATAACTCTTTGATTGATAATAGGAAAATAGCTCAAAACCTATTACATGTTTATACAATACTTTGTATGTATTTGTGGTGTTCTAAACTCAAAGGAAATGCTTCTATTTATAGGCTTCAACTCTTCACAAGTAGCAAGCAACTTGCTTATCTTCAACTTGCATAATCTGTATAAAATCTTGGATAAGATTCCATATCTTTCATAAGATTTCCTATCTTTTTCAAGTTGCATATCTTGGACAATATTGAGCCATTATTCAACACTCTTACTTCTTTGACTTAGAATTCCAACAACCGTCTATAAGTCTGACACCTAAAGTGAACCCTAACTTCAAACCAAACGACTCCAAATACCAGTTTTTGAACATGACGCCATCCCTTTGTTTTAAATTTGTAGGATGCGGAATCACTCAAGCATGGTTTCGATCGCTCAGCTTCGTGGGATAATAATAATATGTATGGATCTTAAATAATCTTGGAGGCTGTTTTATTTGATAGAGTATTAATAGTTTAAATAAAGAAATTTTTCATTACATTAAGAAATTATCTCAACAAATTTCCTTACTGTTTAAGGTGTTATTGTTGATTTGTGTTTGATATATCAATGAAGAACATAAGTTATTTATTTGAAAATGAGTACGATTGAAGAAAAGAACGAGATTATTTTTCGACAATAGAAAGGTCTTTTAGAGACGTTAGTGGTGGTGATCAATGTTCACTTTTTAATATTAAAAATCTAAGAACAAATATATATTCCGGATCCATTAGCAGGAAAAGAGCTCAAATATTGTTTTGTGTATTGAACTCTCTTGTCAATAATGTATCCGAAAGGTCTTTTAGAGACGTTAGTGGTGGTGATCAATGTTCACTTTTTAATATTAAAAATCTAAGAACAAATATATATTCCGGATCCATTAGCAGGAAAAGAGCTCAAATATTGTTTTGTGTATTGAACTCTCTTGTCAATAATGTATCCGAAACATAATATTATTCTAGAAACATATAGTTCATGTGGACTCTTGTATATAACCAAGTCATCTTTCAATTCTCTAACCTATGTGGGATGTAATGCTAAGATGGTTATTATTGGAAATTGAAGCATATAACTTAGTAAATCAATATGCATCAACTAAAGATCTTAATATTCCAACTAAATCATACATTGATTAAACTTACTCCTAACATACAAAAAAAAATCACACTAGTTTATATGAGATATTGTTTTTATGATAATTTCAGCAGTTTTTTTGACAAATGCTTTCACTTAGAAGTTAGGACATTAGTTTATTAACTGTTTATATAGTGACACTTGGTTCAAATAAATCATAGTAATGTTGTGCTAATCTAATATATACCATTATATTTGGTTGCTCAGATAAAGGCGTTCGGTGTTTGTTTTGAAACAAAATAAACCGGTAAATGACTGATACCAAGTTTCAATACTGTTATTCAGTGACCGGTCTAACTTTACTACATACAGAAAAATGGGTTAATAAAGATTGTACGACAAGACAAACACTTGTTCGACTCTCTTTTGAGGTGGTAAATGGTATTGGTGTTTTTTCATGACGCACGGCCGCAGCCCATGCTTGTTTAAATTGCCCATTGAGTAAGATATCCATTTGCAGTTTTGCACAAAATCATTACCAAAATATATATGAATGCATTTATATGTTTAAATATATGTGGATAAGAATGTCTCTGTACTTTTTGTAACTACTAGTATGTCACGTTTTAATATAGGGCATATCTATTGTTTTGACATTAAAAAGAATATGTTTTTCATCTTCAATAACGAATGTGATATATTCTACACTCTAGTGTATTAGCTAGTGACAAATTTCATACAATGTATTAAGGCAAAATACAATAAGGATACATGTGTTTTCGCTATCGCAATAGGCATTTTTTGCCTTTTGAAGAAGTAACTAAGATTCTGCATTCAGTACTCTATCACTCACAACGCACCCACATGTTTCGACAATATGAAGTCAACTAGTTCCAGTCCTCGAGGAAACTCAGTTTCAATAGTGGGCATAGGCGGCTGTCAATGGCCGTCTGGTATGATATTTCCTGTACTTAATTCGGGGCCAAATGACATTAGGCTGTAGAAAAAACAATGAAATAGCTTTATGTTATTATCGGATTTAGGAATTTCGTGTAATAATTATATATTAACTATATATTGCAAGGGACTCGTCAAGTATTGTAAGGAAAAGTTTGAACTCCAGTGTTAAGAATAGTTTATACAGTTTTGTTAATACATATTAAAGAAAAATCGATTGCTTTATATTTTATAGAGTCTTTGATATTTGATTATCATTGATTATACTAAGATTGACCGGGTATGTTAATTCACAAACTAGACCGTGGGGCTTTTGCATATATATCCTCCTGAAAATGCAAAATTGCATATATATCCAAAACATGCATAAAAACATCGGTTGTTAAGTTAAAATAAAAACTGAAAAATTATGAACTTGTATATATTTTGGAGATGTTAGAAACATGCATAAAAACATCGGTCGTTAAGTTAAAATAAAAACGGAAAAATTATGAACTTGTATACATTTTGGAGATGTTAGAAACATGCATAAAAACATCGGTTGTTAAGTTAAAATAAAAACTGAAAAATTATGAACTTGTATATATTTTGGAGATGTTAGAAACATGCATAAAAACATCGGTCGTTAAGTTAAAATAAAAACCGAAAAATTATGAACTTGTATACATTTTGGAGATGTTAGAAACATGCATAAAAACATCGGTCGTTAAGTTAAAATAAAAACTGAAAAATTATGAACTTGTATACATTTTGGAGATGTTAGAAACATGCATAAAAACATCGGTCGTTAAGTTAAAATAAAAACTGAAAAATTATGAACTTGTATATATTTTGGAGATGTTAGAAACGTTGTCATTCAACTTTTATTTTGAACGACAGCAACAATGACACCCAAAGCATATACCACTTCTCAACACATTCATTTAGCATACAATTTGGTATATAATCTAGGAACCTTTTAATTTTTTAACCAATGTGGGATGTATGGTTTTTTATCAAAAAAGAATAAGCAAGGGAGTTAAATGTTGAAAAATGTGCTTTTAGTATTCTAATTCATACCACTTATATGTTTATTATACATCGTTTATGTATTAATGCATTCGTAGATCCTTCTATGGTGTACAATTCATATAATTGGTTTCATGTGGGTTCACTATAATTTCTTTGTTCCGTTATATTTGGTTAAGGTCGTGGGGAAAATCAAAGTATATAGAAACGACAAGTGTTTTGTTTCTTGAATTACATGCCATGAAGTTTAGTTTCGTTGGTAACGTAAAGTATTTTTCGTCTAAACTTGATTCGAGTAACTCACTCTGTTGTTTTAAGTGGCTTGTATCTTACTGTTTATGAATATCGTTTGTTTGTCAGTGTGTATCGTGAGTTAAGAAGTGCTATATTTAAGTTTATGGTTTTAGTTATTTCAAGATAAAAATCATAGTTACGATTATTACTTCCATGTGGATGAGCATGAATCTCAAGGTATGGTATGAAAATTAGAACTCGATCGAATGCTCTTATGGGGCTAACTGTGTCGCAAATTTAACGAATTGGAAAAAAATTTGTTCAAGACATGAAAGATTAAGTAAATAATCGGATAGGCTGATGCTCTTATCATTTGTAGCAAATTGTAAGTGACTTGTGTAACTTTACAAAATTACAAACATATGTTCTAGTCACTTTTGTGGTGATATGACTCATATCATAGGTTGTGATCCATTTACACATATCGGTGTAACAAGAAACATACAAGATAGATGATATCGAGTTTGATAACCAATGCTTTTGGATGTGAGATCATTCTTTCTCTGAGTACTCTGTCATCCCCAACACAACCACGTCATTTCAAATAAATATTGAATCGACTATAGTTCAAGGAGATTCAGTTTCACTTGTTGGATTGGTGGTCTATCTGATAATAGGCGTCTTATAACAAATGTTTTTCGGGACCTTATTCTCGACCAAATGATCCAAATAATAGGCTATAAAAATTGAAGTTTTTGGTCTAATTCACTTTCATACCATATCAGTTACTTAACAGCTTAACGCTAATCTCATCATACTTAGGTAACAACAAGTCTTATCTTTGACGTATGCGACATTGAACTGAAGATGCACAAACCATTGTTGTCAATCAGCATGTCGATCTAGAGTCTCGTTCTATCTCTTAGAAAAAGAGAGCCCGTTTTTTTGTTCACTAAAGATCAGCACAAGGAAACTTGATTACAATTCACCCCATAAATTGTAAAAATGAGCTTTATTAAACAAACCCGCTAACTAGAATCAGTTGCACAATCTTTATTTTGAATGGTAATAACATCAATCTATATCGTGGATTCTCTATTAAACAACCCCTTAATTAAAATTGTTCTTATTAGTGAAAAGTAAGTTTGTGTTACAAAAAGATAAAGAGTTCATATAGGTATTTAAAATTCATATTCTATACCAAATAATGTTAAAAAGGCAAGTCTTTGTTTAAAAAATTAGAGTTCATACAAGTTTTCCAGGTTCATATTATTTACACCAAATAGCTTTTTAAAATTTACCTAATGTAACTAAAAATGACCTGAAACCATAATATTAACTTTAACACATACTAACCCTATAATGTTAAAAAGGCAAGTCTTTGTTTAAAAAATTAGAGTTCATACAAGTTTTTCAGGTTCATATTATTTACACCAAATAGCTTTTTAAAATTTACCTAATGTAACTAAAAATGACCTGAAACCATAATATTAACTTTAACACATACTAACCCTATGCACTGTGGTATATAACGTAAGAAAGTTTTCTTTCATTAACCTATGTGGGACAAAGGTCGAGACAATTTCATAAAAAAAAGAGTAAACTACATTAAGCTAGTGAAAGTTTCTCTCATTGACTATATGTGGGACAAAAAGTTGAGATAGTTTCATCGAAAAATAGTAAGTATCTATTTCACTAATTAGGGTTGATACTCTTGCATCCGCAAACCACTAATAAAACATAACTAGGGCAGCTTTACTCCAAATATTAATAAATATGATAATAGAAATTATCAGACTATGCAAACATATTCTAAACTATTGAGGCACATGAATGTAATAACGACACTTGCATTTTTGTTATTGTAATATACCATGTTATGAGACTATGCAAACATATTCGACTATAGCACAAGACATCGATGAGAATATGAGAATTAGTTTCATTTTCTAGGCTTAGTGGGCCTGATATTATATATTTTGTTGGCTTGATTGTGGACAGATGATTCAATTTGATTGAACGATCTCATTGAATACTCTATCATCTACAACACCGCGACAACATTTCAAGCAATTTAAGTAATTTAACATGGACTAGTTTCAGAATGAGTTTGTATTATTGGGCTTCGTGAACTACTGGGCTAGCTAATGATAGGCCTTGCTACTAATTAACAACATGTTCGTGATGGTGGTGTAAAGGACAATTCGTTCATTGAGAAAGGCTTTGCACTAAATTCTTATCACGACCTGTCAAAATAGTATCTTCGGTCGTTTGGTTGATCTGTTGTTAAGTCCCTTTTTTGGGGTGACTTCTTTTTAGTATAATCTTATGAGAAGATTGTCCAGGATATACAACTATGTCAAGAACTTATACAAGTTTTTAACATGATATTCGAGCATCCAACAACAAATAGTATAGAAAGTATCACACCATTTAAAAAAGTTTCTACAAAATATTAACGAATTGTATTAATTATTGAAACAAGATGTAAAGGCTGTCGGGAATTATGGCCTACAAAATATGTCAAGAACTTATACAAGTTTTTAACATGATATTCGAGCATCCAACAACAAATAGTATAGAAAGTATCACACCATTTAAAAAAGTTTCCACAAAATATTAACGAATTGTATTAATTATTGAAACAAGATGTAAAGGCTGTTGGGAATTATGGCCTACAAAATTCACTAAAAATAGCCAACAACATAATACCAAATGTATGTTAACATATTTAAAGTATCAAAAGTATATTTCCTAGACCTATGTGGGATTACAAAACCATACAGCTACATGTAAAAACAGTTAAACATGGAGGAACTCATGTCATAATACATTAATACCCTGTAATTTGTATTATTTATGCTCGTATATAGGTTCTTATTTTACTTTTTGGATTCACTAGATAGATTATATCGAGTTTGAGAACCGATGCTTTTGAATTTGAGATAATTTCTTTCTCCGAGTACTCTATCATCTCCACAAAACCACATCATTTCAAATAATATCGAATCAACTATAGTTTTAGGAGCTTCAGTTTTGCATCTAACAAAGCATTAATTATTCCAATTTACTTTAATGACTTTTTGGTTAAATCATGTCTATATCGTTTAAACTTCAAAATAAAAATCTTATTGCCCCAATTTGTTACATCTATTTCATATTAGATAGTCATTTTGAGGTCGTGATCCTTCACGCTTTGTATATTAGCTAGTTGCCATTCTTACAGATGTGGCATCAAAACCTAAATTTTCATCCCGATATATTAAGGCACGTAAGTTTAATAATATCATATGCATCAATTCGATCGTTAGTCATTTCAAGTCTCTTGTTTCTTTTCTTTGACTTTAGTTTAGTTTCTATAGAGTCAAGTTGTAAGGTTTACAAATTGATTCAAGTATGTTATGAATTTTGTGTATCAAAAGGAAAGTTTAGTTGAATTACAAAATTTCAAGATTTTCAAAAAATGGCACCACCAAAATATATGTATCGCTATGGTAAGTGTGTTAAAATATTAAAGAATCTAGCACAATATGTCAAAAACTCATACAAGTTCTTCAACATGAGATTAATATTAGTTACTAGGCATGACAAAGAGCGCACAATTATATTCTAATTCTTAGATCTCAATCATGCCCAACAACATAATACCAATCTCAGCTAACTAGATGAGATGTACCATAATATATAAAGTATCAAACATTTCTTTCAATGACCTATGTGGGATAATGGGATTAATACAACTATTTGCAAAAACAAACGTTGAGCCCATGCCATTAACTTGGTTGAAACAATTATATATGAAACAACATCACATATCCTTATATCTTACATAAATATAATGGTGATTTATTAACTCACCATTAAATATAACAGTGATTTATAAACATAAATACATAATACCAACCTCAGCTTATTCGTCACCACGTAGCTCCAACACACACACTACCACTTTATTTATAAAACACACATACATACATACTTTCTTTCACACACAAAAACAAAAAGAACTTAACAGTCCAACATCAAACCAAACATCAAAACACAAACCAAAACTTGCTTTTGGTATGCATCGAACTCGGTCGTTTGAGCGACCCATTCATTCATTTTTCTCCCAACCGACCGACCACGTCTAATAGGCGACCGACACTGACCGACAAGGACTGACCAACCCATTCGGCCATATTTCAACTAGTCTAAAATATTACGAAACGTGAATCAATAGGAGTGAAGGAACAAGGATACCAATACAAATCAACATTGTAAAATTTAAATGAAAGTTCCACTTACTCGCGTATAGATCAATACACTCCTGGAACATTAAGTGCTAGATCAGCCCATTAAGCACCAATCAAACAGCCCTTAAACATCGTTCGTAATATTACTAGTTCATCTCGATCACTACGAATAAAAATTAGGTTGCTAAAGATTATACACAAACACATATTCGACTTTGTTTGTTTACCAACTTAGTGGGTTATAAATCCATTTTGAGATTGTGTCTTTACAGTTTGTTTGCATCTAACAAAGCTTTTAATATTCCAATTTACTTGCATGACTTTCTGGTTAAAAGATGTCGATATTATTTAAACATCAAAACTAAAATCTTATTGCCACACTTTATCACCTCTCTTTTATATTAGATGGCCATATAGAGGTTGTGATCCGTTCACACTTCTTATATATTAGCTAGCTGCAATTCGTAAAACATAAGTTTTTCATCCTAAATTATGTATTAAGGCAAATGAGCGTAATAACGACACATAAAAAACAAATTATCATAATTATTTTCATTTGAGATTTACTAGGTTCATTATTCACTATGTTATATTAACTTGAAAAAGTTCACTCTTTAATCGATATGAGACAAAACGTTGAAATAGTACGTTCTTATTGAAAAATAGTAAAGCGCCAAGAAATCGTATCAACTCATGCAATACCACAAATCTAATGGGTTGATTCTCATACCATCTACAACAAAACGAAATTGTCCCGAGCAGTAAGTGATTGTTGTAACTTTACTCCAAGTAAACCACATTCATGTATGACAATACAAACACATGTTCGATTCACTTCTGTAGTGGTAGAGGTGTTTTTATAACGCGAGGTCTCAAGCACCTGTTTTTCGAAAGAACAAAAAGAATTTATATTGATACTTGAGACCGGTGCAAGAAGAAACATATTCTCTTTTTGGGTAAAGGGTTCGTACCCGGTGAAGTATATTGAAACAAAAAATATGAGTTTCGAACAAAGAAGAGTGGTGATGAGCCACTCTTAAGGAAATAAAAACCACCGTGTTTGAACATGCTCAAACACCACGACCATAAACGAAACTAGAGCCACACACATAGATAACTAATGAAATACAATGACTCTAGACAACCTCGACATAATTACTCATGCAATGGCAGCTTCCAAATTCTCTTCACGTTTTCAACACGAGCTTTTTTCTTGAATCTGATGGACGCTAGCTTAGACCTCACCATGTCAACAATAATGTTCATTACCTCTTCAGCCTTTCTTGCTTTCTTCCCATGGAGCCTCTGATTCCGCTCTTGCCATACATAATAAGCTGTCGCAGCCACTATAAGTCTACCTACAATGCTCGTAACATTGTTCTTTTTTGCCATGGGTATTATCCAATCCATAATATCACTCCAAACTGGTGGTACATCAGGAAGTTCAGCCGCTTGAAGCACACCTTTCCACACAATAGCCGCAAAATAACATTCGAAAAATAGATGCTCATGGGTGTCGGGTTGAAGCTTACATAACGGGCAACGAAGCAACTTTAAGTCGACATCACTGCCAACGTCCCATTGCCTCAGGCGATCTTGAGTCTTTAAGCGTTTCCTCATAATAAGCCATACATGAATAGAATGCCTTGGAATTCCATAAGTAGACCAAACAAATGAATGCCATGCCACTTCAGTTTCACGATCACGAATAGCATGCCATATATCTCATACGATAAAGTCTTTAAACAAGCCATCATAGGACTTCAAGTATAGCACATCCTCTTGATTATTATGCAATATAGGAACTTGAACAGTAGATAGAGTAGGAAAACGAACTAACCAGGTATTAGGCCACCTCCATGCATTATCATGCACAATATCAACTACTTTATCTTGAATGGAAAACCCTCCTGTGTTGATAGCTCTAAAGGTGATATGAGATATTAGCGGCCCAATATCAGCCCATTGATCAAACCATGCGGAAGCTTTCGTACCATCACCAATTTATGCCAAAAAAAAGGCCTAACAATATATCGAATACTCAATAATTTCCGCCATCCCCAACTAATGTTTGAACCCATACTCACCTCCCAAAAACTTCTACTTTTGAGCTTGTACGCATGTATCCAACGGACCCACAACGTTTGTTTATTAGTTAAAATCTTCCAAACATGAGATGTCATTAGAGCCACATTAAACGATTCTAGCTTACAATTCCAAGACCCCCTTCGGGTTTGGGAAGGCAAACATCCTCCCACGCAACCTTAGCCTTACCCCGCTTCATATCCCCTTGACACCAGAAAAAACCACACATAAGTTGCTCAATATCATCAATAATACCAGCCGGGAGAATAAAAACAGACGCCCAGTAAACATGCATAGAAGAAAGGACAGAAATGACTAGCTGAAGCCGACCCGCAAATGAAAGCCACTTGTTCTTCCAGTCTCTTATTCTTTTCTGAACACTCTCAACAAGGAATTTACAATCCTTATGAAGAAGTCTTGTATAAATAAGAGGAACACCCAAATACTTGATAGGGAGAGTGCCTTCTTCAAATGGCATGAGATTGAGAATAGAATTTTTTACTTGAGTAAGCACATTACAAAAGAAAACGGTACTTTTAGGAATACTTGGAACTAACCCCGAAGAATCCTTAAACTCTTCCAAAGCATCCAATAAGATCCTAACCGAATGAACTTCCCCTCGAACAAGTAAGATAAGATCGTCAGCAAAACAAATATTAACTATTTTTTGTTTGTCGCATTTGTTATGATACTCAAAAGCATCATCTTCACGAATCCTACGCTTTAACATGCGAGTTAAGATTTCCATAACCAACGTAAAAAGATAAGGCGACATAGGATCACCTTGCCGAAGACCCCGTTTACCTTTAAAATATCCGTGCAAATCACCATTAATGTTGATAGAAAAAGATGTGCTAGTTACACATGCCATAATCCACTTGATCATCTTCTCATGAAAACCAAACCCAATAAGAATATCATTCAAAAATTTCCAACTCACCGTGTCATAAGCCTTTTGGATATCACATCTCGGAGGACCTCTATTTAGATGATAGTTATGCATTAACTCTTGAGCTAGAAGAATATTATCCGAAATACTACGACCAGGAATAAAGGCTGATTGATTTTCACTAACAATATCGTTAAGACTATCCTTTATGCGATTAGTAATGATTTTGCTAATACATTTGTAAATAACATTACAACATGAGATTGGGCGAAAATCATTTACTTTAGAAGGAGTAGATACCTTGGGAAGGAGAGCAAGAATAGTGTGGTTTATTTCTTTCAACAGTTTTCCATTCACAAAATAATCATGCACCGCACCACAGACGTCATTACCAATAACATTCCATGCCTTTTTAAAGAAAACCGACGTATAACCATCCGGACCTGGAGCTTTGTCGTTACTTATTGAGAACATGGCTTGCTTGATCTCCTCGTTTGTGACATTTCTGGTCATAGATTCAGCTTTAGATGCAATTAAACGACTACAAAATAGCCCATCATGATTCAAAGGAGTAGTAACACTTTCTGTCCCCAAGAAATTCATATAATGGTTTACAAAAACTTGAGGAACCTCACTACCTTCATAAACCATATTATCATGCCCATGAACACAGTCGATACGAGTTCGGCTTACCCTCGCTTTAACCGAACGATGGAAATAAGCTGAGTTTGAATCCCCGACTTTTAGCCACTCAAGCTTCGCTTTTTGCTTAAGAAATCTTTCTTCGTCTAACAGTGCTTGTGTAAAAGCTGTTAAGTACACAGCTTCTTCTTCTCGAAGTGTTATAGATGATGGGTTTTTGTCGAGAGCAGATTGAACTTCGTCCAGCTCACTTCTAAGTTTAGTAACACGATCATGAAGGTTGCCTTGAGCATACATAAGCCTGCGTAAAGGCTTTTTCATATTCTTCAAACGTTTTACTAAACGAAACATATTGTGACCAGGCACCTGAATCTCCCAGTTATCCTTTACAGCCTTTGAAAAATCATTTTTGTAGGCAAGAAAGTTAAAGAATTTAAAAGGCCTCGGCTTTTGTTTAGAAAACCTTCGAATCTTCAACACCGCTGGAGAATGGTCCGATATACGATATGGTTGAAATATCGCATGGGATCCCGGGTATTCTGTGGTGAGAGCAATATTCCCCATTACGCGATCTATCTTCTTCAAAATTCCATTACCCGACTTTGGCTTTTGGTTCCATGTGAAATGCAAACCTGATGAATTAACATCAGTCACTTCAATGTTGTTTACACACTCGTTGAACTCCTTCATAGAGGTATTCATGGCAGAAGAACCAAAGTACGTGTCTTCTAGAAATAGAGCCGCATTAAAATCCCCCATAATCACCCATGGTCTCCCATTAACGAACAATTTATGATGACATAGATTTTTCCATAATTCCCTTCGAATCTTATAGTCATTCGATGCATACACAAACGTACAATATAAGGCTTTTTGATCGGCTTTCAGGATAACTTGAGTGTGTATTGCTTGACTAGTGCATGCCAAAACCATAACATCAACATTATTATCATTCCAACCTAATATGATACGCGACCCTTTGCTACAATGCCTTCCATTAGAAGACCACTGCCATCTTGAGCAAACATTAGAGCACACTTTATCTAGCTTACCAATATTCACGTGGGATTCCAAAATGGCACATACATTTAAACCATTTTCGTTTATTACATGCCGAACCTCATTTTGTTTCAGGGTGCGGTTCAGACCCCGGATATTCCAAGAAGCGACGCTATACATTAGAGACATTTTCAGAGAGAGTGCTTGCCCTCTTGGTCGTTGAGTTCGTTTCAGTATCCAACGTCTCTTCACACTCCTGTTCTACATCATCACTATCTGAGTTATCAGTTACTTCCCATGCTTTTTCATTAACACTTCCCAATGTAGGACCCTCGTTCAAATTATCTCCACTTGGCTCTTCATTAGCCAATGATGCAAATGAGTTAACAACTTTGATAGGATCATTGCTTTTTTGAGTACCTGAACTGGTTCCAGCTTTTTTATACATGACATTCGTCTTAACAGTTTTGGGTTTCCAGCCACCATTCTTTTCGAATTGCTTTTTGCCTCTATTCCTATTCTTGACAGTTTTAAAACCATCATCACTTTCTTCCACTTGCTTCTTGGGGGCTTCTTTTGGAGTATGTGGGCATTGCTCAATGGAGTGGCCAAATAATTTACATGTTGAGCACATGGAGGGCTTCCATTCATATTCGACTGTGATCTTTTCACACGTATACCCCTCACCCTCCAAATCTGGGACAGCTACCACGACACTCTCTTTGAGTTCAAACTGAGCTTCAACTTCGATCATGGCCCTCGCGTACGAGTTCCTTCCCCATGACTCGTTACACATGTTGCACGTGTAAGAGTCTAGCATAATGGGATTCCCAAGTTTGGATGCAATAACACTTAACCCATCCGCTGTAAACGCGGCTAGAGGAACATCATGTAGCTTAACCCAAAGTGGCACGCGCGTATGATCATGTTTAGTCAAGGTGGACGAGGGGGTCCATTTATTCAAGATGATTGGAACAGTTCTTATCATCCAAGGTCCATTTTCGAGTACATCTTCCACTCCCTTCTCTGATGAAAACTTAAAGAAGTAGAATCCCTTAGCATTCATCATAATTTTCTGGATACCGAACTTACCCCACGCATTGAATACGTAATTTTCCACAACCGGAAATGCAATCCTCTTTCCGATGAAATATCCAAAAATGGAAGGGTTATTGTACAAAAAAGTCACTAAAGTTTGCGAGAAATTTGTCCTAAGTCACTATAGTTTAAAAGTTGTCATTCAGGTTATTTAACTTATTGTGACCGGTTATATTTGTTACTCTTGTTTTGGTAACCTAGAATTACCGGTAATAATACTACGTGGCAAATATTTTAGATTTCATTTTTATTAAAAAAAAATGAGTTAATATACAAATAAGTTACTAAAGTTTGTCAAAATGTTCATTTAAGTCACTATACGTTTACATTCTTTTACATTTAAGTTAATATACAAATAAGTTGCTAAAATTATGTATATTTTTATACGCTTTTACAACTTTTGGACGTTATTATCGTTTACATTCTTTTACATTTTGTCTGTTTTACAAGTTTTTTTACAATTTTGCACACATTTGTATTTTTATTTTTATTTATTTTTATTTTTTACATAATTGGACGTTATTAGACTTTTTGGAAGTAATTTTTGTTTTGATATGTTTTCATACGTTATTATACATTTTGGATGTTATTATCGTTTTGGATGTTGTTATCGTTTTTACATTTTATCGTAAAAGCGTATAAAACATACAAACGTTTTAAAGAAGATAAAGCATATAGAACATAAAACCATATAAAACATACAAATGTATGAAAATGAGCGAAAATGAACAAAACCATACAGTAATGTATGAAAGCGTAAAAGGTATAGAGAAAAGCGTACACACATATATAGAAGCGGATAAATACATACAAAGCGTGCGAAAATGGACAAACATATATACAAAATGTGCGAAAATGTAAAAAAGGTACGACACGAGAAATGCATACACAAGCGTATAAAAGCGGATAGAAGCGTAAAAACATACGAAATATACAAAAGCGTACGAAAATGGAAAAAACTTAAAAACAACGACAACAAATAAAGCGTTACTAGCGTATAAATCACGTATAAAAGCGTATGAAAATGAAGAAAAGCGTAAAAATACGAAAGCAGATAAAACATACATAAATGTATAAAAGCGGATAGTAACTTTTTTAAAGTTCAATAACCTATTTAATAAACCCGTGAACTATAGTAACTTGCTTGTAACATCTCAAACTATAGTGATGGCGTGGACAAGAGAACCGTAAATCATCCGGTTGCCCACCCCAGTAGTAACAAGAATGTCACTTTTTAAGCGTTGAGTAACCCATATAATAAACCCGTTAACTTGAGTAACACGAATGACAACTTTTAAACTATAGTGACTTAGGACAAATTTCCCGCAAACTTTAGTGACTTTTTTGTATAATAACCCAAAATGGAATTATTAAGCCTCTCGTTCACCTCCAAGACAGATGATTTCGGAATCATAGCTTCAAATTCACCATTTGTCGAGCCATTTACATTCACTTTTCTGAAGTTAACCTTCGTTGTGGACTTGTCGGTTGTTACAACATTGAGAAACGATTTCTTATGCTCTTCATTCACCACTCGTGTTGATTCATGCACCATGTGGAAATCACTCTCAGTCCCATCAACATTCTTCTCGACATTCCCACCCTTTGTAACATTACCAGCAGTACCATCCATACTCTTGATTGTATTATTAATCGATCTTAGTAACGAAGTTATGACCTCCTCTCCGGTATCGTCACTCATCACCCAAGCTCACTTTGTTGAGGACTTTTATCAAACAGGTTGTGTGCACCAACAAAGACTCAATGATTTAAAGGTGTTAAAATGATAATCAAGCTTCCTTTGATGACATGATTGAAATACTCTGGAGAAATCTCAGATCCAAAAAAAAAAATGGAAAAAATCGGCGCTAGGGTTTTTTAACTGGGTTAATCTGATAAAAATTAATTTGGGGAAATGATGGATATGTGATTTCGGAAGTGGGTTATAAAGTAATTGAAATTTGATGGATTAAAAGTGAGTTAATTTGATGACATTACCTGGAATCGCCATGGGGGAGTATCTTGTTGAAGAAACATATTCTCTTCAACACCCACAACAGTGCTTAACCACCTGATATCATTCGCAACAATTACAGTTAATAGACTGCATTATATAAAGTATCACAATTTTCTTTCATTGACCCATGTGGGATAACCAATCAAAACAACACGAGGTACGTTTGTAAAAGCCTTGTACATACATCAAGTCAGCTAATAAATATAGAAATTATCAGCTACTTGCCAAAACACATGTCGAGTTCTAGTCATAACATCTTAGAGAATAAAACAAATTAAGTATA
The DNA here is from genome assembly GCA_022545495.1 of Chrysanthemum lavandulifolium. Lineage (NCBI taxonomy): Eukaryota > Viridiplantae > Streptophyta > Magnoliopsida > Asterales > Asteraceae > Chrysanthemum > Chrysanthemum lavandulifolium. The sequence continues at coordinate 19,553,980 of CM040244.1, read as the reverse complement.
TCCTTTCATTCTTCTATGTGGGTTTGTAGAAGAATTAACGGGTTTGTAGCTCCTCAACAAACATGCGATTTTTATCAGTGATTTCATGTCGGTTTCCTCTAATATTTTTTGTTCTGCTTTCTTTGGTTGTGGTTGAGGGGAAAATTGAACACGTCTTCTTTTCTCGAATTACATGCCATGAAGTTTAGAGTGTTTGGTAACGTTACGTAAAGATTTTATCGCTGATTTCATGTTGGTTTCCTCTAATTTTTTTGTTCCGCATTCTTTGGTTGAAGTCAAGGGGAAACTTGATGAACATCAAAACACACAACACGACTTTTTTTTTTTTACTTGAATTACATGCCATGAACTTTAGAGTGGCGGTATGGTTACGTAAAGATTTTTATGTCTAAACCGATTTGAGCGGTGATGAGCGGAGTTGACCATTGCATTTTTTGTTTGTACTTTGTATCTATAAGTGGAAAACATATTTTCATTTGACGTTGGCTTAGACCCAATACACATGAAGATTAGTGTCGTTGGTATCGTAAAGTATTTTTCGTCTAAACTTGATTCAAGGAACTCACTCTGTTCTTTTTAGTGGATTGTATGTTATGGTTTACAAAATTGTTTGTTTGTCCATGTGTATCGTTATTTTTAGGTTTATAGTTTTAGTTATTTCAAGAAAAATATCATAATTTACGTTTATTACTTCCGGTATCATCCAAGCTTTCATTTGGTACAAAGATTTTAGTAATTACACTTAAACACGGTTGCAAAATCAACTCAACCATATACCAACGTTGTAGTAATTTCATGGTTCGAGGCATTATTATCATTATATCCTCAAGTAAAAGTTTAAAGTTTCGAGATTGAATAAAATATTTTTGTGCATAAAAAGAGTAGGAGTAGCCTCAAGAGAATTAAAATGGACTCTTAATCTTTATAAGGCAAAATGGATGATATCTAGTTTGAATACAAATGCTTTCGGATTAAATTTGTGATTTTTCATTGACCACTCTAACCTAGCGACACAATGTAGCTTGTTATGACAAAAATGTTTCCTAAATACACTCCACTTAGTAGGATTATGGAAGCTAGTTTTTTTTTACTTTTGTCATTGTAAATTCTTGTTCTTAATCTTTGTAAAAGAAAAATAAACAAATTATTTGTTAAAAAAACATAAGAGTTCATATAACTTTCTCAAATTAATTTTGGCCCTTATAATTTTTTTTTTTTACATGGAACAAGACGAACTTGAAACCATTATATTAACTTTACGACATTGATGTCAAATGCACTATCATATATAACTTAGTAAAAGTTTCTCTCAGTGACCTATGTGGGACAAAAAGTTGAGATAGTTTCATCGAAAAGTAATAAGTCTATTTCACCAACTAGTTGGTGGATTATTCATGCATCCGCTAATAAAACATCGTTCGAACAAGAATCTAGGCGACTTTACTCCAAATTATAAATTGGTTAATATAGATTATCGACTCACGCAAACACATATTCTACTTTCGTGCCATTGTGCTTGCAAGCTTAGTGGGTTATAACTATCACACATGATCAAAGGTAGTTACAAACGGTCACTAAGTACGATTTCAATGTCATTATGAGTCCGGATTTACATTCATTTAACCGGTGTGCACTCCTCGCCTCGACCCGTTTCAAAATTCCATATATACGTACTAAAATCGGGAACACTCTTTGTCTAGTCTCCTTCTCGTTGACTTGATTTAAATTAGAGAGACGAATTGCAGCCAGCACATATCATGTCTATTTAAGTTATTGACTTAACGTGTCATGAAGTTTAGTGTAGTTTTAAGGTTGTAAATTGATACAATTGTTTTATGAATTTAAAAGTATCAAAAGAAGATAAATTTATTTGTAAGCTGTATCTCTATTCACAATGGTAAGTTTCTAAAAATACGTACACAAATATAAATATTAACAAGAATCTAGCACAATATGCCAAGAGGTTATTAAAGTTCGTCAACATGATATCCGAGCATTGAAATACATGACACTTGAGCATCCAAAAACATTTAGCACAGAAAGTTTCACACCATTTAAAACAATTTCTACCAAAAAATTTGGAATTAATAGTAGTTGTTGAACCGTGGTTAAGAAGAAGAAGAAACAAGTTTTCATCTCTTCACAGCTGGTCCAACAATGTAATACTAACATCCGAATTTATAACTCATCGTATACAACAAATATATAAAGTACCAAAAGGTTCTCTCATTAACATATGTGGGATTATAAATCAATACAACTATTAGCAAAAACGAACATGGAATTTAAAATTACTCGCATATAGGCAATTGCCAAACATTATTTTTATTTTACTATAAAGTCAAGACGCTTAATTGGTTTGAGAGGCTTAGTATGTATTCTTGAAAAAGATGTTCCATTACGGTTGATATTTTACTGATAAAACAATATCTACGACTACACAAAAAGATGCTTGAGTCACTTTGGCGTGGTGGAAGTGGTGTTTTCTTAGAACACATGGATGATAATAGTCATAACTCTAGTTTGTATACCCATTCGCTTTTGCACAAGATAAGCTTTATGCTTTCAATATGAAAGCCTCTTTTTGTTTTAAAGATTCTAAATGAGACTGTCTTTCTACCCTTTTTACAACTAACAAAGATTTTGTACTAAAACTAAATCGTGTAGTTTTGTCTCGTTTGGTAGGATATCCTATTGTATATTGGGTCGTCATCTTTTGTCAAGTTTTTTGAGGTGGCTTGTTTTAGATTTGAGAAACGAATTGCGTCTGACGCATATCATGTCTATTCAAGTTATGGATTTAATGTTTCATGAAGTTTAGTGTAGTTTTTATGGCTTAAAGCTTTAAGGATTTGAGATTGATTCAAGTAGGTTATGAATGTTGATACAACAAATGACTAGGTACTAAATTTCAAGATTTTGAGGGAATGATATGGAAGTTATATCTCTGTTAACAATGTAAAAACATGGGTTATTATACAAAAAAGTCACTAAAGTTTGCGGGAAATTTGTCCTAAGTCACTATAGTTTAAAAGTTGTCATTCAGGTTACTCAAGTTAACGGGTTTATTATATGGGTTACTCAACGTTTAAAAAAGTGACATTCTTGTTACTACCGGGGTGGGCAACGGATGATTTACGGTTCTCTTGTCCACGTCATCACTATAGTTTGAGATGTTACAAGCAAGTTACTATAGTTCACGGGGTTTATTAAATAGGTTCTTGAACTTTTAAAAAAGTTACTATCCGTTTTATACATTTATGTATGTTTTATCTGTTTCGTATTTTTACGTTTTCTCCATTTTCATACGTTTTATACGTATTTGCTCGTTGTGTCGTTTTATTTGTTGTCGTTGTTTTTATGTTTTTTCCATTTTAAATGCGTTTTGTATATTTCCGTATGTTTTTACGTTTCTATCCGTTTTATACGTTTGTGTATGCATTTCTCGTGTCGTACCTTTTTACATTTTCGTACATTTTGTATATATGTTTGTCCATTTTAAATACGTTTTGTATGTATTTATCCGTTTCTATATATGTGTGTCGTTTTCTCTATACCTTTTACGTTTTCATACATTCTTGTATGGTTTTGTTCATTTCGTTCATTTTCATACATTTGTATGTTTTATATGGTTTTATGTTCTATCGTTTATCTTCTTTAAAACGTTTGTATGTTTTATACGTTTTACGTATAAAATGTAAAAAGCGTATAACAACATCCAAAAGCGTATAATAACATCCAAAATGTATAATAACGTGTGAAAACATATCAAAACAAAAATTACTTCCAAAAAGTCTAATAACATCCAATTATGTAAAAAAATAAAAATAAATAAAAATAAAAAATACAAATGTGTGCAAAATTGTAAAAAACGTGTAAAAGCAGACAAAATGTAAAGAATGTAAGCGATATAATAACGTCAAAAAGTTGTTGTAAAAAGCGTATAAAATATACACAATTTTAGCAACTTTAATATAAATGAAATCTAAAATATTTGCCACGTAGTATTATTACCGGTAATTCTAGGTTACCAAAATAAGAGTAACAAATATAACCGGTCACAATAAGTTAAGTAACCTGAATGACAACTTTTAAACTATAGTGACTTAGGACAAATTTCTCGCAAACTTTAGTGACTTTTTTGTACAATAACCCTAAAAACATTTATACAAATATAAAGAATCTAGCACAATCTGCAAGAACTTATACAAGTTGTATAATTTCTTCAAGATGATATTCGAGCATCAAAATACAAGATATTTTAGTATCGAAAAACAATTAGCACATAAAGCATCACACCACTTTAAAAAAATGTGGGAATTAATTTTACTTTTTGAACCACATAAATTATCACAGCATTTAAAAAGGTATAGGAATTTATATTAGTTCTTGGAAAGCATGAAGGCAAATGAAAACATTTTCATAAAAAATATGGGAATTTATATTAGTTCTTGGAAAGCACGAAGTCAAATGAAAACGTTATCATTTTCTTAGAGCTAAGTCCAACATCATAATACTAACTTCATATTACAACTTTTCATATACGACCAATATATAAAGTAGCAAAACTTTTCCTCAGCCACCTATGTGGGATTATAAACCAATAAAACTACTCGGAAAAATAAACATTGAGCCCATGTCATTAACTTGGTCGACACAATTAAGTTTGAACAACCATCATATAGACTATGTTTGACATATGAGATTTTGGAGAAATTATGTTTATTTTTACAAAAAATAAGCTATTTAAAAAATAATCTTTGTTTGACAGACAAAACTTATAAGAGATTATTATAAAAATAATCTTCCATAATCTCTTAAAATAAAAGTTTGGTTCATGTAGCTTATAAAAATAATCTATTTTTATAATTTTTTTCAGCAACAGCACCAGCACTAGCACAATCTATTTTTACCAAATATACCCATAATGGTGATTTAATAACTCACCATTAAAATATTATGAAGTGTCGTGAATCAATAGGAGTGAAGGAATAAGTGTACCGGTACAAATCAACATTTTATAAATTTAAATGAAAGGTCCAACTTACTCACGTATGGTGAGATGATTTTTAGCCAAGTAATTTAATAACTTTTATTATGATTACAAAGTGACAATGCGATTAATTGATTTCGTAGATCCTCATCAACGTGCGCTTTTTATCACTGATTTCATGTAGGTTTACTCTAATTATTCCCTTCTGGTGTCTTTGGTTGTAGTCGAGGGGAAATTCGATGAACATTAAAACATGCATTACGTCTTATATTTCTTGAATTACATGCCATGAAGTTTAGAGTATTTGGCATGTTTCTAGTTTCTACTTTGTATCTATAACTAGAAAACATATTTGCATTTGACATAGCCCAAACTCGATTGCTTTGTTAAACACAATACTCGAAGGACTCTATCTATAACTACAATACTCGAAAACATGTTTTCATTTGACGTTGGCTTAAGCCCAAACTCGATTGCTTCATTAAACACATTGACAATATTCGAAGGAATTTCTGTATCACCTACAACACTAAATATGTAATCAATAGTTCGAGGGTGGGCTTTAAATCATTGGGCTTGGTGTATGTCTGATGACGGCCTTACTGGTAACGTGATGGTAATTGACAATGGGAGAAAAATAGCACGTTGAAGTATCGATCCATATTAAAAACTTTTCAAGAAAAAAGAAGTATTTTTGTTAATTCTTGAATCTTAGTGGTTGGAGTGTTGAGTAAACTACTTTTCCTAATCTTAGTGGGTTTAATCTAAATTTTTTGTTCATCTATGTTTGGTTGTGGTCTTGTGGTCGTGGGGAAAATCGACGTAGATTTAACACGGGTTTTGTCTCTTGAATTATATGCCATGAAGTTTAGTGTCGTTGGTACCTTAAAGTAATTTTTGTATAAACTTAGATTCGAGTAACTCACTCTGTTCTTTTAAGTGGAGTATATGTTATGGTTTACGAAAATTGCTTGTTTGTCTGTATGTATTATGTTTTAAGCACTACTATTTATAGTTTTAGTTACGTCAAGAGAAAAATCATAGTTGAGACAATTACTTTCAGTTTCATCCAAGCTTTCATTATGTACGCTTTTGGTAATGTCACCTAAAACTAAGAAAAGCCGTTGCTCGATAAAAATGGGTGCAACATCCTCATGTAAAAGTTCATAGTTGCGAGATTTAACAAGTCAAGAATATGATTAATTGACGACTAGTTCAACTGTTCTTGCTTCCATTATTTCTGCAGATAAAGAGAGTAGGAGTAGCCTCAAGAAAATTAAAAATGTACAACAAGAAAGGACACTCCCAAATTATGTTATTGCAAACCGTGTAAAAAGGCAGTTAAGAGTTGAGAAAGATGCCTCTTTTACTAATTTTGTTGCTCAACAACACATTATTTATAGGACTGTCATTAGACAACCTAGTAGCCCAATAATATAAACTCGTCCCAAAATTAGTCCATGTTAAATTTATAATTTATGAATTTAATATGGACTAATTTTGGGACAAGTTTATATTTATGAATTTAACATGGACGAGACGAGTTTATATTATTGGGCTTGGTGGGCTACTAGGTTGTCTAATGATAGGCCTATAAATAATGTATTATTGATGGCTGGTGTAAAGGAAATTCACGGTCAAGACAAATGTCTAATATGATATTTTACTCATTATGAACATTTAGGAAATGAGTTAAATCACCAACCTCTTCTAAATGTTATCTTATGATATATGTTCACTGAGAAAGGACTTGAGGCGGAATTCTTATCGAACTAGTTCAAGTGGTATTTACAGTTGTTAGTTGTTTCAAGCACTTTGTTTTTTTCCGTTGGCTTTAGTGTAGTTTCAACAGTGTCAAGTTGTAAGGTTTATAAATTGATTTACGTGTGTTTAAATTTATGTATCAAAGAGAGAGATTACTTTAGTTGAATTACAAAATTTCAAGATTTTCAGAAAACGTTACCACCAAAATATATGTATTGCTACGGTAAGTGTGTTAAAGTATTAAAGAATCTAGCACAATATGTCAAAAACTCATACAAGTTCTTCAACATGATATTCAAGCTTCAAAATACAATTAGCCCAAAAAGACGAAAAAAATAGAGTAATAATATTAGTTACTCCCTCCGTCCCATATTATAAGTCCATATTGCTATTTTTTGTTGTCCCAAAATATTTGTCCATTTTATATCCCAACCAATCAAAAGAGATTTTAGTGGAGAGAAATGATATTTGATTGGTTAGTAGAGTAGTTAGTGGGAATTTATTAAACTTTGTGCAAAATGGAAGTGGACTTATAATTTGAGACGGAGGGAGTATTAGGCAGCAATGAGAATATTAGTTATTCTCATTGGGATAGGTGCTCATTGCATGGGGTCGGGTCCTTGCGGGAGGGTCCGGTTGGCATCCATAGGATGCATGGGACCAGAGTGATCCCACCGATCTTCACCTTTTGGAGAATATTAGTTATTAGGAAGCAATGAAAGTCAAAGAATTATATTCTAATCCTTTGATCTCAATCATGCCCAACAACATAACACCAACCTCAACTCACCATAAGCGATGTACTATAACATATATAAAGTATCAAAGATTTCTTTCAATGACCTATGTGGGATCAATAAAACAATTCGCACGTAAGTTTAATAATGTCATATGCATCAATTCGATAGTAAGTCATTTCAAGTCTCTTGTTTTTTTTCATTGACTTTAGTGTAGTTTCTATAGAGTCAAGTTGTAAGGTACAAAAATTGATTCACACGTGTTTGAATTTATGTATAAGAGAGAGATTACTTTAGTTGAATTACAAAATTTCAAGATTTCAGAAAATGGTACCACCAAATATATGTATTGCTATGGTAAGTGTTAAAATATTAAAGAATCTAACACAATATGTCAAAAACTCATACAAGTTCTTCAACATGATATTCGAGCTTCAAAGTACAATTAACCCAAAAAAATAGAGTATTAATATTAGTTACTAGGCATTGACTAGAATCAAAGAATTATATTCTAGTCCTTTGATCTCAATCATGCCCAACAACATAACACCAACCTCGACTCAACAGAAAAGGTGTACGATAACAAATATAAAGTATCAAACATTTCTTTCAATGACCTATGTGGGATTAATACAACTATTCCCAAAAACAAACGTTGAGCTCATGCCATTAACTTGGGTGAAACACTTATATATGAACAAGAATTATCATATATCCTTATATCTTACATAAATATAATAGTGATTTATTAACTAACCATTAATTATAATGGTGATTTATAAACATAATACCAACCTAGCTTATTCATCACCATGTAGCTCCAACACACTACCACCTTATTTAGATTATGCATGCAAACATACTTTCATCAACACACACAAACAAAAAAATCAAATACAAAAACACAAACAAAAAGAACTCAACAGTCCAACATCAAAACACAAACCAAAACTTGCTTTTGGTATGCATCGAACTCGGTCGTTTGAGCGACCTATTCATCCAGTTTTCTCCCAACCGACCGACCACCTCTAATAGGCAACCAACACTGACCGACAAGGACCGACCGACCCATTCGGCCTTATTACAACTAGTCTAAAATATTACGAAACGTGGTTCAATAGGAGTGAAGGAACAAGGATGCCAATACAAATCAACAAGGATAATTGATACGAAGGTCAAATACGATTGCAAATTGACAAGGCAATTCAAGGATTTGGTTGTGTTAAATGTTGGTTTCTAGTTTATTTTATATTTGTTAAGGTGTTATTATTATTCCAACTAAATCATTTAAAAATTCGTGCATAAAGTATCAAACCGTTTAAAGAATATTTTCTTTTTTCAAAAGGTAAAGAATTTATATTAAATTTTGAGCGTTGATGTAAGGATGTAAAATTTATAGGAAACAGGTTATACTAGCGAGTAGCGACTACTAATTATCATCAATTTGTTGGCAAAAACACACAATAATAACCGTATCTCAGCTCGTTAACTTGTTATTACAGCCATATGTATTCTTATTCCTATTAACTTAAACTAGATAAGAATCGATTTAGCATCATATGTCAAAAGATTATACAACTTCTTCAACATGAAATTCGAGTTTAAAAATACAATTAGCCCAAAAAAAGAAAGGATTTATATTAGTTATTGGGTACGATTGAAGACGGAAGAATTACATTTTAATTCTTACATCTTCACAACATGCCCAACAACATAATACCAACCTCAAACTCACCAGATGAGTTTTACAATAAAATATATAAAACATCAAAGGGTTCTTACATTGACATATGTGGGATTATAGATCAATACAACTATTCGTAAAATAAAAAATAAATAAATAAATAAATAAAATAAAAAAAATTAAAAAGCTTTGAGCTCGTCTCAATAACTTGGTTGAAACAATTAAACATGAACAAGCATCTTATATCCTGATATCTCAAATAAATATAATGGTGATTTTTTTATCAACTCATCATTAAAATATTACAAATTGTGAATTACTAGGAGGAAGGAACGGATACCAGGTTCAACAAAAAGAGAAAAAACAGTAAGGATACCAACATAAATCGAAGCACATTTGTTTTCTATTTCTAGTTTTGTAAAAATTTGGAAGGGAAACTTATCTCCACAAAACACTTGAAAATATAGAAAACGCTTTTAGTTAATGTTTGTACTTTCTATTTTGTAGAAGAGGAGGAGGGTTGTGTGTTAGAAAGGAAAACAAGGAAAACAACTAAAATTTGTTTTGTAGTTTTCCTTGTTAAGTTAGGAAATAGGGGATTTTGTGTTTTGTAAATCATTTTGTTGGAAAACATTAATTTGAACGCGATATCCGTTTTCCTTGTTTTCCACAAACATTTTGTAGAAAACAAGAGTGTCTTCCCTCAACTAAACGCACCCTTAATATTTCTATATCAATATGAAAGCACTTATTTTCTAATATCAACTCTTTATCAAGCAGTCGGTAAATATACATACTATACTTGTATTATAACGGCAATCTATTTATGAACATATTATACATCATTGCAAAGGTAGGCACACATACAAATTAACATATATTGTTTTCCTTTCATCAGTTGTTCATCATTTGAAGTTATTGGGATAATTGAAACAATGTTCGATTATGGTTACTTTGTGAGAATGAAAGTGGACTCTAGGATTCTACATGAAAAACTCTATCATCCGCAACATAATGACGTTGTTACAATTGATACAGACTCGACTAGCTAGGTCAAGCAGGAAAAGGAAGAGGAAAAAGAGAGATGACCCGCCACGCCTAAAAACAAATAGAAGTGGCTACAATTTCTTCTTTGTGGAAAAAACATGCCGAACTAAACTCCAGGTATGCTATGGAACAACCTGTTTCTCGAGGATTAAATGGTAAGAACAGACGTGCTACACAATTCTCTCGTACTAATTTGATGTCGTTGGTAGGTTATATCGGAAGTAATTATATGCAAAAACAGGTAAATAAAAACCCAGGATTTAAGGATTAAACCGGTAAGGAGAGGTACTTGGCTGAATATAAAGAAAAAGGCTTTCTAAAAAGTTATGATTTCAAATTAATTTTCTCCTATAATAAATTCTTAAAAATTTCATTTAAGAGCTTATATGATACATGCGAAAACATGATTCTCATGTTTAAAGTAAGAACAGACGTGCTACACAATTCTCTCGTACTAATTTGATGTCGTTGGTAGGTTATATCAGAAATAATTATATGCAAAAACAGGTTAATAAAAACCCAATATTTAAGGATTAAACCGGTAAAGAGAGGTACTTGGCTGAATATAAAGAAAAAGGCTTTCTAAAAAGTTATGATTTCAAATTAATTTTCGCCTATAATAAATTCTTAAAAATTTCATTTAAGAGCTTGTATGATACATGTGAAAACATGATTCTCATCTTAACACAATGATCAATATACACTATGGTATATACACTATGGTATATCAGCCATCAACAACTATCTTCTTTTTCATATGTGGGATAGAATGGCTTGAATAGCTTTTTATCAAGAAGTTCTTAGATTTACCCTTTGACTCATGCATAGCTAGTTAGTTACTATCCTAATCAATATGAGGTACGTGCTCACTAGAGACCGTGTATCTTTCACAGCTAGTCAAATAACTAAAACCAATTTTAAATAGCGTTATAAGTGACTGATGCAATTGGATTCTACTATAAAATCCGCTACTCCACAACATAATCCCGTCATTCCAAATAAGCGATTGTTTTAAAAACGAGGGAGAATGAAGAAGATAAACATAGGTGTGACCAAATTTGCCCTAAAACTATACAAAGCGTTGCTATTTTAATCCTTGGACTAATTGATAAAATAAGGTAAACAGGGTATATTAATCATCTCAAAATGACAAAATCTAAAGCATTATCTTAACTGAACAAGTTCTAAACCAAAAAGTGTGTAACAACAAAACTAAATACATATTTGTGACCTTGTAAAATTACTTTTGTTGAATAAAATATATAAAAAACTCTTTTTTATCAATTTACATACTGTGCTTGACTGTAAAACTTAATATTGTTTTTTCAGTTTCTGTTAGATGTAAACGACAACCTTTAAAAAAGGAAAGATTTTACCTGGTTTGGGTCAATGTGACAGTGAGTTTAAATTTCTTAGATTAGTCGGTCAAAATTTTGAAAAGCATAGTTATCCAAAAAATGGTAATACATATTTTGTTTTTCTAGAATCAAAAGTTTTTACAAAATAAATTTTCAATACGTTTGACATGCAAATTTTGTGCAACAAACAAAGCATTTATTATTCTAGCTACATCCGAAGTTGAATCTTCTTGACAAATGTAGTAGGTGATTTAATTTAGGGCAAATCGTACAAACATATCACGCTTTAGGTGAGTTTGAATTTTAGATGTTTAACTTTATTTTTTTCTTTTATTTAAGGTATCAAAGTTAGAGCAAGGATCAAATAAGAAATAAAAGTAAAATGAGAAGAATGAGAAATAACCACAACCGCACATTTCAGATGCATCTACAAAAAAAGATGCATCTCCCATGAAATTCTCCTTCTTCATTTAAAATATGTGGCTAAAAACATTTCTCATTCTTCTTATTCTTATTTGTCTTCTTAATGGATCCATTCCTATCAAAGTTATTTTGTGTAATGCAATATTTTGCATTTAAAAGTTATTCTGGACAAAATATGTCTAGTAATCGCTTTAAAAAAACAAAAAAGATTTATATTGAGCAACAAAAAAAAGACTTTCATACCGAGAAAAAATATCTAAGTACCGAATATTCACATTGAGCTAACATGCAATTTTCTTTTTATGTTATCTATGTCAATTCATTTTATTTACTTTAGATGATTTATTTTGAGTTTCTGGTGATGTGTTTTACGTTGCTTCTTTCAGATTTGTTTTTAGCATATACACGGATATCCTTTTCCATCTTTTTTACTCCGTAGTATGCAATAGGTAATAGTTTATTAACCTTTCAAAACTAATTACTAAGTTAAAAATAATTTATTAACCTTTCAAAACTAATTACTAAGTTAAAAAATATTATAAGCTCATGGAAAATGTCATGAATGGTAAGAAAAGACACTGAATCTTCATTTTATTAGTGTCATTTTCATACCATCTATGAAAAATATTACACTAATCCACAAACAAATCTTACATTTACGATACACTATATTAGCAACCAACATTTTCTTTCTTTGTCCCACATGTGGGATCGAAAGTTGAAGTGATTCTCATTTTTAAGGAAAAACTAAGGTACCATCTATACGCTCATTTATTAATGAGTAAAGACCGTTTATATCTCAATGCTGTTAACTGATTGATACATGTTTATGTCATTGTGTGCAAGTTCAGTGTGTAAAACTCAAATTTTGCAAAATATCAGCTTTTGAAATATGAGGGGATCTCTTTGTTTAAACATTTGTAGATGAAGTTGAGTCTATACAAAGTTGGTTAAAAAAATAAAAAGTCCGGAACACTTTTATGAACATTAAATGTGCTAATAAATATTAAAATGTTGTTAAAAAAATAATAAGTAAGTTCCAATAAAGTTAACGAGTTTATATATACATTTTAAATGGTTATTTGTTGCAATTAAATTAATTTTTTTACATTTAAGAGCAACTATAAACCAGTGAAAACAGTATAATAATCAACAAACAAGTGGTCCATATACAATGCAGTTTATAAGCATGGTACATTTGTGTTCCTTAACCAATGTGGGATGCATGGTTGAGATTAGGGATAAGCACGGTACAAAATTGGTACCGAACCGGCACCATTTTGGTGGGACTTTCGGAGGGTACATGTCCCCGTAGAAAGTATTCGGCGGGGACATGTCCTCGCAGAAAGCCTAAAAAAGTCCCTTCCAAAAGTGGCTAATGTTGTAGTGATTTACGTTAGGTTCGGGTTTTAAAAAAATATTTGTTGCTTTAACATTACAAAAGTCATATTCTGTTCGTTTAAGTATTCATGGTGCAACATTTAAATCTATTAGTATCCACATAAACGAGGACTTTTTAGATAAAGATTTGATTCATCTACTTGTCAAAAAGTACTGGATTAAGCACCTATATATAGAACCATGGTCGAAATTTTTTGCGGTCCTTGCTATGCCAAAAATGGATGGCAGGAAAAAGAAATTGAAAGTAAAAGTTAAGAATTGATATAAGTTTTCGATGATGAGCTTCATATGTGAAACCGATGAGTTATATTTTCCACATATTGAAAAGACATCAACGAAACCATTTTACCGATCCAATCACATATGATGTCCATACACTTTGTCATATAAATTACCACCATTTCCTTTCATTCTTCTGTGTGGGATTAAATGTTGAAATTGTCATCATAAAGGGAAAAAAAAGTACTAAGGTGCCTATATTTTTTTGGGTAAATATTTTTTACCCCGGTAAATGCTATATAAATCAAGAATAAGTGCACGCGATATGGCAAAGTACCAAATCGACTATACAAACACACGCACCAATTGTGCTTCTAACAACATCAATAAAGTGACACGCCACTCGAAAGATAGACTAGGAACTAGATGTTTCAAAAGAATAGAACATGACCAACGCTAAAGCCTAGGTCAAGAAACTGCACTAAAGAGCTATATGATCATGCATAAGAGAACGAGGTAAATCCCACTCGTCCATAACTCTTCCCACTTCCCACACGGCTTGACTTATTGTATCTAAACGAGAGAAGCTTTAACCGAACAGTAGCCATAATCGTGTCAATTAGTTGCTCCATCGAACGTTTTGTTTGCTTAAAAAGACGAGAATTTCTCTCTTGTCAAACACAATAAACCGAAGCAGCCAAAACAAGTCTCGCAACAATGCTATCAAAAGAGCGTTTATTAGCAAAAGGAGAAATACCATTTAGAATCGAATCCCACAAGTCTGAGACTTGACGGAGACCAGCCTTTACCTTCACACTCGACCACACTTGTGAGGAAAAACAACACTCGAAGAAAAGATGTTTATGAGAGTTTTCCTGTATATCACACAACGGGCACTAATTTGAATAATTCATGTGATATTAGTTTTAAATCACATATGATACATGTGATATTAGTGTTAAATCACATATGATATACATATCATATGTCACATATGATATACATACCATATGTGATTTAACACTATATCATATGTGATTTAACACTAATATCACATGTGATATTCAAATTAGTGTTTAATCACATGTGATTTTTTTCATGCAAATTTCAGTAACAAAAAAATGTAAAAAAAAGTGAAAAACACGAAGAAAAAAAATTGTCGAAATTATATCAAAGCTCCTATCTATAGAAAGATAACTAAATACTTGTCGTAATGGTATACTTTTTCCGCTTAACGAATAACGGTTTGAAAGATATTAATATTTTTTTTAAAAATGATGAAAGTGGGTTTTTTAAATTGTTTAGATTAATCGCATTCATTAGATCAAATAAAAATAGAGAGATGATGAAGTGTGGAGATTGATCCTTTGTAATATAAAAAATATTTTGTCCTCAAAGGATCTTAAATCAATAACATATATGTCACTTTATTTATAAATATAATTTATGAGTTTCAAAATGAAAAAACAATTTTCTGTAATATGTAAATTAATACACGAGATTATATATATATATATAGTAACGGCTCATATTATACATCTATATGAGATTAAGCAACTCATGTTATCAATCTTTTTAGGTTATCTCGCATAGACGATTATAAAAATCGCTCCAAACAAGAATTTATTGGTCAACCTTTGCTCACGATATGAAGTTGATTGATAAGGATTACATGACTATACAAACACAAGTTCGAGTCACTTTTGAGGTGATAATATCATGTTCTATTTCTTAACGCCGTGTCTCAAGCACCTGTTTGTTTGCTTGCTATGTGTTCAACACATATTGCCTCAATTTATTGTATGTTTAATATTGGATATAGATTGTAATCCATTTACACTTCATTGTATTGTAAGGCACATAAGTCTAGTAATGAACATCAATCTTTGCTATCGTAATCAACATTATTTATGCTCATTTAGAAGTTGTTTTAATCTTCTGAAGTCACTATAGATTATATTATGCTTTTAGATTTCAGATCTTTTTGTTTCAAACATTATAGAATCGACTATATAGTTCAAGGACATTCAGTTTCAGACTTTCAGTTGTTGGGATGATGGGCCTGTTTGAGAACTGTGTTTTCCTTGATAATGGGCCAACTAAAATGAGGCTTTGGATTTAATACCATGTCAGATTGTCAGGTATTAACTTGTAAGTTGTAACGTAATTTTGTGTTGAAGAAATACAATATAAATTACGGGATGAGTTCTTGTAAAATACTTGTTTAATTAAAAAAGAGCATGATACAACAATGTTAAGACACGTGTCCTCTTATTACAAGGGTAAAATAAGTTTACTTAAGCTGCCCTTATTTTTAGCATGAGTTACAATTTTAAAGTTTCATGGTACGTAATTTTGATACAAAGGTTTTACAATCGACACATGTCGCATTCTTATATAATCAACACATGTATTTTTATGCTTAATTTTTTTTTGAATGGAATTTAGATGTGTTTAACTAAATTATCTCAATTTTGTTTTTTCTATCGGGTAATAGCCAATAGGATAGCTTAATTTTAACACGTGACAAAATGACACATGCACTCTCATTGTCCAATTTTATTGCTAAACATTCCTTTCTCAGTTTTTTTAAATCTCTTCTTATATAAGAGAATAAATTTAATTTGATATTCTTATGGTAACCAAACCACTTCAAAACTATCTATTAATCAAGACTTATTTGCTCCATCTACAACGTAGTATACAACCAAATAACATTTCAATACTTCAAGCAATGAAGTCAATGAGCAAAATTTTATTCTTTTATGTTGAAGATGATCAGCAACTAAAGATACTTCATTGCTTGAAGTATTGAAATGTTATTTGGTTGTATAACGTTACTGTATAGTTATTGTTTTTTACTTTTAGTCACTCTAGTGTAGCTTTTAAATCTATTGTTACACCCACAAAACTATTCATAGAAAATTACTGTTAACTTACAAAAACATTTCACAACTAAAAATTTAGAATTCATGTTAGAGTATTCTTTTAAAGAAGGTTTAGAGGTCATATCAATTTCCAGTTGCTCTAGATCACCCCTGTAAAATTTTTATTTGTTTCATTTACAGGGTCGATACAGTACAAACTAAAAACATGATATTAATCAGAACACAAGTAAAACATATACGCTATGGTATAATAGCAAGCAACATTTATTTTCTTTTTCTATGTGGGATTGAAAGATTGAAATGGCTTTTATCAATAGTTGCTTAGATTTTCTCTTCACTTTTGCAATATCTTTTGGGTTTTTAAGTATCCGATCTATTAATTAATATCATCGGTGCTCACCATAGACCGTTGCCAATTGGAATACTATTAATAAGGGACTGTTGCAATTGGATTCAGATATTCTACAAGATATACCCTCGGGCTTTAAATGTGAAAATAATCGGGCTCAAGTCGAGTTTGAGATGGCGAACCGAGCTCGAGCTTGAAATCCATAGCTCAACCGAGCTCAAGTCAAGTTTCGAGATTGAGTTATAGTGATCGAGTCAAGTTCGAGCTTTGCATTACTCGGCTTGACTCGTTTACACCCCTAGTTCACCCTCTACAAGCACTATATGTAAACATTATACTAGTTCACTCACATATAAGCCATATACACCATCGTATATTAGCTATAACCGTTTTCTTTTCTAAAACAATGTACCAGATACATGGCCATCATAGACCATTTATCTTCCAAAGCTACTCGAATGACGTCATTCCTTTGTTTAAACATTAATAATGAAACAAAATCAAATTTGTAGATTTATTATCTATCTTTTTATAAAATAACTTAAGATATTATACAACTTAACCAACATGAAACAATGCGGAATCACTCAAGGGTTGGTTTCGATCACTGAGTTCCGTGGGCTAATAACAACCTGTTATGAAATGCATATGTTTGGATCTAAAATAATTGTTGGAGGCGGTTTTATTTCCGAGTATTGTTAATTGAAATAAAGAAATTTTACCACCGTCATTCACATCTCTTATTTCTTCTTCAACTTGTAAGTGTGTGTGTTTTCTGGTAGTCTATTTCTTAATTTTATGGTGACCCTTTCATGTGGCCGATTGGAAAAGTCACCGGTGACTCAACCTATTGTTTAATCCTATGGCATCGGCCTCCGACGACGATGTTGTTAAAGACTCGTCTCTCTTTTGGGAAACACTACGTAGTTTCCATAACTTATTGGGCACCAAACTCATGTAATATATCCTCTTTATTTTCCTTGTTTGGTTTTATTATATAGCTATTATTAACGACTTGTTTTTATTTTTCACTACAAATTAGTCATCTTTGCCATGTGTGTTAATCATGAATACAGATTTATTTATGAGCTAATGTAAAGTTGGAAATGATGGGGGTTTTGTCATAGGAGGAAAGGAACTAAACTTACACCTCTTACATTTTTTTGGATTCTCATCAACTACAACAACTGCTTTCTACGTACAAACATATATTATGTTCCTCTCATCGGTTGTTCATCATTTGAAGCTATTGGGATAATTGAAACAATGTTCGAATATGGATATATAGTCACGATGCAAGTGGATTCCGAGACATTACATGGAGTACAATATCATCGACTGAAAAATGATAGTGTTCAAAAACCAAAATAATATGAACATTCTTAATCGAATTAATCTATTTTTGTTTGCGTTTTTAATATTGGGAAAGTGAATCGAGATTTAGTTGTAAAGATATGGTTGATAAGTCGTGAATCTTTTACATATAGACATTCTTAAAGCTAACGAATATATCTTTGAAATTCCATGAGCCAAAATTTGATATAAGATTAGTTTTTCTAACTTCTAAAATTACTTCACTAAAGAAAAAAGTTAACAATTTATATTAGTTTTCAAGCAAGACATTCATCTGCTAAATAAATGAGTAATGTTTTCATTCAGCACGTCAATGTGTTACATGAAAACAATATATTAATCTTAACACAAAAGATACATATCCATTATGGTATACTAGTTGGTACCAGCGCACGTGTGCGATAAGTATAGTTATATGTGTTTGCTTACCCGTTTAGTGAATTCGTTTCACAACACACGAATGTATATGTGTTAGTTGTAAGTGTTTGTTTGGGTTACCCGTAACTTTCCGTAGCTTTCCGCGACATCATTATTCCGCATACGAAATACCCTCGCAATCTCTTACGCGTCAAACACTACCCCAAAAGTATATGATTTTGACGAATCAAGATTATATTGATTGAAATAAATGAAATAAATGTTAAAGTTGTAAAAATTTGAATTAAAATAAAATAAACCCATTAAAAATATAAAAACTAAAAACTCATAAAAATATATCAAAATGGATGTTGAATTAAAGAGCATAAAATTTTAGAAAATATGGTGAAATTAGATTATAAAAAAATAAGTAGATAAAAAGATATTTTAATTTAAAAATAAAGATGAATTTTTAGTTGAGAAATGACACATGTCATTTTATAATTGGATCTCTTTATATTAATTTTTAGTGGTTAGGAGTTAGGTTTGAAGTTTGTTAGAAGTTAGGCTTGGAGTTTGTTAAGAAGTGACACATGTCATCTCATGATTGGAGCTCCTTATCTTAATTTTTGGTTAGAAAAAAACTATTTCCATAATAAGCAAGTAAAAAAGTCTGAATTTTTAAGCTTTCTAATTTTAGAAGGCCTAAATGCATTATAAAGTAGTATAGATTAGCCACCTACATTATTTCTATTATCTAATCTATGTGGGATATACTAACGTAATATACCAAGTTTTAACCATGTTTTGTACCAACGAAGAATGTACTTTGTTCCGATGTACGAAGTTAATACAAGTTTATAATTTTCTAAGCCAAAAGTTTTGGCAAGATAGGTTTTGGAAACTATCGATCTTTATTACATTAAATCATAGTGAACTGAATTTTAGATTAGAAAATCCATCATTGAAATTCAAGTATCCAACTTTTTCACAAAGTATTAAACCTATTCCATAATCCAAAAAAATAAATAAATTAATTAATTAATTAAAAAAAAAAAAAACCCTCAGTCTTTGTAAATGTAAAGTTTTTAGTCATAAAAAAACAAAAGAAAAAGGAAAATCAAGGGTACGTTCTATAGTTTACTATCTTTTAATAAGCATATCTTAGCAGGAATTTCTTCCAAAAAAAAAAGTTTCCGTGAACTTTCTGACAGATCCGCTTGAAGGGAGGTCTACTTTACGGCTATCGATATACTTGTGTTTGGATGGGCGGGAAACATCCTTGTGTGGATCTTATCGAGTGTCCCTCTTGTTGTGCTAAGGGACAATGGGTTTGTTCGGGACAAGCGGTGTTGAAAGCGGAATCGAGCAAAATTGCTAAACACGAAAGCTTGTTTAGAGAATCAACAAGTATTTACCCATTTTGCTTTTGATACATTTGGGTTCCTAGCTTGTATTGTGGAGTTTTGACTAAAGTTCAACGGGTTGTGCAAAGTAATTTTACGACCCTAAGTCACAAAATTTCATTTTAGTAGAATTGGTTTTGCCATTCAAAGGGGTTATGCACACTTGTTGCCCGCTTGTACGCCATCTTATTGTAATTGTTATAATTTTTAATCTAAAAAAAAAAAAATCAAGCTTTGGAAGTATAATACTAACCTTTACACATTCATTTCATAAACATTATAGTATATTTATAGATTGTTTTATGTCTCTATACTGCTAAATTATTGATACATGTTCGTCTTAATGTTTCCATTGTTGTAATTGAAATATGATGATATTCTTTGTCTTAACACTTTTAGAATAAATTTTGATGAATACAAGTCTCCTATCAATATTTCTATGTTTGACACTAACATGTTAAGACGTATGGAGTATTATCTTTTCTAGACCAAAAGCTTTTTCAAAATAGGCTTTGAATACTGTTAAGATCTTTTTACAAAGTATTAAACACAAAAACGGACATACTTGAGGCGAGAGTTTGTACATGCACACCCTATCATACACTTTCAAAAGCATCTGTAGTGTAATTTTTTAAAATATATTTCTAATAGATTAACACAACATCTCCAAAGTTGATGAACACTCTACTTCAAAAAATTAGTATAAACCCACCACTTAAATAATACGAGCTAACAATTCCTAGAATTTTCTATTGAAAATGCATATCTTATCACAAATGTTTGCATCCGACGCTGATTAAACCTATACCTTGATCCAAAACGCTAAATACCTCAATCGTTGTAAATATAATGTTTTGAGTCATTAAGAAAAGAAAACAAAAAAAAGGCAAGAGTTCATTTATATTTTCTTGCTACGGTTGAGAATGTACCTATTTTTATTTAGCACATATTCATTCGAATCTAGAAAGCATAATACTAATCTTAACACATTCGATCCATAAACGCTATATCTATACTACTTATAATGGAAGGATGACCCTCTCCTCTATTTATGAGTTTAAGATTTCATAAATTAGAATTTAAGCAAATACTACTTATAAAACATAATGTACAACTATGTAAAGCACAATTGATTTTAAACAAATACTATTTATTACATACATACAATTAATACACCCCGTCACAAATATATACAATTACCAAAGCACAATGTACAAATACAAATAAAACTAAAAAACACACTATTCAATACATACAATTAGTACAGAATTTAATTCACCTCTTCACCAAAATATACAACTATTTAACTACAATGTACAATCTAATTAAGCTTTCAGAACATAAATCTGAAATCAAGCAGCTCAAAATAAAATAACATTTGTTCGCTGGAAAATTTAGTCACAGGGTACCCACCGCCGCATCGCGCGGGTACCCTGCTAGTTATATTAGATGGAAGAAAGTTATTTTCTTATCCTATGTGGATTCAATGTTGAAATTGTTTTCATTAAAGATGGATGCTAACGTACCTAAATCGATCTACTGCTAATTCATGTAGTTTTAATAATTAATTTACGCCATGTATGTGGTCATTGTAGACTTTTATACACTGTTCTAAAAGGCTCGTAAAGGCGTGAGGCTTCATCATGACGTCACGCCATGTCGTCACGCCGTCTTATGGCACATGTTTTTGTAAACTCAATATATATGCATTATGATATAAATATGTAAATATTTTCATACTTTCTGCCGCCTTATGTCACGCCTTATAAACGCAAAAGTTTCGCCTTAGTCGCAAATGCGTGAGGCTTGGTCATGCAGCCACGCCACGCCTCACGCTATTTGTGACCTTGCTTTTATATCTTTACGCTACTCAATGATTGATACATATTCGTGTGCATATGTAGTGTGTTAAAAAAATCCATTCTTTGCAAATTATCAGCTTTGAAATATCATGGTATCTCTTTATGTTAATCAGCCTGAAAGAATTTGGGATCGACTTGTTCCAGTGTGGCTTTCGAGTTCTGTTGAGGTCTTTTAATCGATTGTAAGTTTTAACACTGGAAAATGAAGTACTTGGTTATAATTTTCGTTGGGGTCTTTTATTCGGTTATAAGTTTTAACCCCGGAAAATGATTATCCCATTTCACCGAGAGAAAATAAGATGAAATTTTCATTGTTTAAAGTTATATTGCCGATTTGTGTATGATAATTTTATGACGATCATAAGTGATTCTCTTGCAGACAAGTCGCGGATGATTATAAACTGTTATAAATTAAGACATTATAAATGAAAAATAATAAGACCTCATCAATAATTTAGAAATAAATACCATCATTAATCCCAACCGATGTGATCCAATTTTATTGTAGTATCTTAGATTCTTAGCTAGTAACCTAGCAACATTTTTTGTTCTTGATTTTATGTATAAAAAAGTATCATATACAATTTATTTGCCTCACCATTTTCTTTCAAAACCGAACTCCAAATAAGATTGTAAACCCAAATCTCCAATGGCTCTACAGGTGAAAGTGTACAAATCAAGGTTTTCAAGATCGGGATCCTACTCGAGATCGTTTTCGTCTTCAAGATTGTGATCGTAAGATCGGATCGGGATCTTAAGATCCTACTATAATGTTCTTTCTTAATAGTTTTTGTAATATCATATAAATCTACAAATTATTATAAATTATAAACACAAAATACTATGAATGTTTTATAGAAATGTTATCCTATATTATGATTGTGAAATGTTTAAAAATATTAACATGTTGTTTTTTGAATTCTACAAAAAAAACAACTTATAAATTTGCAGTTTTTTTAGTTTGTAATCCGAGAAAAGTAAGATAGGATCGGATACGATATAGCATATAACCATAGTACATTTCAATTCTTTGACCAATGTGGGATAGATGCATCGCTGAGAAAACTAATGACAAAAAAATTAACCAAAGTAACTGTTGACTTATACATTTTTTATTTTCGATACCGTTAATGAATTTATGTGCTTACTTAATCACGTTTGACTCTCGAACAATTGACGATACTCGGATAATTGATACGAAGGTCAAATAAGATTGCAAAGTGACAACGCAATTCATGGATTAGGAGACTATTCCAAATACGCATAGCTGATATACTCTCCGGTAAATAAAGAAAGAGCTTTTCATTTTTTTAACCAATGTGGGATGTAACGTTGAGATGAACTTTATATTAGTTATCTTAATGACGTACCTAAATGTTGACTCGTTCATTTTCTGTATTATACACCACCCTTTATGTGTTTACTCACTAATCGTTTATCTTTTGAGGAGTTGAAGCTGCTTTGATGAACTATGTTAAGCAAAAGTACGAATGTACGATCATGAATTGATAATGCATTTAATGGGATCCTCCCTGCATAATCTATCGACCTCTCACTCCGAGATTTACTCTTTAACTCATTCGTTTTTACTATCTGATAACGTATAGGGCTGAAACCACCATATAAACGCATGCTCGCTCCCTAATTCCTTATAGAACGGGATCCACCCTAAAGGATTATGCAATACCACAACCGGCCATTGGACACATGTCCCCAGCCAGGACGGAACGGGGGAAGAGTAGAATGAAGGCAAAGATTCGAAGATTTCATCGTGGACTAGAGACGTAGTCCGGACCAACGCTCCTTGACCGCGTCCTCATAAAGATGAGTTAGCTCCAATTCATGAATCACGTGACTTACCCGAGAAGGCAAGAAATATATTATGGGAAAGCAAAGGCACCAAATCTTCCGTATAACTCCCAAGAATAGCGGAAAGTCACACGCAAACAAGATAGCTTGGATTTCAAGGGACAAGACATCGGGCTCGAGATGACCATTATAAACTCTTAAAAAATACTGGATCGTCTATAGTTCGAGACTTCGAGAAGATTCAGTTACCATCATTGGCCTTAGTGAATCGTGTGATGATGGGTCTGATACACCAAATAACAAATGTACTTTCCGGGCTCATTTCTGGGCCAAATAATTTGAAAAGTGATATATTAAAAAAAAATATGTCATTCTTATTATTGATTTCTTGTGTATTTGCTTTGCTTCTTTGTCGTTGGTTGTAGTTAAGAGAATATTACCGATCATGTTTAAACAAATTTGAGAGAATCTCGATCTATATTTTTTCAAGTTTAAAGTAGTTGATAAGTCATGGATTATGACATTTTTATTTTGTAGTAACAAAGCATCCTAATATTTGGTTTGCATCATATATTTTTCAATATCAAATTCAGAATTTTATTGTTTCAATCAAGTTTATCTTAGCACATAGTATTATTTTTGTCCTTGTGCTATAACTATTAATCGTATAATGCCCCAAAAAAAACTACGAGATATCGTGTATTTTACATTTATTTCTTAGACAGATAACTACACCGTATTGCTTTGTAAAGTAATTATTGATCATGAATCTCTAAAATTAAAAATATTGGACACACATTAACAAGAGAAAGTAAAACAAAATTTTAAAAGTTAAGAAATAGTATAAGTTTATGATGTTAAAGTAATCGGAGTCCAATTCAATTTTTTTCATTAAACTCCGACAACAATTCAACATCATAAGCATAACACTAATCCAATCACGCATGGTTGATACATTCTCTAGTGCATAAACAAAGAGCTTTTCATTTCATTAATAAGGTACCTAAATGTTGACTCGTTGATATTAGTTTCCGAAGGCCATAATTTCACCCATTAATTTCATTGTTGTTTATATAATTGGTGAAGTTTTAGCGTTTGGAAACATGAAATTAGCCTAGACACAAATGATTCGTATACACTGGTATATCAGCTAGCAAAATCTACTTTCTTGCTTTTATGTGGGATTGAAGGTTTGAAATGGTTTTTAGCTACAAACATCTAGATTTACTCTTTGACACATTCGTTTTTACTATCCTAACCAACACCAGCTACGTGCTCGTTACAAATTTTGTATGCCTTTCGGAGCTACTTGAATAATTGATACCAAGTTCGAAAACTGTCATTAAGTGACCTCCACGGAGTACCCAAATTATCCACAAGTCCACAATCCATCAGCGCAAACAATACGAAATGATTTATTTAAGAAGAGGGAGAACAGAACGAGAAACATAGGTACAGCCAACCTTGCCCGAAAACTAAACGAAGCATCAACAATTTAATCTCTCAACTGATTGATAAAAATTGTATGCGTATTAACCTATTACAAATATAAACATAATACGTTGATATAGGAGATTATTTTTCATATTTAATATTCACCAAAATCTATTTCACAAGGGCTTAAATATGTATTTGGTTTTGTTGGTACAAACTTTGATCACGTACTTGTTCAATTTAATAAATAGAATTGATACTCACACCATATTTTTTGATGCATACATCACAATTTGTACGTTACAATTTGTACCGTACAATACCGTAATGCACAAATTTTGGTGAATGCATCAAAAAATGTGGTTCTCACACCCTTTTAATAAAACGCATTTGATATATGTTCATTAAAAAAGATACCAAGGTACATAAAAGTACTTTTAATTCAAACAAATTTACTAATCTAATCCACACCATATTTTATGGTCATTATTGTTGAGTGATAGAATTTACGGTAAGTTCTTTGTTTCATTCATAACTATTCATAGATTACAATGCATAATGAAAACTTAATGAAAATAACACACAAGCGGGCTTCGACCAAACATAATA
The DNA here is from genome assembly GCA_022545495.1 of Chrysanthemum lavandulifolium. Classification (NCBI taxonomy): domain Eukaryota; kingdom Viridiplantae; phylum Streptophyta; class Magnoliopsida; order Asterales; family Asteraceae; genus Chrysanthemum; species Chrysanthemum lavandulifolium. Next base: position 19,528,287 of record CM040244.1, on the reverse strand, counting down.
GTGTATGTTACTTATAAACCGTTTATATCTCGATGTTGTTATTGGTTGATACGTGTTTAGCGCGTAAAAACTCCTTTTTTGCAAAATATCAGCTCCGAAATATGATGAGATCTATTTGTTTTAACATTGCAGATGGGGTTCTCCCTATAACTTTTGATTACAACTAACATGTAACATTTGATATCGGATCGAATCAACTATTAGACCTTTCGACTAGTTCGAAGGTGGGTTTCAAACCTACAGCTACTGGGCTAATTAGTGGGCTCACTACTGGGCCAATTGATATACATAGTAGGCGATAAAGTTTTTTTTTTTTTTTTTTTTTTTTTTGGTGAAAGGGTGAAATTTATTAAAACTCTCAATCTTACATCTTACATTTTAAAACATGGACACACCCATGTAATTGTTTCATAATCAGGAGAAAATAAAACAAATGTACACACATAGAATTCTAATTCTCTATTACAAGCTAAACTCTTTGCATCTTTACATTCCATCTTTCCTCCACTTCTTTCACAGCTTCTTGACTCTTTCACCTTCATACCCATAAGCTTCATTCCAACTGCTTCCTTGACTATATTAAGAATAGTGTTACTATCCCTTCTACATCTTTGAACAATCATTATTCCTCTCTTGCCAAATGTAATATATAATGCTCCACAAACAAGCCTTCTCACAATGCTCCAAATATTCTTGTTTGATGGTAAAGCCTTTATCTCATTAATGATCTGATCCCACCTTCCAGATAACCTCACATTAAGCATTCTGAGCAATTCAATCCAAATTCCATTAGAAAACTCACATGTAAAAAACAGATGATTATGTGAATCAGGGCATCTGTTGCACAAAGCACACTTTAAATCATCATTTGGCCTCCATATCAGTAACTTATCTTGTGTCATAAGTCTCTTTTGAACTGCTAACCAGGTGACAAAAGCATGTCTTGGTATAGACTGAGCAAACCAAACCATATAGAACCAGTCCACCTTTGTATCATTACAATTCAAATCCTCCCACACATTTCTGATCTTAAATTGCTTCTCTTGACCAAGTCTAGATACCCATAAGACAGTATCCTCATTTCCTTCATTAAGAATAGGAACTTGTATTTGTCTCAACCTTACAAATTCATTATTCCATTCTTCTGGCCACACCCATTTTCCATCTTGAACAATTTCACTAACTGTGCAATTATTATTCAACCTTGCATTATATATATCCCTAGTATCAATGAAATCACTAAGAGGACTAACAGAGCACCATCTATCATGCCAAACATTTACTGATATGCCCTTTCCAATTTTCCACCAAATATGATTCCTAACTTTATCTCTCAAGCTAAGTATGTTCTTCCATCCCACACTACTGTTGCTATCACTTTGAACTTCCCATATACTTCTTCCCTTTAGCTTTTCCACTGATATCCACTTCACCCACAGTGTGTCCTTTTTTGAAACTATATTCCACAAATGTTTTATCATTAAAACCTCATTCCAAACACCCAAATTCTTCAGCCCAAGCCCCCCTTGTTCTTTTAGTTTACACACTGCCTCCCATGATACCTTAGCTCTCCCTTTAGTAAGATCACCTTGGCACCACAAGAAACCCTTCAACAATTTATTAATCTCATAGATGACTTGCTTAGGGAGTAAGAAAACAGAGGCCCAATAGTTTTGCATAGAGCTCAAGATAGAAGCAATTAATTGTAACCTTCCTGCATATGACAGTGATTTGTTCTTCCAATCACTGATCTTAGCATTAACTCTGCTCATTAAAGGTTTACAATCATTGATGCTTATCTTTTTGGTAATTAATGGCACTCCCAAATACCTTACAGGTAATTTCCCAACTGTAAAAGGAACGAGATTTTAATTTCATTTAATTTGACTCATTTCTTGTTATATAGTTGCGTAAAATGTTGGTGTGTATGTATCATGAGTTTGACGTTGGATGAAAATATATAGTAAAGCCTTTTGACTTATTTAGGCTGCCCTGAGAGGAGCCCCAATCCCCTCATTTTCCCCGCCACGCCGCCTTTCTCTCTCCAAATGACCTTCATGCGATTAAGTGCCCGATAAGGCGACCAAGGTTTTTTTTTTTTTTTTTTTTTTTTTTAAGAAAAACATTTTAACACAAAAAAATTTCATTAATAATTAAGATGTTACAATACTAAATAAAAACAATAATATATTAAATATAAAATGATACGAAATACATAAATCATAAATCTAATCAATGCTCCCGCATGCGAGTCATACGAGGAGTACGATAATCCCAGCATATCGCCGATGCGAGCCAAATCTTCCTCGTCTAGCAGAGGTTCCTCCGTAGCCGAAGTTGGTAGTCGAAGTTGATGCACCTACACCATCTTTTCGTTCTCCGGTAGTTCCAATTAATTTTGGTCTTGATGTTGTTGTTGGTTGTAGTTAAGAGAATATTACCGATCATGTTTAAACAAATTTGAGAGAATCTCGATCTATATTTTTCAAGTTTGAAGTAGTTGATAAGTCATGGATTATGACATTTTTATTTTTGTAGTAACAAAGCATTCTAATATTGTTTCAATCAAGTTTATCTTAGCACATAGTATTATTTTTGTCCTTGTGCTATAACTATTAATCGTATAACGCCCAACAAAAACTACGAGATATCGTGTATTTTACGTTTAATTTCTTAGACAGATAACTACACCGTCTTGCTTTGTAAAGTAATAATGGATCATGAATCTCTAAAATTAAAAATATTGGACACACATTAACAAGAGAAAGTACAACTAAAATTTAAGAAATTGTATTAATTTAAGACATTAACTCGTGACTGGGTCCAATTCAATTTTTTCATTAAACTCCAACAACAAGCCAACATCATAAACATAACACTAATCCAAACACGAATGGCTAATACACTCTCCGGTATATAAACAAAGATCATTTTATTTCTTTAACCAATGTGGGATGTAAGGTTCTTAAATGTTGACTCGTGCATTTTCAGCATTATACACCACCCTTTATATGTTTACTTACTAATCGTTTATCTCTTGAGGAGTTGAAGCTACTTGGATGAATCAAGTCAAGCTTAAATACTATCTTCCTCACTCTCGAATAGGTGAACTTGGTTCGTTCAATTCTTAGGGAGAAGAAGAATGGGAATGAATGGGAAGACTAGAGTAGTCTCTTCATTAGCTGGAAGGAATTAGTCTCCACCGGCCTCATTCGAAGAACGAACAAGAAAAGGCTTATTGTTTAGGTAGGATATATCTATGTGGTCCAATGGCTAAAGCTTATCATGAACCGATAACACAATTAATGGATTAGAAGATCCAACACGAGATACACTCTTTTTCATTCCTTTTCGTGTAGGTTCATTCTTTTCCGATTTTCTTTGTTTGATTGTGATAGGTACACTATTATGTAATTTTTCACTTTTTCAAACAAGAATGTATTTAATCCATTGCTTATTTACTTTAGGTGATCTATTTCGAATTTCTTGTAATGTGTTTTTGACATTGTCGTGTGAGTTTTTATCGTGTAGGAGAGATCGTTTTCTCGTCGTTTTTGTTATGGAATTGATCATTAATTCATCTGAGTTTCAAATTAGTTACTAACTAATTATAGGGTACATAATTCATCTGAGTTTCAAATTAGTTACTAACTAATTAGTGTTATGTTTATAAGTTTAGATTTCTTAAATTAACTTTGTATTAAGTTTCACTTAGTTTTGTACTCCAAGTAATTAATGAATCTCGATGTATCAAATAAAGAGAATCCTTTGGCTGAATCAAGATGAAAACCGTAAGCCTATTTACAAGCACAAACTGTCAAGATCTTATAAAAGCTTGCAAAAGATATAAAGAAGATATATGTTAGCTTTTCAGCTTGATCCTTGAGGAAAACATTTTCTCAACATCTTTGATGACCAAAATCAAATGTCTAACACAAATCTCAACAAAAAATTCATATGTTAGCTTTTCAGCTTGATCCTTGAGGAAAACATTTTCTCAACATCTTTGATGACCAAAATCAAATGTCTAACACAAATCTCACCAAGGCAAGCTACACACCATGATTTATATGGTATTAAAATTTCCTTCCATTGACCGATGTGGGATTTTGATTAAGCATCGAGCTCAATTCATAGTATCCTAAAAGCAAAAAGAAGTAGTGAAAACAAGTTTTAACCACAAGAGAAACTTGGTTGAATAAGTAGTTAAATAAAAAATTCATATACGCTGATATTCCAATGGATATAATGGTAATATGTTATCTTACCGGTAAAAACTACAAAGTGACAATTGAAAGACACCAACTTTAAGCAAACACATTATTTGGTAATGACTAAAGACGTATATGAATCTCTGTGTGTTTGTGTGTATGCAAAAGTCATATGAGCTACATAGTTGCACGTGTGGTTAGGACTTTAGGGTGTGTTTGGGAAAACACCTCATGTAGTTATGTTTATCAGCATTTTAAGTTGTATCAATAAGGAAATTGTTTCTGACGAGTTTATAAATTTGATAATGCTTTTTGTTTATTTGAATTAAGTTGATTAGAGAATACAATGTGATAATTAATGTTTTGTAAAAAAGTATAAGGGGGTGTTGAGGATCGCTTATCACCTTATAAATAATCATGTAGCAACATATATTAGCTTTTTTGTTGTTGAGTAAATATAAACACATATGCACTTTATATATACAGTAAACTTGCTACTTCAAAAATGAGCGAACAATCATTAAAATAAGCAATATCTAACACATCCTTAACGGGGTGGCAATGGAGGTCGGTATGCATTCGGTTTGGACCACACCGATTGGCAACACCGCCGCCACCTAATCGGTGTGGTGTGGTATGGGTGAAAATCGGTATAACACACCGAATTGGTGTGGGAGCAAAGCATGCATGTGTTTGTGTGCATGTACCAATTGCTTCATTTTATATTAGTTCCCACCGATCATATTGCTTAATTTTATATTAATGCATGTGAGGTATGGGTTAGGCATGGTTGCCACTAAAAATCTATGGTTAGATATGAGATAGGTATGAGATGGGATGGAAGAATATTATTGGCGGGTGACTAGGTATGAAATATTTTGTTAGGCATTGTTGCCACCCCCTTAGGACATCCACTATATATGAGAGGTTTATGAAAATGTCTAAAACTTATGAAAATGTTCATCTTTTGTTTTAACTATAGTGAGATTATTGTTTATATCTATGTGGCATGAAAATGTCCAAAATCATAGACGTCTTCATAATTTAATGCATATGTGTTATGGTTGAACATTTGATATAATTGTAGAAGATTTATACATAGTGGTAATAAGTTTATAGCATCAAAAGTTTTATAAGTTGATGATTTGACATGTTATTAAATCTTTATCATTGTGGATGCTCTTTAACTTAAATGAGTTGCACATACTTTATTTTGGTGGTCATTGTTTAAAGAAATGCATGGTATAAAGAGTTGACATGTTCAATTCTAGAGCTGAAAAGATTTACAATATATTAATAAATCATGTATTCTAATTTTTACATACAAAAAGGGAATCTCAATCGTTAAAAAGGAAACCTTTGGACTCTCGATCTAGGCAATAGGAAAAGTTTTGAAGTCTCTATTACAAAATATAAACTTTAAGAGGTAATATAGCTTTTTCAAATCAGAGTTATGCATCCAATATATATTTTGTTTCAAAAACAAAATCTAAGAGTTAATATGGCTTTTTCAAGATTAATTGTGTATTCATTAAATACTTTATTTACTGAAGACACAATACTAACTTGAAAACATCATACTAGCTTTAAAACGTATAATTAATATTAGCTATGGTATATCAGTAAGCAACAAATTGTTTATGTAGTCTATGTGGGAAAAAGGTTGAAATAGTTACAAAGGTGAAATAGTTTATAGATTGTTTATCTTTTCAAGCTACTCAGATGTTATAATAGCCGGTTAGGGTTTTCTAATGGCAAAAAGACTTGTAATTTTCTTTTCAAATATGTAGCGTCTCAAGTTTAATTTCTGATAGGTGTAAACAAATTTGAAGTGGCAATGCCAATCTCCTAAAAATGGAAGATTTTACCTGGTTTGAATTTGTGTGACGATAGGTTCAAACCCATGAGTTAGTCGGCCAAAATATTCGGAAACCATGGTCACCAAAATATATATTGCATATACTTGCCTAGCCATCATCGACCATTTATCTTTCAAGGCTACTCGAATAAGGATACATATTTGTGTGCATATGAAGTATGTTAAATATCACTTTTCTAACATGATGATATCTCTTTGTTTTAACATTTGTAGATAATACTGTCTCTATGCATTTTCCTGCATCGAACTAAAGCGTATTCATATAATTTGAATAGTTATGACAAGTTTGGATTTTAGATGACTATATGGTTTTAACATTACTAATGAAACAAAACCAATTTTCGGATTTATTGTCTATGTTTTTATAGATATAACATAATATCTCATACAACTTAACCAGCATGAAACCAATGCGGAATCGCTCAAAGACGGGTTTCGATCACTAAGCTTTGTGGGCTAATAATAACATGTTATAAATCGTGTATGTGATCTTACACAATAGTTGGGTTTTGTGGGCCTGAGATGACGAATGTATTTTTCGTAAGGGGTGTTCATTGGTTCGGTTATCGAGTTATTTAGTTCGGTTAAAAGAATTTTTTTGGGTCAACCGAAAATTGAACCGAACCGAATTCAAATTTGATTCAACCGAATCAAAATCCAAACCGAATAACCGAAAATTGAACCCTATAACCGAAAACCAAACTGAATAACCCGAATGAGGTGAGATCAATACGGAACACATTTAATCTAAAGAACAAATAATAAGATCTCAACCATTCATCTTCTTTTCATCCAATGGATGAGATGAAAACAAAAATTAACAAAGGAAGAGTAGAAATGTAATTCTATAGAACCTAATTTCCACCATTTTTTAAAAAACAACATATATTGCAAACGGTAAATCTTCAATCTACAAAAAATACACCATCGTGACGAGAAAAAAATCATCTTTCTATTGATATGCACTTTTATATACTTTCGACCATTTTTTTCAAAATTTCGTCTGAAAAATCCACGGGATTCGTAAAAGACGAACTTTTTTTTCAAAATTTTCGTCGAGAAAAATCCCACGGATTCGTAAAAAATCCCACGGATTCATAAAAAATCCACGGATTTGTAAAAGAGGAACTTTTTTCAAAATTTACGTCCAGAAAAATCCCATGGGATTCGTAAAAGGTTCCCACGGGATTCGTAAAAAAATCCTACGGGATTCGTAAAAAGACGAACTTTTTTTTTTCAAAATTTTCGTCCAGGAAAATCTCATTGGATTCGTAAGAAAATCCCACGGGATTCGTAAAAAAATCCCACGGGATTCATAAAAAAATCCCACGGGATTCGTAAGAAAATCCCACGGGATTCGTAAGAAAATCCCACGGGATTTGTAAAAAGACGAACTTTTTTTTTTTCAAAATTTCCGTCCAGAAAAATCCCATGGGATTCGTAAAAGGTTCCCACGGGATTCGTAAAAAAATCCTACGGGATTCGTAAAAAGACGAACTTTTTTTTTTCAAAATTTTCGTCCAGAAAAATCCCATGGGATTCGTAAGAAAATCCCACGGGATTTGTAAAAAGGCGAACTTTTTATTTTTTTCAAAATTTCCGTCCAGAAAAATCCTACGGGATTCGTAAAAAAATCCCACGGGATTTGTAAAAAAATCCCATGGGATTCGTAAAAAGACGAACCTTTTTTTTTTCAAACATACCCGCTATCCATCATGCCAAGATATTGACCCACTTCAAGTAAATCCACTCCCCAACTAGCATAAGTGTGAGCAACCAGAACTCTCGATTCCATAAAAGCAACTTGGAGCAAGACATCTCACTACACGATGAACTCGCCATTTTCACGATAACAATAGCTTATTGCCTATCTCACGACCATACCATCTCACAACCCGAACCAACTCACAATGTATTGATGTATCAATGTATGATAATATTAGTTGAATAAACTTAAAGACTTTAGAAGCTATTCATTTAATTAATCAATGAAACAACAAATGTTGTAGAACGTGAGCAATTACACTCGCTTATTAAATACAAGAACGAAAAGTCCTAGAGAATTAATATTATTTAGAGTATTAAATAAGTTCAGAAGAAAGAACAGGAAATAACATCGTATAATTTACTTTACTTTACTTTAAATAAGTAGTTGCTTAATTGATTTATTGTTATTCAATGACTTGTTTACTAGTAGTAATAAATGAATTGGTATTGCAGCTGATAAGGAAGACACCAATGGTGTACTTGAACAAGATTGCCAAAAGGATCGGTTGCTAATATTGCAGCTAAGCTTGAAATAATGGAGCCTTGCTGCAGTGTCAAAGACCGCATCGGTAACAGTATGATTTCCGATGCCGAAGAAAAAGGACTCATCACACCTGGCAAGGTCCCCCTACTTCTTTCATCTCATCTCAAATGTTTTATTTTTTTTGACATATCCCAAACACCCCTTCTTCAAAATATCAAAAATAAACAAGTAGAAAACATTATTCAACTCTATACAAACAATCCATTCATTATGAATGAATGATTATACCTCCTCCATTCTGTTCAACCCAGACATTTCCTTCTCTCTCTGAGTAAGCCAGCTAAACATCATGTTAGTCACTTATTGTGCGTGCAGTTACCTCACATAAACCTCTATCTAATCCATTCATTATCATTATACCTCCTCCAAGCATCATTTTCTTCCTACGCTTCCAATATTAACACGATTACATACTTCCTTCCTGCACCAACTCCTTCACTCCGAGCTTTATTTTTAACATCAAAACTAGTAAACAAAATCCACAGTCAAAACCACCTTCTTGTCCATCATCTTCCACTACACCAATGACGTTAATCCCAAACCTTCACTAAATTCATCAATGGCAAAACCATCAGTTAAATCACGCACAATCCTCACTCAACTCACTCAATTCAACACCAACTCTCACAAATCCGATCAATTTCACTCCACTCCAAAACCCCCAATTCCCAAACCCTAATTTTCATCGGGCACACTTTCTCGTAAACTTTTTTTACTCTCACTCAACCACAATCATAACGCCCATAACAGTAATAATGATGATGATGAGGTTAATTTTGTACTGAATGTTGTGATTATAGCTGCGATTGATTAGAGAGAGAGGAAAAAGAGAGAGTGTTGTGATGATTATTTGTGAGTGAGTGGGGTGAGATGTTAGATGAGAATTGTAAATTACAAAACTGCCCTTGTTTAAGTTTAAATTGAATGTTGATGTTTAATCTGGACCATAAGATGAAATATAAATGAATGGTTGAGATGAAGTGTTTTGTTTTTTAGATATTTATCGTTCTGCATTGAACTTTTGTCTAACCTGAATTACATAATTTTAATTATTTTTTAATTTAATTATATATATTCTAAGCATAATTATTTTTTCAAACTTAAATAATGTCATATTTATACTAATAAAGAGCTTTAATAAAAAAAAAATTTCCATATAAATACATAGGAAATATATATATATATATATTTATATGAATTCGGTTTTCGGTTCGGTTTTTGGTTTTCATTGCCAAAACTATATCCAAACCGATAACCGAATATTTAGTTCGGTTCGTTTCGGTTCGGTTTTGACCAATTCAGTTCGGTTACGAATTCGGTTCAGTTTTTTCAGTTCGGCTCGATTTTAGGTTTCGGTTACTGTGGATATTACCCGATCCGTGAACACCCTTAATTTTCAGGGCTTGATTATGGGAAAAATGATTCGATTTGATTGAATGGTCTCTCATCGAGTACTCTACCACCTACAACACTGTGGAAGGGGCAGTTTTAACGGGTTTCCGAGGGGTTCACAAAAACTTCATTTATTTTGTTGTCTAGTATTAAACTTTTTATTTTTAATATATATATATATATATATATATATATATATATATATATATATATATATATATTTTTTTTGAATTTTATAAATTTTCGAAATGAATTTGGTCTCAAAAACATTGTATTACATGTTTTGTTTGTTGGCTCAAAGTAGTATCATAAAAGAAAATGGGAAAATGTATACATAGTCATTTATATACTCGCGTCCACCACTGCACCGCGACATCGTTCAAGCACTTTATGAATTTAACATCCATTAGTTTCATATATACTCGCGTCCACCACTGCACCGCGACATCGTTCAAGCACTTTATGAATTTAACATCCATTAGTTTCAGGATGAATTATATTATGGGTTTGAAGGGCTACTGGGATGCCTAATGACAAGCCATTCAATAACGTGTTTGTGAATTGTGATGGTGGTGTAAAGAAAATTCCACCTGGCTAATGGTCAAGGCAAATGTGAGCCATAAAACAAAGTTTTGGATCTTGAACATCTTCTCTTTTATTAAATTTTGGGTATTCGGGAAATTAGTTAATTGAGAAAGTTTTGAAGCTAAATTTTATGGTGACCTTAAAAGAGTGTTTTCGGGCTGTCAGTCTTTTATCAAGTCATTTTTTTGGGTGACTTGTTAGATTCGTGAAATGTAGCAGCCGGCACATATGATGTCTAATTAAGTTATGGATTTAACGTGTCATGAAGTTTAGCGTAATTTTTTACATCGTAGAGCTTTAAGGATATGAGATTGATTCAAGTACATTATGAATTTTGATGTATCAAAGAAAGATATTTCTTTGACGGAAAAAACTTTTTAGATTTTGAGAGAATGATATGGAAGTTATATCTCTGTTAATAATGTAAAAACATTTACACGCATATAAAGAATCTAGCACAATTAGTCAAGAACTTATACAAGTTCTTCAACATGATATTTAGGCATCAAGAAACATGATGTTTGAGCATCGAAAAACAATTAGTACATAAAGTATTGCACCGTTTTAAAAGGTTTCTACAGAAAATATGATAATTTATTAGTTTTTGGACTATATAAAGTACCGCATCATTTAAAAAAGTATCTACTAAAAACTATGAGCATTTATATTAGTTACTGGAACCAGGTCCTCGAGATAAAGAAACATATTTTCATCTCTTGGCAACTAGGTCCAACAACATAATACTAATCACAAGTTACAAATACCCCGTATACAACAAATATATAAAGTGTCAAAAGTTTCTCTTAGTAACCTATGTGGGATTACAAAAATATACAACCATTAGCAAAAACAAACGAAGAGCCTAATAATAACCATGACATCGTTTCAAGAAATTTATGAAATTATCGTCGACTAGTTTCAAGATGAGTTTTTTATTGGGATGGTGGGCCTAATAATAACGTGTTTGTGATGATTGATTGGTTGGTGGAATGAAAAATCTATATGCTAACGGTAAGACGAATGTGACACACAAAACAAAATTTTGGATCTTGATCATCTTATAAGACTTTTTATCCAATTTAAAATTTTAGAAAAGTTCGTTTATTTGATATAGGTTTTGAGGCTAAATTCTTATGTGACTAGTTAATGAGGTATTCTTGGTCGTTAGTCGTTTGTCAAGGGTTTGTTTATTTGTGGAAAGTTATAAGGTTTATAAATTGATTTAAGCGTATTATGAATTTTGTGTACCTAAAGAGAAAAATACTTTAGTTGAATTACAAAATTTTTATTCTCAAAAAAAAAATTACAAAAATATGTCAACAACTTATACAAGTTATTGGACATGATATTCGAGCTTCAAAATATAATTAACTCAAAAAGACAAAAAAAAAAGTTAGAGAATTTATATTAGTTAGTGGATGACGTCTGCTATATCTGCTATATTAGTTAGTGGTTTGTATGTCTTCTGATTTCCTGAATTGATTGTATGTGGTATATGTTGTGTGGATATGACGTCTGCTATATTTGCTTATGTTTCAGTCTTTGTATGCCTGGGTTGTATGTACTCGTTTATATGTCATAGATGCTATGCTTTGCTTCATTCTCCTTGTTATCTGTTCGTTTTGGGATATCTGTATAATTGTGTTCTGCAGGATCCTCTTTGACTCATTACTCTCATTTCGCTGCGACTTTGTTATACGTTCCTTTGTTTCGTTTTGCATTCAGATTTTATTTAGCTTTCGCTTTGTTATATCATTCTCTTGGGCTTTTAAGCTCACCGCATTTCTTTTCTGCGGCGGTGTTAGGTTGAAGATGGGCTTTGATGGGCTGAGAGTTGGATTATTTGAGTGGACCAACCCTAGATACCTTATTACTTGGATTTATTTTGTTGGGCTATTGTTTGGAGATTTCATTTTATTTTAGACATATTGGATTTTGTATTTTCCTTGTAAGTCATTCGTCTATATGACTTGGTATTTTATTTCTTAAAGGTTTTCGTTTGTAAGGATTTTATCTGTATGTTCTGATATGACACCAGAATGTGACACTTCTACCCTTGTCGGGTTGGGGTGTTACAATTATGGTATCAGAGACCAGGTTTCATCTTGTTGACCTTAGGATTGACCTGTGAGGACTTGGGTAGACACTAGGCTTCCGTCTGTTATGATATATTCCGATTCTTTTGGATTGTCGTTCAAATTTGACTTCGATAATCTTTTGTCTTCACTGTTTTGGGTCTTCTTCTCTTCACATTTGATTTTATTATTGTGTATTCGCATATCCGTTTGTCGATCGTTAGACGGAGACTAACCGTGAGCCGAAGATGATGGTGCCGAACTGCGTTCGCAATGCGATCCTGTCTTTGGAGAGGTTCGTGAAGCGAAGCCACACCCGACCGCCGTCTTGTTGGAGATATCGAGATCTTCTTTGGAGGAAGTGGACGAATCAACCAAAGACGCAACGCGAAGACAAGATTCAACCGGTGGTGAGAAGGTTCATCTACTTCATATGATTTGGCGCGACTTGTGTTACTCCGATTTGTTTGTCATGCGTTTGTGGCGGTTTGATATTTTGCTTTGTGATTTTGATCGGCATTGCTCTTCCTTGATTTGTTCGAACTTCGGTTTGAATCGTGAAGTTTTATCGTTTGGCATTTTGTTAATTTGTAAAACCCTAAAATCTCAATCGCGTGAAATGACAATTTTGCCCTCAAACTTAAAATTTTACAAACTCGGGAAACACTTCAACATCGTTTAACAAGTTATATCATTAATAATATATATCTACATTATGAAAATAATTAACTTATGATATAAATTAAAAGAACATGAAATGATTAAAACCTAAGTAACAAATTAAACATACCAAAATGTACACATTAACTTATGACTATTTAAAGGAGACTAGATACATTAAGCATGAATGAGATAAGTTTGGAAAGTCTTAAACTTGGTCTTCTCCCCTAAGATGGCCGGCCCTATAGGCTCCCCCATTAATCTCCAATCAATTATATTAAATCTCATTTATCATTTCCTTTTCATTTCAAAATACCAAGAAACCCTAAAAGTATTTTCTCTCATCTCATAGTGGCGGCCATCATTTATTTTCATCATTCCATCCGAAATTCTTACCAAACAAAGGTTCCTAGGAGGCTCGTGATAGTGTGTGATCGATTGGTGGGCGTGGGGATTGTGTTTGGTTCGAAAAGAAGCTTGGTCGTGGGTTTGTTATTGTAGCCGTGGGTTTTGTTAGAGCCAAGGAGGCTTGGTTTTGATCGTGGTGCTTTGATTCTTGTTTCTTTGTCACGTACACGCTACTAGGGTAACGTATCATCATCTCACATCTCTTCCTCCTTGTTTCTCATTCAATTCGTGGCCTTGGAATATGTTTTCTAGGGCTTGTATTCGATTAATATAACACATAAAATCATGATTCCTTTGTCACATAAAATGATAACATATGTATACATAAAACCTTGATTCTTAATCTTTATAAATCGTATGATATATGACATGATAAAATGAATACGAAACTGAAAATGGGTCTTTCTTTATGTCGACTTATATGTATTTAATAAAGGGTTTAATGAGCTTGTGAAACTATCTGAATCGTATGTGATTAATGGATTTGATAACGAATGATTTACGGGCTTGTTTTGATTTAATCATGGGGCGTACATATATTGATTTTTGGAAGGATGGTTCGAATTAAAATGTTATCACATAAGGAGTCTTATAATCTTGTAATAATCGAGCTAAAATGGTTTAGAACGGATACGTAATCATAACCTAAAACTAGGGTTTTGTAATTACATGATTTAATAAAGTTAAGGGTTGTTTTGTAAATTATGAAACTTGATGGATTAACTTGTTAATATAGTAACTAAATGGATTTAATGAGTAAAATGAGTAAACTTGCTATATTTACACTTTTAACCCTATACTTTACATTATTGACATTTTAAACCCTAAACTTTTGTAACTTGTCATAAATGATCCTTAAATCATAATAATACTCATTTTCATTATTTAACTATAGATAAGTGACTAATTATGGAAACTTACTAAATATGGAAACACGCTAATTATGGAAAGTTGCTAAATATGGAAAGTTGCCTAAAATAGAAAGTTACCTAAAATGGAAAGTACTTAAAATGGAAAGATTTCTAAAATGGAAAGCCGTCTTAAGCGAGTAATCGATTCTTATAGAACGTTATTTAATTCATATAGGTTCGAGGCGACGGATTGATCTCTTTCTTGATTTTACTTTCATTGTGATTTGCTCCGAATAAGGTACGGATATTCTATCCCTTTTCTTAGGGATTTCTCATGATTTTTCAATCCTTGACTTTGCTTCACTTATGATATTCCTTTGCTATGATTTCCTTATGCTATGATCCTTTTGATATGATTCCGACATAATCCTTTGATATGATTCCGTTCGCTATGATATTCGTTTGTTATGACTATGAACTTCTGATATGAACTTTGATATGAACTTTGATATGAACTTTGATATGAACTTTGATATGAACTTTGATATGAACCCTTATGATATGATATGAATATGCTTTGACCCTTGGTTTGATACCGAGAGCCAAATATGTTTCCTAGTCGGAAGGTAACTGACCGTGTCATTGATGCACCAATGGCATGACTTTAGTGTGGTTGAGTGATGTTCCACACCGTCCCCATTTGATATGATTATGAGCTCACTATATGTATATGATTTGGCCATTATATTTTGGGGGCGTATGGATGCATCCTAGATTTGATATGTTTTGAGGATTTGATCGATTGGAGCTTTGTCGGTGAATGATGTCGGGTGCAATCCGCGTCTTCACATTTTGGGAGCTAGCTACTCCATTTGTTCTTGAGGTCTCTCCTCCTATTATGTATGGTATTCCGAGGTCACCCTCCGAATACAATGGCTACTTATGATATGATATGATATGTTTCGGGCTCGGGTAGATTTCGATAACCCTTACACTTTTGATGAACCTATATTGTACCTTACGTATTCCCCAACGCACCATAATCAGTATTACTTGTTCATTACTCAATACCCTTATATGACTCACTCTACTACCAAGATATATATATTCCATTGCTTTGATCATCACACTTTCATTCCGTTACTTCGACTATGGTTCCATTCACGTCATCGGGTTATTATATGCTTATTGAATTTGATTATGCTATTCATGTTTATGTGACATTGATTATCCTGCTATGATGTGATTAATATGCGGTTATCGAGTTACTGTTTCATCGATGATATGTGATCTCACTATTATGTGACCCTCTGAATTGTCGGTGACCATGCTAATGTGTAATCGATAGTTTTGTCTGTTTATTATGTGTACCTCGTTCGATTAAGTTCGTGGACTATGATTATCCGATAGTTTCCTTATCGCTTGTTGTTGACCGCCATGTTTGCATTTCGGTTTATGCTACGGTTTGATTGGGTAAATGGTTCAACTTATGACGTCGGCTTGTTAACTTGTTTAGTTGCCTGCTATGTCTTTAATTCATTTAATTATATGTTCATCTTGTATTCCTACTTATTACGTGTGATCGCCATGTGTTGATTGATGTTAGTACTTACCGTTATGATCTTGGTTATGTTTTCAACTAAGGGTTTTGACTGTGTGAATTGCCATGCTCACTTATTAATTAATTGCTTCCGCTTTCTGTAGATATCTGTTTGGCTTGTATGTCTTTGATTTCTGAATTGATTGTATGCGGTATATGTTGTGTGGATATGACGTCGCTATGTTTGCTTATGTTTGTTCTTTGTATGCACGGTTTGTATGTGCTTGTTTATATGTCATAGATGCTTTGCTTTGCTTCATTCTCCTTGTTATCATTCGTTTTGGATATCGTATAATTGTGTTCTGCGGGATCCTCTTTGACTCATTGTTCTCATTTATTTGCGACTTTGTTATCCGTTTCCTTTGTTTCATTTCGCATTTGATTTTATTTAGCTTTCGCTTTGTTATATCATTCCTTTGGGCTTTTAAGCTCGGCCGCATTTCTTTTCTGCGGCGGTGTTAGGTTGAAGATGGGCTTTGATGGGTGAGAGTTGGATTATTTGAGTGGACCAACCCTAGATACCTTATTATTTGGATTTATTTTGTTGGGCTATTGTTTGGAGATTTCATTTTATTTTAGACATATTGGATTTTGTATTTTCCTTGTAAGTCATTCGTCTATATGACTTGGTATTTTATTCTTTAAGGCTTTCGCTTGTAAAATTTTATTTGTATGTTACGATATGACACCGAATGTGACACTTCTACCCTTGTCGGGTTGGGGTGTTACAATTATGGTATCGAGCTAAGTTTCGTCTTGTTGACCTTAGGATTGACTGTGAGGACTTGGGTAGACACTAGGCTTCCGTCATTATGATATATTCCGATTTCTTTTGATTGTCGTTCGATTTGACTTGATAATCTTTTGTCTTCACTTGTTTTGGTCTTCTTCTCTTCGCATTTGATTTTATTATTTTGTCTTCGCACATCCGTTTGTCGATCGTTAGATGGAGACTACCCGTGGAGCCGAAGATGATGGTGCCGAACTGCGTTCTCGCAATGATCCCTGTCTTTGGAGAGGTTCGTGAAGCGAAGCCACACCCGACCGCCGTCTTGTTGGAGACATTAGGATCTTCTTGGAGGAAGCTGGACGAATCAACCAAAGACGCAACGACGAAGACAAGATTCAACCGGTGGCTGAGAAGGTTCATCTACTTCATATGATTTGGGCGCGACTTGTGTTACTCCGATTTGTTTGTCATGCGTTTGTGGCGGTTTGATATTTTGCTTTGTGATTTTGATCGGCATTGCTCTTCCTTGATTTGTTCAGAACTCGGTTTGAATCGTGAAGTTTTATCGTTTGGCATTTTGTTAATATCTCGACTTTTCCTTTGATCGTCGATAATGAGTCATGAGGAACCGTTTATGCAAGTTGGTGGCCTTCTTCTTTGTGGTATGGTAAGTTGTTTGATGTGTTATATGTTGTATGTATGTGATCGATCTGCTTTGGTATGTTACTTGATATCTGTATGTGATATGTTTTGTGTGATATTGGTTATGTGGTTTGTCATGACCGGGACGAATATGGTGACAATAAGGGCTTGTTATGTGATGCAAGTATTATGGCCTTTGATCAACGTGATAATACCGAGATCATATAATTTGAACTTATTGGAATCATACGACGTTTTGGGAAATGCACAGGGTTGGTGCGTGAATGGACTAAGACTTATAACCGTTATTTGTCACTCCTCATGTTCGATTGGAAATTGCACCTCTTTGTGAGATTCTCACCGATATCATTACGTGTAAGATTTGTGCGCTTTGGCGATACGATTATGATGCATATGAAACTATGGATTGCTACGTGCGCGCTTAAGCGGTGCGTCTCTGTGTACCTCTGCGACTTCAATTTTCGAGGACGAAAATTTTCTTTTAGAGGGAAGAGTTGTAAAACCCTAAAATCTCAATCGCGTGAAATGACAATTTTGCCCTCAAACTTAAAATTTTACAAACTCGGAAACACGTCAACATCGTTTAACAAGTTATATCATTAATAATATATACACATTATGAAAGTAATTAACTTATGATATAAATTAAAAGAACATGAATGATTAAATCCTAAGTAACAATTAAACATACCAAAATGTACACAATTAACTTGGACTACAAAGGAGACTAGATACATGATATTGAGATAAGTTTGGAAAGTCATAAACTTGGTCTTCCCCCTTGATGGCCGCCCTATAGGCTCCCCCATTAACTCTCAATCAATTATATTAAATCTCATTTATCATTTCCTTTTCATTTCAAAATACCAAGAAACCCTAAAAGTATTTCTCTCTCATCTCATAGTGGCGGCACCTTTTATTTTCATCATTCCATCCGAAATTCTTACCAAACAAAGGTTCCTAGGAGGCTCGTGATAGTGTGTGATCGATTGGTGGACGTGGGGATTGTGTTTGGTTCGAAAAGGAAGCTTGGTTGTGTGGTTTGGTTTCTAGCCGTGGGTTTTGTTGAGCCAAAGAGGCTTGGTTTTGATCGTATTGCTTTGATTCTTGTTTCTTTATCACGTACACGCTACGAGGGTAACGTATCAACATCTCACATCTTTTCCTTTGTGTTTCTCATTCAATTCGTGGCTTTGGAATATGTTTCTAGGGCTTATATTCGATTTGTATAACACATAAAATCATGATTCCTTTGTCACATAAAATGATAACATATGTATACATAAAAACCTTGATTCTTAATCTTTATAAATAGTATGATATATGACATGATAAAATGAATATGAAACTGAAAATGGGTCTTTCCTTATGTCGACTTATATGTATGATAATAAAGGGTTTAATGAGCTTGCGAAATTATACGAATACGTATGTGATTAATGGATTTGATAACGAATGAATTACGGGTTTGTTTTGATATGATAAGGGGCGTACAAAACTGATTTTTGGAAGGGATGGTTCGAATTAAAATGTTATCACATAAGGTGTATTATAATCTTGTAATAATCGAGCTAAAATGGTTTAGAATGGATACGTAATCATAACCTAAAACTAGGGTTTGTAATTTCATGATTTAATAAAGTTAAGGGTTATTTTGTAAATTATGAAACTTGATGGATTAACTTGTTAATATAGTAACTAAATGGATTTAATGAGTAAAATGAGTAAACTTGCTATATTTACACTTTTAACCCTATACTTTACATTATTGACATTTTAAACCCTAAACTTTTGTAACTTGTCATAAATGTTCCTTAAATCATAATAATACTCATTTTCATTATTTAACTATAGATAAGTGACTAAAGTTACTAAATATGGAAACCTACTAATTATGGAAACTTACTAAATATGGAAATCTGCTAATTATGGAAAGTTGCTAAATATGGAAAGCTGCCTAAAATAGAAAGTTACCTAAAATGGAAAGTACTTAAAATGGAAAGATTTCTAAAAATGGAAAGCCGTCTTAAACGAGTAATCGATTCTTATAGAACGTTATTTAATTCATATAGGTTCGGGCGACGGATTGATCTCTTTCTTGATTTTACTTTCATTGTGATTTGCTCGAATAAGGTATGAGATATTCTATCCCTTTTCGGTAGGGATTTCTCGACTTTTGATCCTTGACTTTGCTTCACTTATGATATTCCTTTGCTATGATTTCCTTATGCTATGATCCTTTTGATATGATTCCGACATAATCCTTTGATATGATTGATATTCGCTATGATATTCGTTTGTTATGACTATATGAACTTTGATATGAACTTTGATATGAACTTTGATATGAACTTCGATATGAACTCGATATGAACTTTGATATGAACCCTTATGATATGATATGAATATGCTTTGACCCTTGGTTTGATACCCGAGCCAAATATGTTTCCTAGTCGGAAGGTAACTCGACCGTGTCATTGATGCACCAATGGCATGACTTTAGTGTGGTTGAGTGATGTTCCACACCGTCCCCATTTTGATATGATTATGAGCTCACTATATGTATATGATTTGGCCATTATATGTTTCGGGGCGTATGGATGCATCCTAGATTTGATATGTTTCGAGGATTTGATCGATTGGAGCTTTGTCGGTGAATGATGTCGGGTGCAATCCGCGTCTTCACATTTCGGGAGCTAGCTACTCCATTTGTTCTTGAGGTCTCCCTCCTATTATGTATGGTATTCCGAGGTCACCCTCCGAATACAATGGCTACTTATGATATGATATGATATGTTTCGGGCTCGGGTAGATTTCGATAACCCTTACACTTTTGATACACCTATATTATACCTTCTGTATTCCCCAACGCACCATATTCTGTATTAATTGTTCATTACTCAGTACCCTTATATGACTCATTGTACTACCAAGATATATATATTACATTGCTTTGATCTGTCTTACTTTCATTCCGTTACTTCAGACTATGGTTCCATTCACGTACCGGGTTATTATATGCTTATTGAGTGTGATTATGCTATTCATGTTTATGTGACTACTGATTATCCTGCTATGATGTGATTAATACGCGGTTATCTGATTTACCTGCTGTCATCTGTTTATATGTGATCTCACTGTTATGTGACCCTCTGAATGGTCTGGTGACCATGCTAATGTGTAATCGATAGTTTTGCCTGTTTATTATGTGTATTTGTTCGTTAGTTCGTGGACTATGATTATCGATAGTTTCCTTATCGCTTGTTGTTGACTGCCATGTTTACATTTTCGGTTTATGCTACGGTTTGATTGGGTAAATGGTTCAACTTATGACGTCGGCTTGTTAATTTGTTTAGTTGCCTGTTATGTCTTTAATTCATTTAATTATATCTTTATCTTGTATTCCTACTTATTACGTGTATTGCCATGTGTTGATTGATGTTAGTACTTCGTTGTTATGATAATCTTGGTTATGTTTTCAACTAAGGGTTTTGACTGTGTGAATTGCCATGCTCACTTATTTAATTAATTGCTTTCGCTTTCTGTAGATGTCTGTTTGGCTTGTATGTCTTGATTTCTGAATTGATTGTATCGGTATATGTTGTGTGGATATGGCGTCCGCTATGTTTGCTTATGTTTGGTCTTTGTATGCAGGTTTGTATGTACTTGTTTATATGTCATAGATGCTATGCTTTGCTTCATTCTCCTTGTTATCATTCGTTTTGGATATCGTATAATTGTGTTCTGCGGGATCCTCTTTGACTCATTGTTCTCATTTCATTTGCGACTTTGTTATCCGTTTCCTTTGTTTCATTTCGCATTTGATTTTATTTAGCTTTCGCTTTGTTATATCATTCCTTTGGGCTTTTAAGCTCGGTAGCATTTCTTTTCTGCGGCGGTGTTAGGTTGAAGATGGGCTTTGATGGGTGAGAGTTGGATTATTTGAGTGGACCAACCCTAGATACCTTATTATTTGGATTTATTTTGTTGGGCTATTGTTTGGAGATTTCATTTTATTTTAGACATATTGGATTTTGTATTTTCCTTGTAAGTCATTCGTCTATATGACTTGGTATTTTATTCTTTAAGGCTTTCGCTTGTAAAATTTTATTTGTATGTTACGATATGACACCGAATGTGACACTTCTACCCTTGTCGGGTTGGGGTGTTACAGAGTAAATGACTACCGAATCAAAAATTTGATGCTTTTTAACTCTTGAGCCATCAAACACCACCGAATTCCGATACATCCAAAGAATCCATATTGTTGCAACACAAGATGTTTTTAAGATCATCTGATGCATAGACCCACATCCTTGACCATCGATCCACTTAAGACTTCTTAGTAGCTCATCCATGAACAAATCGTGATCAGTCCTAACATCAGGAGGAGAAGAAGAATTTAAAGGCATAATGTTTGCTTCATTTGGCTCTTCCATCTGCTCTACCTTATCCCTATTATCTTTGATCCTATTTCTAAGCTCAATCAATTCCTCTTCACCAGGACTAAGATAATCAGCTGACTTATCACTATCATACTCCCAATCATAATCACTATCAGAATCATCATCATTTTCAATCACCCTAGCTGCACCACTAGTACCAGCTCTATGACTCCGCTCAGAAGATGCAACACTAGTACCTACACCACTAGTCCTAACAAGGTCATCTTGTGTTACATTAGCCTGGTGAGAAGATTCACCTTGAGTTTCACCATACTCCATCTCAGCCCAAGCCTCCATCTCATCTATGCTTAAATCATTGCAATACCTTTTTTTTGGACTGACTTTACTCTTAGCAACACTAGCATCCATACTTGTTCTATCTACTTTACCTAAGTACTCAGATAAGTCCATATCAAAGTGCTGGAGATATACATCAAGCTTACCAAATACAACCGCCACATCAAACATATAGTTTAACTCACCATCATTAGTGACTCTAACTAAACCAACCTCCAACTCATGATTGGGACTCTGTAATACACCCCTTCAATCTCTATTTCAACTTTTTCTTCAAGATATTGGGCAAACTCTAAGTAAAACATCATTCTAATTGACATAGGACTGACAACACCATGAACATACCTAATGGGTGAATGGCTGAAATACCCATCCCAATTTATAACTAAGATGTGTTGAACAGTATGAGGTATCATTCTGAAACAAAGACCATACACTAAAATTAGGGCTTGCTGATTAAAACACAATTAACAGATTCAAACGAAATTACATACCTGAATTGTTACAAGAAACATAAACAATTGTAAAGGGGGCAACGCTTATTTTTCAATTTTGTGGATTAGGGGTTGTGAGTGTAAAACGGGTTCAAATGGGGGTGACTGATTTGGGGGAAAATGGTTTGGGGTTTTATTCACGATTTTTGTTTAATAATTGTACTAATGTTTCGTAATTTGGCAAAAATGGTCTCCCAGAATTTTGAAACGCGTAGAAATGAGTTTTTCGGGTTAAGGATTGGTTAATGATGCCACGTGGCAAATTTTGTTACAATAGGGGTAATTAAGAAAGTTTTTGATTTTAATAGGAAAATTAAAAGTTTATTGTCACAATAATAAAATGGGGAAAGTTTGTATATTTTTTGGACCATTAACCCTACGAAAATCGTTTGTTTGTCCGTGTCTATTGTGAATTTGTGTGTTAGCACTTTTATTTATTTAGTTTGTGGTTTTAGTCATGTCAAGACAAAAACCGTAGTTGCGATTATTATTTCAGGTTTCATCCAAGCTTATATTGTGTATGTTAGCTTTTAGTAATTACACCCAAAAACTAAGAAATGATGCAGCTTGATAAGAATGTGTGCAACATCCTCGTGTAAACCTTAATAATAGTTGCGGGATTTAACGAGTCAAGAAAATGATCAACTGACGAGTAGTTCAACTGTTCTTGCTTCCAATATTTCTTCACATAAAGAAAGTGTGAGTAGCCTCAAGTGAATTAAGAAATTACAACAAGAAAGGACACTCCAAACTTCTGTTTTTGGAAACAGTGTAAAAGGCTCGAAGCAGTTAGGAGTTGAGCAATATACATGTTGTTGACCATAGATCTCAAAGTATGGAATTAAAAATAGAACTCGATAGTTCTAATTAGGCTAATAATGGTGCCGTAAACTTAAAGAATTGGAAAGTTTTGTTCAAGGTATGGAAGATTAAGTAAATAATCTATCATTTGCAACAAAGTATATGTGACAGGTGTAACTTTACTCCAGATAACAAAAAAATTGCGTGATAAATGATAAAGATTACGTGATCCATTTATGCTCGTATAATTTTTACTTTTAGATTTACTAGATAGATTATATCGAGTTTGAGAACCAATGCTTTTGGATTTGAGATCGTTCTTTCACAGAGTATTCTATCATCCCCAACACAACCACGTCATTTCAAATAATATGGAATCGACTATAGTTCAAGGAGATTCAGTTTTGCATCTTACAAAGCTTTACTTTCATAACGTTTTGGTTTAACGATGTCTACATTGCCCCAGTTTGTTACCTCTATTTCATATTAGATATCATCAGAATATATTAAGGCACATAAGTTTAATAATGACATAGGCATTAATTTGATTGAACGATCTTTCATCAATTACTATATCACCTACAACATTGCAAAAGAGGCATACCCAATGGGTTCCCGAGGGTTCACATGAGCTTCATGGATTTTTGCCGCATAATGTAATTATTTTTGTTAAAGATTTGATTTTTTCGAAATGAACATGATCCCAAAAAACTGCTTTACATGTTTTGTTTACTCGGTCCACTATACTATAAAAAAAGAAAAAAAAATTGTAACCCGATCACTTATATGTACTTGGGTCCATACTGCACCATACTTCCATGATTAGTTATACTATTGGGCTTGTGGTTCGTGTAAAGGAAATTCCACATGCTCAGGGTCAAGACAAATGTGAGCCATAAAACAAAGTTTTGGATCTTGAACATCGTATTTGACCCTTTTAGTCAATTTGAACATTTAGGAATTTTTCACTGAGAAAGGTTTTGAAACTAATATAATCACACAACTTGACTCAAGTTGTATAACACAACTTGAGAGGATCTTGCTCCATTCTTATCGGACTAGTTAAAGTGGTATTTTCTGTCGTTAGTCATTTCAAGTCTTTTGTTTTTCTTTCCTTACTTTAGTGTAGTTTCAGTAGTGTCAAGTTGTAAGGTTTATAAATTGATTCAAGTGCGTTATGAATTTTATTTTATCAAAGAGAGAGAATACTTTAGTTGAATTAGAGAATGGTACCACAAAAATAGATGTTTTTCGATGATAATTGTGTAAAAAATATTATAATACGTAGCACAATATTTGAGTTTCAAATTACAATTTGTCCAAAAAGAAAAAAAAATAAAAATAAAAAGAGTATTAATATCAGTTGTTAGACATGGAGAAATCACTAAGAATCATTAACCTATGTGGGAATATATATAGATCAATACGACCAGTCACAAAAACAAATGTCTAGCTCATGCCATTAACTTGGTTGAAGCAATTAAATATGAACAAGCATCATCTATCCTAATATCTCACATAATATATATTAAGTATCAAACGTTTCTTTCACTGTGAATGTGCTTGATGTTTATAAAAATAGGCTTTGGCTCGAGCCACTACATAGCTGGACGCTAGTGACGAGTTTAGTCTATGGTTGACCTTTCTCATTTGCCTAAAACTCACTATTTGGTTGAAAAAACTAATTTGACTGTAACACCTTAGGCAAAGAGGGTGATTGTGACACCTTAGGCAAATCCCACATCGACATAGGCCTGAAGATATGCTACTATATAAGTTAAGCATGCTCGTGTGAGAGTAGCACTGGTATGGGTGACCTACCGGGAAGTCTCACACGAGGGCCACAAAAACAAAGCCGTGAACCACAAAGGCAAAGCGGACAATAGTGTGTAACAATAGGCGGGATGTTACATTGACCAAACTGTTTACACCGAGAAAGTATATGGGCGGTTGACTGATCGATGTATACAACTTAGTACCATTTCATTCCCTTAACCTACGTGGGACTAAAAATTTTAAATGGTTGATACTAACAAAAAAAAATGTTATGGATCCCTATATTCATGATAACTTATAAACTTTTAGTATCCTAATCTCGACCATCTATGAATTCCTTATCAATTCTGTATCGTTGAATTTACTCAAATAGCTAATTAATACAAAGTTTGAACCATTATATATACAAAAAAAATATAATTGGATTTGGATATTGTCTATGCATTGTTGTGTAACAACTCTAGATCCAAAGATTGTGGACTCGAGTAGTTTAAGAAGTGGGAAAAAGAAAGACTACAAGGCACTACAGTTTCATATACACATTAAAGCCTTAGATTTTGTAAAGGTAAATTTTAACTTCTTAAAACATATTAACAAGTATACCAAGAGAAAAAGAGAGTTTACAAAGATTTATACAATTTGCTAACCAAGCTTTAACTATTCAAATTGAAACACGTACTTATGTCAGTTGTCAGTTTGAAAAAACTAGAGAATTTATATTCGCTATTAGTCGCTATGAAAAGCCCAAGAAATAATATTCTAATCCTTGGACCTTCACAAGGTGCCCAACAACATAATACCAACTCAGCTCAAAACATGAGATGTACAATAATATATATAATGTATCAAACGTTTCTTTCATTGACCTATGTGGGAGTATAGATCAATAAACGTTTGCTGTGTCATCTCGGTGTAAGTTATTTAGTCCGGATGATGGTAAAATACATCAACTTAGCTTACCAGAAGATTCGGGTAGCAATCATCGAAGTGGACCATCGCATGGATGGCTAGTGATCCTTAATGAAACACCTTCGATTTCTATGATAAACCCGTTAACACAAGCCAAGCAAGACCTTCCATCTTTGGTCGTCTTTTCCTAATGTAACAAATTTTGCACCTAGTGATATTGGGAGGGAATACACTATTAGGACTTCGGATGGTGATGTTTAGACAGGTAATCTGAAAGAAATGCGTGATTCATTTATCAAGAAAGTGATTTTTTCTTCGAGTCCTTCAAATGAGGATGTGGAGTTTTATGCATTGGCGATACTGAATCAAACCGGTGATCTTGCTTATTGCAAAAAGGGGGATAAATGTTGGAAATTTATACATGATGCGAATTCTTATTGTGAAGATGTGATATATTACAAAGGGTGTTTTTATGGTGTGAGTAAACACGGGACGATTGTGAAATGTGATGTAAACGGGGGTGAGGCTAAAGTGTCGTTTATTGAAACCCGACGACAAGTTGGTGGTGATATTGAGCCGTGATAACATTTTAAATGCATGTATAAAAATAAACAAAAATACAAGTATACAAATAAACAAAGTCTCTGTTACAAAAACATAAGAGTTTATATAACTTTCTCAAATTTGTATATTTAGTCGTAGGGGTGCTCATCGGTCGAAAACCGGACCGTACCGAGAAAAACCGGACCGGACCGAGACCGAATCCGGCAAAATCCCTAGACCGAGACCGAATGTGGTCGGTCCGGTCCGATCCGGTCTCGGTCGGTCCGTCGGTCGGTCCGGTCCAACAAGGCTAAATTTCGGGTTTGTGGTCCGGACTGAGACCGAATCCGGCAAAAACCCTAAACCAAGACCGGACCGCCGGTCCATCGGTCCGGTCCGTTTGCTCACCCCTATTTAGTCGTGATAATAGTTTAACAATGACTAACATGCAAATTTGAAACCATTATATAAACTTTAAGACATAAATTTCAAATGCACTCTTATGTATAAAGTAGTAGACGTTTCTCTCAGTGACCTATGTGGGACAAAAAGTTGAGATAGTTTCATTCAAAAATAGTAAGTATGTATTTCACTAACTAATGGGTTGAAACTCGTGCATCCACTAATCAAACATCATTCTGAACAAGTAACTAGTACAACTTTACTCCAAATTTCAATTTGGTTAATAGAGATATCTTATGAGACTATGCACACATATTCTACTTGTATGTTTGCTTGCGAGCTTAATGGGTTATAAAACCTAAGTTATTCATACTAAAGTATTGAGGCACATGAATGTAATAACGACACATGCATTTTTTGTTATTGTAATCTACCATATTATGAGACCATGCAAACATATTCGAATATAGTACAAGACATCGATGAGAATAGGAGATTCAGTTTTAGTCGTTATGCTTAGCGGGCCTAATATGACAAATATATTTTAGTGGCTTGATTCTGAGCGGATGATCCAATTTGATTGAACGATCTCTCATTTAGTACTCTATCATCAATAACAAAAACGCGACAACATTTCAAGCAATTTATGAATTTAAAATGGACTAGTTTTAGGATGATCGAGTTTATATTATTGGGCTTGGTGAACTACCGGGCTAGCTAATGATGGGCCTAGCTATTAATAACGTGTTTGTGATGGCGGCGTAAATGATGTCTATACCGTTTAAACATCAACATAAAAATCATGTCTATATCGTTTAAACATCAACAAAGCTTTAATTGTTCCAATTTACTTTCATGACTTTTTGGTTAAACCATGTCTATATCGTTTAAACATTAACATAAAAATCTTATTGCCCCAATTTGTTACCTCTATTTTATATTAGATAATCATATATTAGCAAGCTGCCATTCTTACAGAGGTGCATTAAAACCAACATTTTCATCCCAATCTATTAAGGCACATGAGTTTAATAATGACATATGCATCAATTAGATTGAACGATCTCTCTTCAATTACTCTATCACATAGTGTTATTATTACGAAATGAACTTGGTCTCAAAAAATTTGTGTTACATGTTATTTAGTTGGTCTATTATATTATCATAAAGAAATATATATATATATATATATATATATATATATATATATATATGTAAGCTGGTCACTTATATGTACTTGTCCATCGTTGCACCGTTGTGTCAAGCAATTTATTGGACTAATAGACAAATGTGAACCACAAAAAGAAGTTTTGGATTAGAAAAAAAATTAAAAAGGAAAAAAGATCACGAAATTGTTGATGTTTATGAAAATAAGCTTTGGCTCGAGCCTCTACTAATTAGCTAGACGCTTGTGACAGATTCACTATGGCTGATTTTTCTCATTTTCCTAACACTCGGTATTTGGTTAAGAAAATTGATCGGACCGAGCTGTTTACACAAAGAAAGAATGTGGTCGGTGCATCCAATTACTAAAAAAATCCCAATTGTTTCCATTTTTCGAGTGGAATATTAATGGAATCTCCATGAATAGGATCAAACCTTATTCCATAGTATTTACATGAGGTTCTTCTTTCTTATTTTTAAGAAAGTCCCTAAGAGGGCTTAGCTGATCCATGATTTATGTTTCATCTTTCGTTTCCTTTTCATTTGTTTCGAGAAATATGTCGATCAATTTCAATTCTTTCTTTTTCTCTTGATTCTTTTCTGATCGAGATGTACAAATATAGATCATGTTCATGGATTAACGAAAATGCGCAAAAGCTCTATTTTCCTCTGCCATTCTATGAGTCTCTTACCTTTTGCGTATGGCATCGCCACTCCCTTTGGCAGCATCCACTAATTCAGAACTTAATTTGAAAGCCATATTTTGACCCGGACGTTTTCGGGATGCCGCTAATAACCAACGAAACTTAGTGCCATTTCATTCCCTTAACCTATATGGGACTAAAGGTTAAAATGGTTTACAAAAATATATGTTTTAGTTTCCTATAGTTTTGTTTTTTTTTGAACGACAATCCTTTTTCACACCTCATACTACCTATCTCACAATTATTTCAAAAATGCTTCCAGGGAGACTTGAACCCACAACCTCTTGGGCGGTGGGCAATTCACAAACCACTAAACCAAAAGTATTGGATGATTCCCTATATTCATGATAACTCATAAACTTTTAGTATCTGAATTACTTATCAATTATGTATCATTGAATACTTGAATCTACTCAAATAGCTAATACAATATTTGAATTATTATATATCAGTGTTGCAAAAAAGGCTTTAAAGGCTGATTAATCGCCGCCTAGGCGCAACTGGGTCATCAATCTTTTCGATTTGTGTAAATCGATTAACCGTGGTCAAAGGCGGTCAACGGCTGTTAACGGTGGTCAAACTTGCCGAAAACTTGCAAATCTTGCCGGAAATACCCAAAGCTCGTTGTAAACTAGTTTTAATCACTTATAGTCATTGTTTATACGTATTGCAAGATGTTTTTAAGGAGAATCTTGTCAAAAATACCCAAACTCACCAGAATTACCCCAAACTTGCCGAAAATGCCAATCCGATTAATCACCCTATATGTTTCATCACTATGTTATGGCATATAAATAATAAGTACATAACTAGATGTTTAGTGTTTAGACAAGCTTATAGTTAATTAGTTAAAACGCCAAAAATATACATAACATTAGAAGTTGTTTTCGTTGTATGGGGTATAAAATCATGTGTTATAACACCTCTTATCCATCTGAGCTCAGTATTAGCTTTTCCTTCCTCTACAAAGCATAAATAATAAGCTAGATATCCATCTTAGACAAAATTTCACTGCCAAGGTACATAGCCATCTGTTATCCATCTACTATCCATCATCCAAATACTCCTTTAACCCATAAGTGAAGAGTAAGTTAATTTGTGTTACAAAAAGATGACAGTTCCTATAAGTTTTTAGAATTACTATATATAGTAAAAGCCGTTTATCACGGGCGTTCGTTAATAATGATGGCGGCCCATTTGAGGTAGCCCATTTCACGCAATTTTTTTTGGCATGCTAGGCTAGCTACGGCCCGATCCAATGGCGGTTTGTTATCTCCAGAAGTTAATTATTAGTTTTATCAACAAAGATTCAAGAGGCGGTTTGTAATCTCCCGAAGCTTCTTTAGGTTCCAGTGTCTTCATCCCTTCTTCTTATTAATCAACCACCGCACAAAACAAAACCACACAGACAAGATTTGGAGCATAAACTTGGTAGATTAAGAGAAGCTTGAAGCCATTGCGGTAACCCTTGATTAACGATTGGTGATGCTGAAGATGAAGTTTGATTTAATTAGATTTTCAGCTTTTCTGGTAGATTTGGGCTCTTTCTATGATTTTACTTATGATGCCTTTGTTGGTGTTGTTGAAATACAATGATTTCGCTGAGTTTTTGGTAGATATGTACCGTTAGGCATGTGTTTTTATCATCTTCCCTGGCCATTTTTTATAGTGTTGAGGCTTTAGGGTTGTTTGGAATGTCATGCTTATGTGTTTACATCCATTTCCTTCAGGTGGAAGATTTGTCTTAGCGACTTGCAAACCTATGCCAATTGATGGTTACCAAGGTAGAGTTTTTATTTTATTTATTTATTTATTTTTTTTCATCTTAGCTATTATGTGATGCTATGTTTAGATATCAGCTATTTTCCATATTTTAGGTTCGGTAAGTTAGTGCTCTTTTAGATAAGTGCACTAGCAGATTGTGTTGGATCTGCTTATTTTGTGTTGATGTCTTATTGGACTGTTTTTAACTTTGCTCCACATCTCGGTAGGGCAATGCCTCCTGAATTTGTGTTTGTGGCCATGTCGAGTTTAAGTTTGTGCAATGAAGCAACCATCTATAGAATTAATGTGGGACAACCATGGTACTACAAAATATGTTCAGTTTTCAGCCAAAAGTTATTGAAAAATTCTCGCACCAAGATGCAACGACCACAACCCATTCAAACTACAGTCAATGACCCATACACAATCTGCACAGTACTCGATCGTAGGTAATCTGCCTAATAGCTTTAGCAGCTGATAAATATATGCATGAGAGACAGCTATTTTATATTTTTGATCTAAATAGCGTTAGCCCTTCTGGTTTTCTAATGCACATTTCCTGGTGGCTATAATCATTTTAGGTTCAACCTCGCAAGTTACAGAGACCACTGACAGCTTACAACAACATAGTACTCACTTGCGACAAACCAGAAAAGGTTATTCGATCACTTATTTTCCAAATAATTTTGCTTATGCACCAGCTATCTGTTATTTTAGTTTTAAATAGCGTCAACCTTTCAAGTTTTCTTATGAAATTTACTTACGATTGCAACTATTTTAGGTATAACAGCATATTACTTGCTCACGTCAAACAATACAAGGTCGTTCAGTCAATTACTTTTCATATACTTCTACTATTTTGTTGCGATTATTATTTTTAGTTTAACATTAGTATTCAATTGTTGCATGAGTGAGAACCCCTTTTTTCCTCTTAGTAAATAACATTATGCCTTAAGGTTAACCTACATGTGCTTACTTATGGTGTTTGTCGGGTACCAGATCATTTGAGCATAAATGTCCTTGTGAGAGAAATTCAACAAGTACAGGTTTCACTTATCTTTATTCATGAACACAAATGCATTTAATCAGGTATGTTGTTTGTAATATGTAACTGTGTAAAAAGTATTTATATCTGAAAACAAGTCAACAAGTGTATGTAGTTATTCTTACTCTTATTGCTAGCTATTTCAATAACTAAACAACCGGCCCGCTTATTACTTAAAAAAATACCGTGCAATGATCAATGACATTAAACGATGCCCCGCCGCAACGCGGCGGACTGGCACACACCTCGTTCATATTATATACCAAATAATTAAAAAAAAAAAAAAAAAAAAAAAAAAATTGACTTTAACACTATGGTTTACACCAAATAACCATAATATTAACATCAACACGTGCAAATACTATACACTGTAATATATAACGTAGGAAAGTTTTCTCTCATTAAACTATGTGGGACAAAGGTTGAGACACTTTCATAAAAAAATAAGTACATTCACTAATCTAAAGGTTAGTTCTCTTACAATCTACAACTAAAGATCTTTTCAAACGTTAAGTGACTAGTGTAGCTCACTCTAAATAAAACTTAGGTTGGTAAAGATTTTACAGTTTCTTTGCATCTAACAAAGCTTTAATTAGTATTCCAATTTACCTACATGATTTTTTGGTTAAAAGATGTCTATATAGTTTAAACATCAATATTTAAAATCTTAATGCCCCAATTATCACCTCTATTTCATATAAGATAGAGTCACACTTCAGTATTAAAACCCACGTTTTTATCCTGATGTATTGAGGATCGTAAGTTCAACACCGACATATGCATTTTTGCCATTGTAATCTACCATCTTTAGTTTCATTTTTGTAAGTTGGATATTATCTTTTGAAGTGATGTATCGTATTGGGTTTTAATACCAATGCTTTCGGATTTGAGATAATACTAATGGTTCTCTATCACTTCAACACAGTGATATTCGAGCATCGAAAAAACAATTAGCAAATCATGTATTAGACCATTTGAAAGAGTTTTCAACATGATAGACGAGCATCGAAAAACAATTAGTACAGAAAGTGTCACGCCATTTAAAAAAGTTTCTACAAATTTAAAGAATTCATATCAGTTATTGAACCATGGTAGTAAGAACGTCGAGAATTATGTCCTACCAACTTCACAACCATATGGCCAACAACATAATACTAATCCCAGATCACAACATTTTTTAATTTATGGTTTCAGTTATTGAGACAAAAATCGTAGTTACACTTATTACTTACGATATCATTCAAGCTTTCACTATGTACGTAAGCTTTTAGTAATTTTACCCAAAAACTAAGAAATTACGATGCTTGATAAGAATGGGTGCAACGTCAACTCGAACATATACCATGGTTTCAGTAATTTAATGGTATGAGGCGTTACTATCATTACATCCTCAAGTAAAAGCTCATAGTTGCGAGGTTTAACAAGGCAAGAAAAATGATAAATTGACGACTAGTTATGTTCTTGCAAACCGTGTAAAAAGGCACGAAGCGGTTTAAAAAAGAACGAACTGAAAAAAAGAATAAATTGTCTACCTCATGTATTCGAACATAGTAACTCTTTTTTAGCAGGCAACATTGATTTCCATCTGAACCACATTCCCATCATGCTATGCTTTCCAATTGGTTGTATATAACCTTTTTTTAAATTTGTTGATCTCTCCTTAATCGGCACCATTTCACTACGACAATTTATAATTTATAAGTAAATTAAATAAATAAATCTATTTACGTACATAAACATATTAAATAGCACAATATGTTAAGAACTTATACAAGTTCTTCAAGATGATATTCGTGCATGGAGAAACATGATATTTGAGCATCGAATAACAATTAGCACATAAAGTATACTATTTAAAAAAGTTTCTAGAAAACTATGAAAATTTATATTCGATTTTGGACTAGATAAAGTATCACACTATTTAAAAATTTTCTAAAAAAAATATGAGAATTTATATTAGTTCTTTAACTGTGACTGAAGAAGATGAAGAAACATGTTTTCATCTTTCGGCCAGGTCAAACAACATACTACCAATCTCAAATTATAACCTTGCATATAAGACTAATATATAAACTATCAAAAGCTTCTATCAACTACCTATGTGGGATCATAAATCAATACAACTATTCGTAAAAACAAACATTGAGCCTGTGTCATTAACTTGGTTGAAACAATTAAATATGAACAACCATCATATATACTAGCAGGGTACCCGCGCGATGCAGCGGGGGTACCCTGTAACTAAATTTTTTGGCAATGTGATGTTATTCGACAATACCATTTCATAAAAAAATACATTACGAAACATATAAACTACTCTAAATAATCATTCATTAAAATTAAATAACAATCCGAAGCAACCAAATAATAGGGATAAAAATGTACGGAAAAATTTAAGCCTTAACAATAGTCTAATTATAAAACAAAAATTATGCCTTAACAACCTTTTTACCATTTATTTTTTTGGTGTAAGCCTATCAATAGTAAAAAACATGGATAGAGCCATTTAATAAACCAAAGTTTAGCTAAGTTCAACACCAACCCAACTCTCATTTTCGTATAAAACATAGTCTATGCCCAACTAATCACATATCCCTTAATAAAATGAATTATATAAATCACATTCATTCACAACCCTAATCCAATTAACCTAATCTCACACCTCTCTATGTGCAGTCACACACACATATAAACCAACCTCTTTCACTTTTACATCCATCTACGAATCTCACCAGCACTACCAGTAAATCGTATTCCTCGGCTTCAACCTCAAACACACACAACACACAAAAAGGGGTTTAATTAAAAAAGGAATTAAATCAAAAGTTAAACGTTTGGCAACAAATAGTTTTAAAAATTTGTTTGTCATTTTCTTCGTCACTTCCCCGGCGAGAACCAAAACGGCGAGCATCTGTGGTGCCGTGGCGAGTGGACGACGAAAGTTGACGGGGTGCCACGTGTGAAACGGCAAGCTAGTTCGTCACTATACCGGTTTTGCATCTAATGGATATGGGCAGAGATATCTGAGTCATGGTTTTGCAGCGATGATGGTTGGTCTTTTTAAGCTAATAGAGCAATAGTTTGCCATGTAAGATTATAATGAACTAAGCTATCTTAATATGGTTGTTGGATCAAAGATTTATGTTATGGGATGATTGATTTTAGATTTTTGTTTTGTAAGCTTAATTAGGTTGTACATTGTACTTAAATAGTTGTATATTTTGGTGAAGAGGTAAATTTAATTGCGTATTAATTGTATGTGTTCAATAGTATTTTCTTAATTTTATTTGTGTTTCAAATACTTGTAAATGCTGCTTCTTTACTTGTATTTGCTTAAAATCTATATTAGGAAATCTTAAAAATTTAATAAGATGAAAGTGCTTATGCATTATAAGTAGTATAGATAATTATGATTTATTCACTCACCATTAATATATCATGAAGTGTGAATCAATAGAAGTGAAGGAACATTTTAAAATTTAAATAAAAGTTCCAACTTACTTACGTATAAGCGATTGCGGATTATTAATATTTTTTTAATTTTTAATATTAATTTATAAAAGCCTTAGACTTTTTCTTTTCTCTTCAACTGAAACATCCAAAAAGTAGTTGAATGGCTACATCGGTGAAGGTGTCCGGACCATCATTGTCAACAGTTTGATGTCCCATTTCAGCTTGTTCCTATAGCATGGCTAAAGGTGAACACAAGAAACCCAAGTACCTCAAAATTCAGGTATATCTTGACAGTATGAAGTTTGGGGCCAAATAATGTAAAGTTTTTTTTTGGTGCAAAAGGTGAATTATATTAGCTTCCAACACTTACAATAAGGATAATAAACTGAATTTGGACAAATCCCAAATCAGAATCAAACAACAAACAATATACTGATATCTGATATACACAAAGGGACAAAGAATTAAGTCTGATATCTCCCATGCTACTTCACATTCAGGAAGCATCTTGATCTAACAGCTCAAAGATTCATCAAACACTTCAATTCACCTTAGATGCACCTACCATCTAGCTACATTTCCATCTCTCTATTCTACTATACCACTCAACCTTCCACCACAAGTAGCAATAGCAGAAATAGAGGATGGCTTCACTAGGAACCATTACCCATCCATGTGGGGCTCTTCCAAACACCCCACATTTCCTCTTTAGGAAGGCTTCGGATGTATGGAAACACTCTCCCTCTATGATGACCACCATTACCTCCTCAGGGAATGCAAAGAATGGACCATGAAGTGTCATCTTTCACCACTCTCAATTCCACACTACTTGCATTCCCCTCCAAGATCATTTACCCTCCACAAAGGAAGCCCTACTTTATGGTACATCCATACTATGATAGACCTCCTACATCAGCCAAACTTAGCTTTCTAGTTTCCTCCCAAAGCCAAGCGTAAGATGCTAAGAGGCACAGATGTCTGAACACTGATTAGGACTCCAAGGTACAAGGAACTTCACAATTGCAATGATCTGATATAAGCAGACTGAATTCTACCTTAGAAGCTGTAGGACCTTACTTTTATCAACCTTATCACAAACCCACTTAATAAACACAAGTATCACCACGTGAAACCACGCTACGCGTAGAACACGTTCAACCCAAACACAAACATAAAGTGTACAAGATGAAGAAGAAAAGTTAAAGATGTTGGTGACTTGATGTTTATACAAACCGTGTATGTGGAGAGAAAAGGTAAACACAATAAAGATGATGTTTATTGCAAAGGAAGAACACACACACACACACATTTTCAAGCACACCCCTCAAATAACCATTTGAGGGGTATTTATACTCTAAATACAAGATGCCCTAAAGGGCTTTGGCTTGGGCCTCGTGGACTTGGATTGGATAACACATGAAGAAAGGCTAGCTTAACTTAACTTATAGCTAATTAGCTTAGCCCAATCCACGAGCCCATTGACTATTCTAGCACGATATCTAACACACGTTACAAAGTTCCTAAACGTGAATGACCATCACTTCTAATAAAAACTATTAAGGCTAACAATCTTCCCCTAAGGGGTGGTCATTCAAAAGATGCTCTACTTGATAAGGTCTTTACTTTTCTCTAGCTTGAACTTTGTGTGTAGATATAGAATAGGCTTGATTCATTGTTCCTTCATGCAATGTGATCAATTAATGTGGTTGTCTGCCGTTGTCAACTTCGTTGGTTTGGTGTCTCCACGTCTTTCTCCACCATGCTCACACTTCTATTTGTCTTTTGGTTACCAATGATGTAGTTCTCGAGTCTTTACACTTTGTAGATTCTTTGACATTGACGAAGAATCATCTTTAACTTTGTGTAGCCTTTGATTATGATGAGAACTTTCGTGTGTCGTTGGTATGAGCATGTAGAGAATCTGCACGATCAATCCGCTCCGGAGCTTCCATAAGAAGAAAACATTAAAGCGGTGAGTAATAAGCGGTTCCGACACTTACAAGTTTGAATTTCGAGGATGTTAACAGCAGAGTGTGAAAACACATCTCTAATTCTTACAAGGCCGTCCTGAACTGTAGTCCCACAAGTGAGATAACGCGATGTACCAAATACACCTACATTCGGATGAGTCACGAGGTATACCAAGCATCACCCTACGATCAGAGACCGTTTGAGACACACTAAGCGTAATCCACGGGAGTTACCAAAGTGACTGTTGTCGGTCGCTTGATGTTGACCCGGCGGAGTTTCCATTCAATCACCGAAGATCACATATGTGAAACTTCTCATAAATGTTCTGGAAGATTGCTAAGATCTGCGTAGGACTCTAGAATATATCACTTGTGTTCTTATTGATGAACAACAAGCGATGTCATGTCATGTGTTCCTATGAGATCTTTTGATGAATCTCGTGGCTCTAGACTCGATTAGTGCATTTTGGTTTTCCTGAGCGGAGACTAGGGAGAGGGTCTCCTTCTTCAATACCAACAATCTCTAAGAGAAAGTCAATAGATTATGTAGGGTTCCCAGTGAGAATGAAACAAATCCTTTTAAGAGGAATTGAGTGGCTAGAAGGTTTAGTGCAGTGCGTCACTGGGTCCATGACGTCTTGGTCTTCAATACAGTGTCATCTAGTGACAACCAAGAGTGAGATGAATTGAACCGGTTTACGCCTAAGGTTGAATATGGAGGCTATTTCTTTTCACCCTTTTTCATTACTTTTCTTTTAATTCTTCAACCCTTCTTTCTCCTTTCTCACATTACTCCTTTTTTCAATCATTCCTAAGGACTTCTAATACTAACTATTTGTGATGTCCTTGGGTAGATTCCTCCGCTCTGGCGGATCATAGGACGGATTTCCTATCAATAGTCACCTTATAACTCCATGACTGTCCTATTGTTGCCATAAAACCATTTTCTTGAAAATCTCTCGAGTGTTTATGATAGAAAACATGTTTGAGACACTCCGAGAGTTGTTATATTTTCGTAAACACTCCTCTTCACATGTGCTTATAAGTTTTGATGTAAATCTGCAGATAGAGGTAGAGTTCGCACTTTTGAATTGATCGACTTTAAATGAACTAGACCGATTCGAGACACGTTTACATCACTATAGAACTAGCTTGAAATTATTACCCGTCCTGGTCAAGTCCATAGAAAGTTTCTCGAAATGGTACATTGACTGACTTTGATTCCTCGTCAATTCATTGGTTTCAACTAAGTCGAGCTCTTTTTGAGATTCAAACAACGATCATTAAAACTTTTTGATAACATTTTAATCACGTCTCCTCCCCCTCAAAAATAACATAATCGTGATATTTTTTATATCCACAGATTAAAAAACATTTTTAGAATC
Organism: Chrysanthemum lavandulifolium; assembly: GCA_022545495.1. Lineage (NCBI taxonomy): Eukaryota > Viridiplantae > Streptophyta > Magnoliopsida > Asterales > Asteraceae > Chrysanthemum > Chrysanthemum lavandulifolium. Next base: position 19,489,770 of record CM040244.1, on the reverse strand, counting down.
TTTTAGGGAGACAAACGGATATGATTTAAGCATGAATTTGGAACATTTTGTTTTATACTCCCCCTTTAATAAAGCATAATCAATTAAAGGGTTTTAGAGGGAGTTATCTTGAGCACAAAATATTTTTGGATATTTTTGGATTTTTGATTTTCTAGAGACATGTCGTGAGAAGAATATTTTTGGATTTTTGATTTTCTATTGTTTTTGAATTTTTGAAAGTTTTATATTTTTATATTTTGTTTTGTTGGTTTTCAAATTTTGTATTTTGTTTTTCAAAAATATTTACAATGACTCTTTGGAAAATCATTTTCAAGAAGATTCGAGAAGACGTTCTAACTCCTCGGGGTTAGGCTTCGCATTCAATTCGTCGAACTAAATAGTCAAACCTTTCTTTTGGAAGGGCTTTAGTTAATAGATCGGCGAGTTGGTAATCGATCTTCACGAAGAATAATTCAACGATACCATTTTCGACGTACTCTTTGATGAAGTGATAGCGGACACGGATATGCTTAGTCTTTGAGTGATGAACAGATTGCATGATATGGCTATGGCACTTTTCGAGTCACAATACATAGGTATTTTATCGAAAGTAAAGCCATAATCCGTGAGTTGTGTTCTTATCCAAAGAACTTGAGCACAACACGCAGATAGAGACACATACTCGGCTTGACGGTTGTGATGCAATGCAATCTTGTTTCTTTGAAGACCGGTGACTAACTTTTCACCCAAAATTGTGCTCCTCCGGATGTACTTTTTGTCGTAACTTGATCACCGCGTGGTCCGCATCCGAAAAGGCAATTAGATCAAATCCGGTTCTTCGGATACCGAAGTCCCATGTGAATGGATGTCTTTAGGTACCGAAGATCCGTTTAACCTCTTTGAGGTGCGTTCGGTAGGTTTTGCACGAAACCGTGCTAATAAATAAACAACAAAATGAATATCTCGCCGACTAGCGGTGAGGTACATGAGAGAACCAATCATGCTCCGATATTTCTTCAGATCAATAGGTTTCCCAAACAAATCGGCTCCAATTTTTGGTGAAGTTACCATTGGTGTTCGGCGAATCAAAATTATCCATACCATGATTTTTCAAAATCTCGGTTGTGTATTTAGCTTGATTTATAAAAATTCCACAAGGGACCTGATGTATTTGTAAACCAAGAAAGAATTTTAGTTCCCCATCATGGACATTTCAAATTTGCTTTTCATGAGATTTTCAAAATGTTTTGAAAGATTCGGATTAGTGGACCCAAAGATGATGTCGCCCACGTAATCGAACAATCAAAATGTCATTTTGCATTTTTTGTAAACAAGGTAGGATCAACTGTGCCTTTGGTGAAATTGTTTTGGATAAGGAAAGAGGAAAGTTTGTCATACCACGCCTCTGAGCTTGTTTTAAACCATAGATTGCCTTTTGAGTTTGTAGACGAGTCCGGATGTTCCATGTCTCTGAAGCCTTACGGCTAACTCACATACACTTCTTCTTTCGAGTTCCATTCAAGAACGCGGTCTTAATGTCCATCTAATAAACCGTGATGTTTTGTGAGCGGCATAGGCTAAGAATATCCTGAATGCCTCAAGTCTAGCTACCGCGAATGACTCTTCAAAGTCTATCCCTTCCTCTTGTCTCGTATCCTTTGGCCACAAGACAAGCTTTGTTGCAAATTACGCTTATCTCTTCATCCCTTTTGTTCTTCCATAACCATTTGAGATCAATGACGCGAATGTCAATTGGTCTTGGAACCATTCCTAAGAGTCATGAAGACGGTATTGGAGAAGTTCCTCCCTGCATCGCTTCTATCCATGCGGGTTACGCCATTGCCTCGCGAATGTTCTTTGGCTCTATATTGCTAATTGAGCAAAGGTAAATGCACAAGTCGCAATTGGTGGCAAGTTGGCGCCTCGTCCGAATTGGCTGAAGGTTCACCAATAACTTGTTCAATTGGGTGGTCTTTTGTCCGCTTGAGTAGAAGGATACCGTTGGATAAACGATACGAGTTGGATGGTTCTCGTAAGCTTGAAGATGATTCAGATTGATTCCGTAGCAAACGGGTTTTCAAATAAGTCTTCATCTAACGTTGCATCATTCGGTTTTGGTTTTGCTCATCAACCTTTGGTAGAACGGGTGCAATAAGCGTAGTAGATGTAGATGGAGTTGGTGCATTGGTTTCGACCGTTGTAGATGCATCTTACATTTGTGGTGGTGGATGATTTTGAGCGGGTGCAGCGGAATGATGGTTTGATGCATTTGTCGAAGTTCCACCATAGTATTCATCGAACATTAACTCAAGAAATTCTCCCATTCTTGTTCTTTAGGATTGTCAAACGAAGTTGATTGAGCTTTTGAGGTACGAGTCCTTAAGCGATGTGTCCGTAAGTCTGCGGGTTTAGTGCGGGTTCTAGAGCGAGTCTCTCGAAGCCATATGTGAAAGTTCATCAAATTTCACATTCATCGTCTCCCCGATCCTCCTAGTTCTTCATTATACACCACAATGCCCTCGAGTTATCTCGAATATCCAATGAAGATTCCAATATCACCTTTAGCTTTCAATTTACCTAGATCTTCTCTGTCGTCGTCGGATAGCACAAAGCGCCAAACACGTGAAAGTAAGAGATATCGGTTTTCTATTGTTCACAAGCTCATACGGGTTTTATTGAATCTAGGATGGATTAGGATCTGTTCGAGTGAAACAAGCAAGGCAACAAACATCACCCATAGAAATAATGGTGCACTAGAATAGATTAGCATTGTGCAGCGACTTCCATAAGAGTTCTATTTCTTCTTTCAACTACCCCATTTTTTGTGGAGTTCTAACAACCGATGTCCGATGAGTGATTCCAACATCTTCAAAATAAGTTCTTAACTCCCGATTAGTGAATTCGGTGTCGTTGTCATTCTTACAACCCTTACTGGAGTTTGAAGAAGTACTTGAATACGTTTGTAAAGGTGATGATGATGCCCGGTGCTTCGTCTTTTGATCTCGAAACTTAACCCATGTATATCTCAAATAATCATCGGCGATAACAAGAATATACTTTTCCCATTAATGCTTTCAACTCTCATTGGGCTACATAAGCCCATGTGCAATATATGCAACTTTGCTTCGAACTAGGTGCAATTTGGGTATATATGATGCTCTTTTGCTTTTTCCTTGTTCGCATGATGGACATAAGTGATCCTTGGTGTATTTGAACTTTGGAAGTCCGTTGACGATGTTGTCTTTGGCAATTTTGTTGATGGTGTCGAAATTGAGATGGGATAACCGTCGTGCCACAACCGGATCGTGTTCCGGATGCTCGTGTCATAAGACATATTGGTGATGAAGAGGCCATTTGATTGATGTCGATAGCATACAATTTTGTATCACGATTCCCGGTTAAGAGATCGATGCCATCCAAATTTCTAACGAAGCAAGCATTTTCCTAAAAGCAACCTCTAAATCGCATCACAGGCGCGATTGAAAACAAATTGTGTCCCAACCCTTCGACATAGTAAACCCGAGTGATCACATAATTTCCAAAAGGTATATCTCCATAACCCATGATAGTGCTACATGATCATTTCCAAAATGTACGGTTCCATGAATTTCTAGACGAAATTGATCAGCTGACTTCAGATTCCGGTCATGTGCTTGGAGCAACCCAGTCGACGATCCAAAGACAAATTTCGATAACCTACCGAGAATGAAAAAAGAATATTATGGAAACCGTTTTGATTTAGGTTCCTTTGGGTTAGAGGTAAGATCCCGATCACACTCAAAGAGGTTTGCTATGTGGAGTTTCGGTTTATCACTCATTTTACCATTCTAGAGTGTGAAAGTTCTACCGTGGGTTTCCAAATATCATCCCTAAAGTAAACACTATGGTTCTTGTCAAGAGTGAAAAGCCTAAGTTTTGCAACTAGTCTTCCTACTCGTTTAGCGTAAGATCTTTTTGGGACGTTCTTAATGAGCTTATCATTCACATTCTTAGAAATACAATCATCTTGAACATTAATTAAAGATTTCTTGCAAGTTAAACAAAGAGATTCAACACATTCATTCGACTTAGCAAGTTTCATAGGTTCAGTACATTCAGATGAAATGTTTTTCTTATTCAAAAGCGGTAAATTCCTAGAGTGTTCTTCTACTTTCTTCTCTTTATTCAAGCTACTACTCTTAGAGGCATGCGAGACTCTATTGTTCCTTGTATTGCTCTTAGGCTTTAGTCTGCTGCTCCTAGAGGTGCTTTCTAGTCCTGTAGAAGGTAAGGCACACACATTAGGATTCACATTTTTATGAAGGGAGGTGGTTTCAGCTTTCCTAGTCTCTTTAGAGTGCTTTTCTAAACTTATGTCATTTGTTCCATATGTTATAGATGTGGAGGCAGACGCATTAGTGGTACTCATCTTAAAAAGGCCAGGAGCTAAAACTTTTGGTTTTTCGATAACCGCTTTTCCTTTATCAACATGTTGTTTAGGCAAGGCAGGTGGAGTGACTAGTTTTGATGAATCATTTTTCTCATTGACTTTTGGAGGAGGCATAGAAACAGACATTTTTGGTTTGGAAACCGGTTTGGGAACATTTACTTTCTCCTTAGTCAATGGTTTTGTAATCACAAATTCCACTGCTTTTCCTTTTTGACATTCCAGCTGAGCCCTCAAAAGATCATTTTTCGCTTTCATGTCATTGTAGGCACGCTCATACAACAATTTGTCAGACTTGTATTCCTCAGATTTTTGATCAAGTTGTTTAAAATATAAGACATTTTCTTTTTCAAGTTTTTCAAGAGCTTTTTCATATTTTGAAACAATTTTGAGGTCTCAGATTGGAGTTTTCATGATCTTCAACAGAATATGTTTACCAAATGATGGACATAATATCATGAGTCGAACATCTTGAAGAGTGAATCATTTAGATTTTCCAAAACGTTGATGTGTTCAACACTTTCATTAGCTTGCTTTACCAGGATTTATGGTCCTTGACAAAGGAAGTTTCTTTCAAAAAGGCTTGTTCAAAATAAATTACCCTGGAGTTGATTTTATTCAGCTGAGGGGCAATTTCAGTTTCAAAAAACTTTTTCTGTTCAATATCAAAACTATTAAACCAGATGTTGGTTGTAAGATGAGTTTTAGTTTTAATAGTCTCTTGAAGTCTCCCAATTCTAGTTTTAACATCGTCTAAAATGCTTCGGGCATCACTTGTGTTAAAAGGATTTTTTGAAGACATTTGTTCAATTTTCGAAAAGGATTTTGAGACAACTACAGGAGTTGCAACTGGTTTTGAAACTGTTGTGATGGAAAACTTTGATTGTTCTTTATGTGAAACAAACGAAATACCATTAATTTTGTTCTATTTGTTATAGTCAATTGGTTTGATTTCGGATGTTTTGTTTCATTCTTGATCTACTCTCCTCGAGATAGTTCCAACGTTTCAAGAGAATCATGCACAATTATGGGTTCATGCAAAGGTTTTCCATTGTTCAACACATTCCGTTGTTTACGAACTTTCTTGAGGAAACAAGGAGGTGAGTTACCAAGAGCCATTTTATGTGTCGTATGAAAATCGGATTTACTTGATTAGAAAGCATCTTGTTTGTTTTAGCGGAATGACCCGTTGTAAGAAGTAAATTATCCAATTTTTGATAGTTTCATTTTATCCGAATTTCATCAAGAAGAGAATCTTCTCGTTTTGAAAATCAAGAATCAACTGCTTTCTTCTCTTTTCAAGACCGAGCGGTGTTTTGTGTTTAGAAAGTTGGTCATTTAGTTCGTAAATTTCTTTGTTTAAAGATTTTATTTTCAAGTTCGATTCACATCAAGTGTATCATACTTGATTTGCAATTGTTTTCTCTTAAAACAGAGTCTCGGTAACCAATTTCTATTTCGATATTTTGTTTGTATGAAATTCATAGGCTCGCATTCTCTTTGTAACTCTCAAGCTCGGTGGTCAATTTAACATTCGCGGCCTTAACCGCGATTGACCTTACTCACTTTCTCAATTTCAATGCCACGTTATTGATTAATGATTCAAAATAAGCACGTGTTTCCTCATCGGTCTCAAGATTTTGTGCCACACCTCCACTAGGATCCACATCCGGAGATTCGAAGTTAGTATTGCTACAACTCGATTGTCCGGTATGTATCATAAGTAGGTGTCAAGGTCACGATGTTACGCCCGATTCCGGTTTGTTGAAATTACTCGATTTTAAAACTTTGACCCGAACATTTGACTATTACTAAAACTCTTCAATGAATAACAAAAACTATAACAATTTACCTTTGACAACCCTTTTATAACTTATACTTGTTTACCCTTTAAAATGATGACCCAAGATTACAATAAAGCCTCATTTAATTGCTGTAATAAGGGCTGACGTCGTCGCCTTATAAGCCGCGACGTCATCACCCTTTAACACGCTACGGCTCAAAAGACTTATAACTTGACGCCGTCTACACTAAGCCAGACGCCGTCGCCATAAGACTGCGATGCCGTCGAAGTTCACAGACCGCACTTTTGACAAAGAAAGCGCACAATCACACTTGACCCATTTCAATCAATTTTAACACTTTAACATTTCCAAAAATCTAAAGACCTTACAAAACTATAACCAAATCAACCATGATGTATTTTAATACTTACTTGACCCATCCAACCCAAAATGGGTAGAAATACACTTTAATCCAAACACCCTTTTAAACTAACCATAACTTCCAATTTGACTATTTAAAATACTATAACGACTATGACATATACTTGTCGATTGACGACACTTTGCAAGACTATAAAAGACTCACGGGGTACAATTCATCACACGAGCTCGATTCTACCTAGCTCCTACTATGACATATTACAATCTTCAATAATCATTCCATGATCCAACACCCAATCCAAGCCATGTCGCTCAAGCACATGAACCTACAATAACATTAACAACTATAACATGTAGCGATAACGCTTAGTAAGTAATCGGCTAAGACATGGAAATGCTTCTATCATCATACAATTCACATAAGCATCACTAACACACAAACCATAACACAAATAGCACATAAGGCATTAACACATACCTTAACACATCTTTAGGCAATTAACTCTATAACCATCATTAATTCTCATGATGATTCATTAGCTTAACTGTAACCAATCTTTACTATAACAACCATAAACACATCATACAATAATATACACATTAAGCATGTAGTAACCGGATTACTTACCTTAGCAATCCATGCTAAGCTATCACTATATCACCACCATCTTCATTAATAAAGTCCAACTTCATCCATAGCTAACATCCTTAAACATCATTAATTAACTATAGCCATGGTTTATACAACCATGGCTTACATAAATATCCTCTAATCATTACATAATCATATATTGATTATGTGATACTCCAACCCATCAATTATCCTACTTTTACCCATAATAAGCCACTTCTAAGATTAATATAACTCTTTTAATCAAACCTTATGATCATAACATGATCATACCCAACTACCCATTTACTTCAATTCCATCAAAGGGTTTTACCCAATTATACTATAACATCTTAATTAGTGTATATAACCACAATTATCCAAAACCCCAACTTGGGTACAAGAACCCTAACTCTTAAACAATTAATTCAACATAATTGAAGTTACTTACTTTCATGAGGATTATGACTAGGGGCACATTGCTAGTATTAGACCACTAATCCTTTCTTCAATTTGACCATCAAGACATGATGGTCTCCTCCTCTTTCTTCCCGGTTCGACACACCCAACTCACACATATATTTCGGAAAGTAAGTGAAGGATGGGAAGTGTCTAGAGATAAGTAGGTGGTATCTTTGGCCATTTGACACAATTGGTCCTTCAAGTCCCATTCTTTATAATTTGGTCACACTACACTTCTATAACAAGTTATAATATGGCAACTTAGGTCCCCCTACTTTCTATAACTATAACACAATATGTATTAATGATTAGTTTGACTATCGGGTTAACTAGTCAATCTTGTCAAGTCCTTAGACCATATTCATCTAGGGTAGGGCCTATTTGTATTTCGGGATACGGGTGTAACACACGAATCTTCGTTCGTCATGAGTAAGCACATCAAATATGACATTGTTATAGCATGGATCAATGATTGGTACCTCGACATCTGCGTTGGCGTCATAGGCAGGAGGTGCGTCATAGTCGATGTCGACTTAGTCTCCTCGAATATTTGCCATAAAGATACGGTTTGCATTGAGTTCCTCGAGGTCTTCCAAATCATCTACAATGGCGAAGAAATCATTTTCCTCAAGACTCAACCGCATCCCCGCTTGCTTCGTGCTAATGACATAGCTCAAGAAACTCGGCATTCTTCTTCTGCGGCTTAGTGGGACGGTTTAGTGCCATGTGACCCACTCCTTGACAGATTATAACACTTAACTCGATTACCACGATTTACATTTCCATAATTCCCAACGACCGGAACATGCAACATTCCCATTCGATTACCATCGCTCTATTCAACATTCTCATCCCATCTCGATTTCCAACATTCGACCCAACTAATTACCCGATACGGAACCGCTTGATTACCCATACGAAATCCGGTAGCATATCCTGCGATTCCCAATAACTCCAACCGTTTGTCCTTGATTACCCATATTCACACCCGGTGTGCAATTTGCTCATTGCGAGTGTGTGATGAAATCCTTTGGTTGTTGTTAGTTGGTGTGGAATAGCGACCTTTGAATGCTTTAACCAATAAAGAAAATACTTGTAACAAAGCTTCTTCGGATTCCATTTCAAGATCGGTGATTCCTTGTTCACGGTAATGTTGTTGTTCGGTGGATAGGTTTGTTGTTGAGGATAACGACTTGTGGTTGTGGAATGTATTCGCAAGTTGTTGTTGTTGGAAGATGATGAAGGTTGTTGTTTTGTATTCATGAAGGTTGAGTCTTTGTAATAAGAGCCAATGGATCATGATTCTTTGCCAATCTTTCTTTCCCGACTTCATTCGCTTGACTTGGTTTTGTTTGTAAAATCGTTTAGTTGATCAAAGTTCACCGATGTAAGTCTTTTGTTTGGTTGACAATAGTGACATATCGCCCCATTCTTCCGGAAGATTGTTCAAGAACTTGATGTTTTGAGCGATAGTTCGGTGCCAACTTGTTTCGATAAGTTCATTCATCAAAGTACAAAACCTTCCATAATAGGATTCAATGGATTCTCCCGGAGTTGAAGTGAACTTTTCCCATTGATTAGCATCTTGTTTTCCATGTCTTGTTGACCAATTTGCTCCATGACAAAGCCGTCTAACACGTTCCCACATATCGAAAGCGGTTTCAACTGTCTACCACAAAGAATATGTCTCTTGGTAAACCCGGTTGGACAATGTGAATTGCCATGTCATCTCATCGACTTGCTTCGATCCTCTTGATGTATTCGATTCGGTTTAGTATGAAAAGAAGGTGGGACGTCAGAGTTCCGTGGTCTAGGATTTGTCGAGGTGAAGGACCATTCGTAATGGAGTTAATCATGAGTTTTCCATTAGGTTTGGTCTTGATGTAGCGGCATACGACTTTTCCATTGAAGATAACCACCTTTTTCCAACATAGGAGGACGGTTTTCGGCACCAGCTGCATGAATATCTTGTTGAGTTGCCATTGATGAAGGTATGATATGATAAAGTTGATGTAGAATCGATTCAACGATAAAGGAGTTGTGATTGATGACGACTAAGCTCGGTTGTTGTAGTGAAAATTTGATCTAAAAGCTTAAAAACCTCAATAACTTCTGTTCGGAGCGTTTTTAGGACTTGAAGGTTGACCCGAATGAACTTTAGTTCATTCGGCGTGACAATCTTCTCGTTCTTACGGTCGTTTTGATGGGTAGAACGCTGAAATGTTGGTTAGAACAAGCAGCAAGTCACAAAGTTGGGATGTTTACTTCCTTTTCAAGTTAGTCGTATCGGGTTATCTCCATATGTGGTCATTACAATTAGCCGGTGAATTCTAAGGAGGTTCGATTAAAGGTTGGTTAGAAAATTATTGAGAGTATTTTTGCGACATATTCTCGCAATTTTGATCAAGCTATGATGTTAATATTGCATCAAGAAGGTATACGGTATATCGTTAACATTATGATGATTGCGATAGCTCGCAACCATCGGGAGGGAGAAGTTGGTATTTCATCTTCCGTGATTGGATTACGAAGGATTTTGCTTAAGACCGAAGAAGGAGAGTGTGGTGTACATCGGGGTTTTACCAACTTGGATGCAATACTAAGTGATTTATGTTGTTATGATGTTCCCGAGCGACAACCATTGTGCTTCAAGAGTTTACTTTCTCATTGCGAAGCAAACCTTACGTGAATCTAGATGATTTCTTCCTTAGGGAAGAGATCACAATAAATTCATCTCTTAATATTCATCACAACTTTCCATTTCTTGCCAATCTCCACAAGACCTTGATCTTAGTATTTTTAATCTTGCGAAACCGAGATCACATTCATTTCTCTTCATCACAACGATATAGTGAATCACTTGAGAAGAATTTTTACTTGAAAGAAGGTCTTTTAGTACTCCTTTTTGAGAGAGTAAATAATCTTTTGTTCCTCTCATTCCGGATGTAATAGACACATCTGCAAGCACTATTCTTCTCAACACACTTTTAATTGATCCGTTGAACTTCAAGTTTACCATATATCTCACAATATCTTCCCATTTATTAGGACATTCTCCGATTAGACTTGACCTTTAAGTCGACCATATTTCACTTGAATAGGGCACTCAAAGAAAAGGTGATTTAAAGAATCGGGACAAGTTTCACACAAAGAGCAATTCATTTGTTTCTCGTGGTACCATTTACTTAGCCTATCTTGTGTTGATAGTCTTCCATTAACTCGCAATCCACATTGTGAAGGAGTGTTTGGGAGTACAGTTGGGAACCATATAAGATCTCTCCATTCCACTTTAGGACTTCTTGTTCTCAAGTCTTTCCATGCCCTATTAGTAGAGTATGTGACACTTTTACCATCATTGGTTTGCCATAGATACTTATCATTGGTTTCCTCATCCAAGTTAGGCATGTGGATTGTTTGAATAATAGGAAAACATTGCTCCAACCATCGTGCCAACACCATTATCCTCTTGGATAATGTCTTTGACTTTTAAGATTGATTTAAGCTCGCATGAGTTATAGCATCCATGGGGATATGATGACTTAAAGGTTCAGGGACCCCACCATTTATCATGCCATACAAAAATACTAGCTCCATTCGAATTTTGTTGATAACATGGTATCTAATTTTGTCCCTAAGAGTCATGAGATGTTTCCATCCTGCACTTGAATTCTTATCACATTCCAACTTCCAAACACTATAGCCTTTTAGCCTTATAGTTTTAATCCACATGACCCATAAGGAATCCTTATTACTAGCCACATTCCATAGATGCTTGGTTAGAAGAGTTTCATTCCAAAGAGCAAGATCTTTAATACCAAGGCCACCCTCATCTTTAGGTTTGCAGACTTGTTTCCATGCTATCTTAGCTTTACCTTTAGAAAATTCACCTTGACACCATATTAATCCTTTTAAAATTTTGTTGATATCATTGGTATGACTTTAGGTAAGAGAAACATCAAGCCCAATATAGTTGCATGGTTGAGAGGATAGATACAATAAGTTGGAGTCTTCAAGATATGACAACATCTTATTCTTCCAATTAGAGACCCTTGATTTAACCTTATCAATTAGGCATTTATAGTCTCAGAAAGCGATCTGTTTGGATATGAGAGGAACTCCCAAGTATGAGACAGGTAAGGATCCCACTTTGAAAGGAAGGATATCAAGAATCTGTTGTTGGACATGACCCTGGACATTACCAAAAACCACAGTGCTCTTTCCTATATTAGGATGTAATCCAGAGATTTCACTGAACTTGTTCAAAGTTGTTTTTAATACTTTCACTGAGTTAACATCTCCATGACAAAGAACAAGTAGATCATCAGCAAAGCATAAATGTGAAATTTGCGACTCTTTACATCCCCAATGGTACTTGAAATTGCCACTTTCATTTATCGATGCTTCAAGAGGAGGCTTAGAACTTCCATAACAATGGTAAAGATATAAGGATAGATGGGATCCCTTGTCTAAGGCCTCTCCTCCTTTAAAATATCCTATTCTTTCATTATTGACATTAATTATGAAAGAAAGCAGATCTAATACACACCATGATCCATTTAACCATTAAAGCTAGGAATTTGAAAGCATTAAGAATACCTTCTAGGAAGTCCCATTAACGAGATCATATGCTTTTGTATGTCTATTTTCAAAGCCACTCTCCTAGCCCCATTCTTCCAATTATACCCTTTGAGAAGTTCCTGAGTGAGGAGGATATTATCGTAATTTGTCTTCGAGGATGAATGCACTTTGGCAAGGACTAACAAGCTTGCATAGAGCATTTTTATTCTATTGGTAAGGATTTTCTTGATGATCTTGTATATAACATTGCAACATGCTATAGGTCTATAGTCGATACCTTCATAGGATTCTTACTCTTAGGAACAAGGGTGATAAGTGTAGCATTGATCTCACCTAAAAGTTTGCATGTTCTAAAAATTCCTTGACAACATCACAAACATCTCTTCCAACAATAGCCTAAGCCTTCTTATAGAATTTTGCGAGAATATCCATCGGGACCGGAGCTTTGTTATCACTAATATCAAACAATGCTTCTTTCATCTCATCCAACATCGATCATATGTTCGATCGAATTGGAAACAGATTGGGTCTCAAATTGTTCAAATTACAACCCTGCACTGAAGTAGCCACACCAAGAAAATTATGGAAGTGCTTAACAAACTGCTCAGCCACTTGACTTCCTTCAAATCTTTTCCCACTTTCATCATTAACAGCTTCAATTCTACTCTTGTGAGCTCTCCCCTTCAAGATTGTATGGAAAAAATTAGAATTCCTATCTCCATCACACAGCCAATCAATTTTTGCTTTTTGAGCTATTAGCTTTTCTTCATCTTTAGTTGCAATATTATATTCACTTAAGATCATGGCTTCTTCTTGCTTTAGAAGGGCATTATGGGGTCTTTATCAACTTTTATTTGGATCACTTTCAATTTCTCTTGCAATTCAATAACTTTTTCATGAAGATTCCCAAATTTCCTTCATGAAGATTCCCAAATTTCCAGCTAAGCTTCTTCATGTGCAACTTGAGAGCTTTTAACTTCTTCACAAACTTAAACATATAACAACCATCCACTTGAATATTCCATTCTTCCTGCACAATTGTTAAAAACTCAGCTTATCAAGAATAAAGTTTGAGAATCTAAAAGCTTTTGCTTCTTCCTCATCATTTGTGGGATGATTAGGACTGCAGGCTATGATCGATGTAAGATGGGAAGAAAACAACATGAGAGCTTGTAAATTTACTCATGAATTCCAAATTTTCAAGAACTCTATCTATTTTCTTCATGATACCACCACTTGGATTGAGTCCGCTTTGAACCCATGTAAAGTGGATTCTGAACAATTGATATCTTCAACTTCAATGTTATTGAGACATTCATGAAAATCAATCATATCATTTGTCAAGGCAGATCCTCCTTCGAGTGGTCTTCAATCTCCCATATGCTTATTATTGGTGCTCACATTCCAATCTCCCATAAGAATCCAAGGAATATCATTGGTGAAGCTTTTATATCTATCCAAAGTTTTCCATAGATCTTTTCTTTCTTTATCGAACGCTAATCAATTGGAATGAGACCGAATTAGCAAAGATAAACAAAGCAACAAAAGAAACTTTCTCTGGTTCCCTTAACCTCCATATGACACAAAATAACTTGTTTACTAGAATGCGGTTGCATAATGTTAACATGATCTTCATTCCAACCAACTATGATTCGCACCTCTATCACTATCCTTCATATTAGAGCACCATTTCCAACTTCCATACACAAAATCACAAATCCTACTAATTTGTTTTTCTTTAATATGAGTTTCAAATCGCACAAATACTCGGACTTTCATCAACGACGAACTTTCACATCTTTTGCATATACTCATTTCAAGCAACAACTTTAAGGTCTTCATTGACATCTTGTTGCATAGTATGGTCCTTTATTCAGCTCTCAACATTCTTTCTAATAATTCATTATCGGTCATGCTTTTGCTATTCCATTTCTTCATCCACATCTTCCATATCGGGACATTCCTCTTTCCACTTTGCTCCCCATTACTCTTTGAAGTACCGAACATTTCATCATTCCATCCAGCGTTTGTTCCATAGTAGGTATTCTTTATGGTTTACAAAGGTATAAATAATGTCCTTTCCTTAATTGGTACATGGCATAAATTCTCTTCAAAATCCTCCAAATCGCAAATTTGTTAGCACTCCTTCTTAGCTCCTCTACATCAGCATTACTCACTTTCCATGGGCTTTTGGGCTTGTGGACTTGGAGTTATTTATTGGGCTAGTAGGTTTAGGAAGGTTTATTTGTTCACCTAAGCGGCCGATTATCGCCGATTAATCGCTAGCGGTGATTGGTATTTTGCTACTTTGGGTATTATTATTCTTGGTATTATTAAAGTTTTGACTCGGCTAGATCGTTTGTCTCTTATTCAAATTGTCTAAATTCAACTCGCCTTTGGATTTCGCTAGGCCCTGACAACCGACCACCCGATTATTACCCAAGTTTTTGTCCTGTATTATTGTTATTGATTCCTCGGTTTGTCTCCTATTCAGTCTAAATTCAACTACACTTGTCCCATCTTCATTCCTCTGGCATAACAACACTTGTCCCATTCAACTTTCCGAATTCATCTCCACATCAGTCCCATTATGTCCAAACACACATCACTTACTACACCTAGGTGGTTTCCAACTATACTCCACATTGACAAATTTTGAACAAGATATGGTGAGTTCTTTACTTTTATAGCAAAGTTCCACTTTATCCTTAAACTCTTGTGTAGCTTTTATCTCAACTAAGACTCTAGCATACCCAATGTTTCCAGTACCTTGGTCACACATTCTAGCAGTTGCCTTATCCATAATGATTGGAGTACCCAAACTACTAGCAATAGCACTTATACCTTTCACAGTCCATGCCTCAACTGGAACATTAACCAATTTAATCCAGCAAGGTAACATAGTGGGATCACTTCTATCAACAACAATATTTGGGTCCCATTTTTGAAGCAACAATGGTTTATTATTAACAAGCCAAGGTCCACTTTCTAACACATAGTTCATACCTTCCTCTTCCCTAAATTTGAATAGAAAAAGACCATTCTGAGAAACAATGTCTTTTAATCCAAATTTACTCCACATTCTAACAAGATTATACCTAAGCTCATAGTATGACATTTTACAACCCACAAAATGACCACACAAAGTCAACAGCTATTTCTTACTACCTTCTAACAAAAGTTCATCATCAAATACCACCACTTCCTCCCTCATTAATTTTAGTAGGTATCAAACACAATTTGTTCTTAAGTACACTAAGAGCGGGTTTGATAGCCAAAGAAATGATTTAGGAATATCAAGAGAATATGAACTACTATCATCCTTGTTGTTTCTACATCGATTATGAGGAGATTGACTTACAGTGGTTGGATTGTCAGAGTGACCATGCTCAGATTCCTTACCCATATCCATCATAATAGGTTCAGGCTCCTTACCCCTATCCTTCCTGAAAGTCTCACTGAGTGGAGGGAACTCATTAGTATCCAAACTCTCCTCTGATTCAATACCATTACCTTCAACCTCTTGTGTCCCTAAACAAGCATCAGTAACACCATTAACACCATTACCCACACTTCCCTCTTCCATCTCTGTTCCAGTAACTTCATTCTTTTCTTCAATTTCATTACTCCTAACTAGTTTACAAACCGTATCCTTATACTTGTTTGGAACTGTTTTCTTCCTTTTAGACATTCTTCCTTTAGTCGACATGATAACAGCCAATTAGACCACTAAAACAATTCAAACTAGTTGGAACATGATCAGAATGAAGTGAATTATACCACTGAATGAAAATAATGAAAATTGAAATTTGGCGCCAAAATTCAAAAAAACGGGAACAAAGGAAATACAAGGTAAAAATTGGGGAAAATCATATCAATCAATGTAGAATTGAAAACTGCATCGAATACACGGTTTAGTTTTGAGAATTAATGCTTAACGATCAAAGAATTGATGATTTTCAAGGAATTTTAATGGTGATAAAATGGAGGAAAGTTTGTTGAGAGAAAGGGAGTTGTGTATCAAATAATGAGAGAAAGTTAGCCTTCTTGCTCATCATTTGCCCCAAGACTATTCGACTAGTTCCGTGGTCGGGTTGTAAACCCACAACCGCTAGGCTAATTAGTGAGCTCAATCTTGGGTCAATTGATATACAACGTGGATCATAAATTGTTTCGAGTAACGAGGTTTTATCTTCATTTAATTTGACTTGTTTCTTGTTAAATAGTTGCGGAAGATGTTGGTGTGTATGCAACATGTATGTATCATGAGTTTGATGTTGTATGAAAATATGTCGTAAAATGTTTTGAAGAATGTTTTGAAGAATTGATTAAAATAAATAAATAAAAGATTAACTAGAGTAATCCATTGCTTATTTACTTGATGTGATCTATTTTAAGTTTTTTAATGTGTTTCTGACATTGTCGTTTAAGCTTTTATCAATTATCTACCCACACGTTGGAGAGATCGTTTTCTCACGTTCTTGTTATGGAATTGATCATTAATTCATCTTTGTTTCAAAATTAGTTATTGTACTAATTATGTTCCCCTTATAGAAATAGATTATCAATCTTCGAAAATAAAATTTTTGGAGTTCACATTAATTAAAAAAAGTTTTGAAGTTATATGAATCTACAAATTGTGATTATAGCATGGCTAATTCTTAGAGCATCCACAATGCATCAAGTCTTTAAGATTTGATGCATTTAATGCATGGGACATTTAATAACCAAAGCTTGAAAGAAAGACTTGAGCTTTACCAAGTCTTTGTAGCAAAGCTTTTCAAAAAGTCTTGGTGGCAATGCAAAAAACCTTCTTCAAACACTTTTTAGAATAGTGAAAAGCTTTTTAGCATTTGACCAATTGTAGATGCTCTTACATTTAGGCATCTCATAACCTCAATTTGTAAACATCGTACTAGTTCACACGCATATAAGATGTATACACTTCGGTATATTAGCTACCATACATTTTCTTTTTTGAACAAATGTAGGACTAAATGTTGATATGATTTTTATCGAAAAAAAACTAAAGGTAGCTAGATTTAATAACCCATGCGGTTTTACAAAATCAACGTGTACCGTATACATGCATGGCCAAAATAGACCAATTACCTTGTCTCTCTACACTTTCTTACATTCAACTAAAGCATGTTCATATTCCACAAAAAGTGGAGATTGGTGGGAACATCCCGATCCGGGTGTTTTTGGCATCGACCATTGTCCACCCCACAAGGAATAGCTCAAGAACTCTCTCGGCCTAGTGGGCACCAAGCGGAGTGAGCACGAGCCAAGACTCGGACCCCGAGCTCTTATTCCACAAAGTCTCCAGGTGCCCATAGGTTTTATGGAGGTGGTACCTATGAAGCAAATGCCAAGGATGGACTGGAACACAGGTTAATTGACTCAAGCACAAATACTCCAACCATTGAACTAATACTTCATTGGTCAAGCATGTTCATATAAACTGGCTATGATTTTGACTTTAATCTCTAACATACTCGGGTTTCGAGTAACGGCACATGTATTTTGTTATTGTAATCTACTATATTATGAGACTATGGAAACATATTCGACTTTTGAGTAACGAGGTTTTATTTGATAGGCTATTAATAGCTGAAATAAAGAAATGTTCCAATACATTTAGAAAAGATTTCAAGAAATTCCCTTACTGTTTGAAGTAATTTTTGTGTTTGATACATCAATGAAGAACATAAGTATTCTATTGAAAATGAGTATGGACTATGGTTAGGATTAGAAGATAAATCCAAAGATCTTTTGGACGGCGTTAGTCGGGGATCGTGGTGATCAATGTTTCACTTTTTAATAATAAAAACCTTAATATACACTATTTTAGAAACATAATGAGCTCCTCTTGCAATAATGTATCCGGAACGTAATACTGTTCTAGAAACATATAATCTATGTGCACTCTTGTATATAATCAAGATCATTAGTGTACGAGGTGCTCAAATTTTATTTTGCATAATGAGCTCCTCTTGCAATAATGTATCCGGAACGTAATACTATTCTAGAAACATATAATCTATGTGCACTCTTGTATATAATCAAGTCATCTTTCACTTCTCTAACCTATGTAGGATGTAATGCTAAAATGGTTTTTATTAGAAAATTTTAAAAGGTATTTAAATGTTGTTGACACATGTTTTTTTAGTAATCTATATCATTTATTTGTTATTATACACAGATTATCTTTTATATAATAGATACAGTTGTTAAGTGACAATACAAGTAATCCATTCGAAGCAGATAACATAGTAAATCAATTTGCAGCAACTAAAGGTCTTTTTCTATTCCAACTATATCATACACGCATTAACTATATCATACACGCATTAACCAATAACAAGGCATTTCTCTATTTGAATTAAATCACAAAATATGTCAACTCTGATTCATGGTTTTCTTTGTTTTAATCAAAATATGATCTTTATAAATTCTTATTCTTAATCTTTGTAAAAGAAAAATTAACGAAGTCTTTGTTACAAAAACATAACAATTCATATAACTTTTACAAAGTTATATATTGAGCTGCCTAATTGTTTTTAGGACATACTTGCCAAATGCACTATCATATATCAGCCAATAAAAGTTTCTCTAAGTGACCAATGGTGGACAAAAAGTTGAGATAATTCCATAGAAAAGTATTAAGTATCTATTTCACTAACTGATGGGTCGACACTCGTACGTGCATCCACTAATAAAGCATTGTTCCGATTTCCGAACAAGTGACTAGTGCAGCTTCACTCCAAATTAAAATTTGGTTAATAGAGATATCTTATGAGACTAGCAAACATATACTACTTGTATATTTGCTTGCGAGCTTAGTGTGTTATAAAACCTAAGTTTTTCATCCTAAAGCATTGAGGCACATGAATGTAATAACGGCACATGTATTTTGTTATTGTAATCTACCATATTATGAGACTATGAAAACATATTCAAATATAGTAGAAGATATCGATGAGAATATGAGATTCAGTTTCAGTTGTTAGGCTTAGCGGGCGTAATATGACAAAGATATTTTGTTGGCTTGATTCTGGGCAGATGATTCAATTTGATTGAACGATCTCTCATTTAGTACTCTATCAACAACATCGCGACATCATTTCAAGCAATTTATGAATTTAACATAGGACTAAATATAGGATGAGTTTATACTTTATATTATTGGGCTTGGTGAACTACTTGGCTAGCTAATGATAGGCCTAGCTATTAATAACGTGTTTTTGATGGTGGTGTAAAGGAAAATTCTTTCATTGAGAAAGGCTTTGTGGCAAATTTCTTATCGTGACCGGTTATCTTCGGTCATTGGTCTTTTGTTAAGTCCCTTGTTTGGGGTGACTTCTCTTGTGACTGGTTAAAATAGCATCTTTCGTCGTTGGTCTTTTGTTAAGTCCCTTTTTTGAGGTGACTTCTTTTTAGTATAAAGATATCTCCAAGAGTAAATCTTATGAGAAGATAATCCAGGATATACAACAATACGTCAAAAACTTATACAAGGTTTCAACGTGATATACGAGCATCTAACAACAAATAGTATACAAAGTATCACTCCAAGATATAAAGGATGTAGGGAATTATGCCCTACAAACTTTACAACCAGTGACGGAATCACGGGGTGTGCGTGGGTTTTTGAAATCCCATGGATTTTTTAGATATAGTCTTAATTTTTTAGAAAGACATCGATTTTTCCTAAATACATCCTAATACATCCGGCCATCGAAATGTGTTTTTAGTGTTATTTAGTTTGTATACTTAGAAAAAAAATTGTGCACCTGGTTATATTTGGTTTTAGTTTCGTCCCTGTGATTTAAAGAGTAGTGACTGACACACTTTAAAAAGAGATCGTGACACTCAATGTACAAACAGTTTAAAGCTAGTTATGCTTTAAGTACAACTGTTTCTGCATACACTAAGTGTCGTAATAACTTTATAAAGTTTATCAATCACTTATCATATTTAAAGTATCAAAAGTTTATTTCCTTTACCTATGTGGGATTACAAAACCATACAGCTACTTGTAAAAACAAACATGGAAGAATTCATTGACCCATGTGGGATTTTTGATTAAAAAACTAGCAAGTGCTACGTTTGTAGAGGCCCTTGAATAAACTCAAGTCAACCAAATATAAAATGAGGATAAAAAAAGGTAACAAAATCTTCATCTAATTGCAAAACCACATGTCGAGCTCTAAGTCGTAACATCTTAGAAGCGAAAACGGGCGAGGTTCGCACAGATGATTTCTTGGTTTTAAAAACAACTAAACTTCACATGACAAAGTAGCGAGTAAGGATTTAAGTTATTGGGCATTTTATTGTGCTTCAAAAACGTACCTATTGTGTTTCCAGCCAAAACGCTAACATACAATTGACAAACCAATCACATGATATACAAACACCTAGCCACTATTTAAAAGAAATAAAGCTTTAGTAGTCTCGAATAAGTGAGCTAAGAATGTTCCGAATCTGAGCGAAAAAATCCACATGAGATGTCTTCCTAAATCTACATGAAAGTAACTTGAGGCGTACGGTAGACATGATCAACTCAAGAACTTGCTCCTTCGATCGCTTCCTCTTCTTAAAAAGCCTATGATTCCGTTCTTGCCAAATAAAATTAGAACAAGCCGCAACCACAAGCTTTGCGATAACACTTCTAGTCGAATATTTCTTGGATATAAGGACAAGATAATTAACAATAGCTTCCAACGAGGACGAAACATTTGGCAAACCAACCAACATCTTCATATACGCCCAAATCTGAAATGAGAAAGTACAATCAAAAAATAAATGTTCGTGAGAATCCTATTGCATTTCAAAAAGAGGGTATAGTTTAATTTAGTATCGCCACTAACATCCCATTGTCTCAATGCAGCTTGAGTCTTTAATTTTTGCTTGATCACCAACCATAGAAAAAAGGCATGGGGAGGAATACAATGAGAAAATCACAACACCTTATACCAAGAAGTCACTAGAATTGCATTTCTACATCATTTTGGTTCCTCTACACCAAGTCACGAGAATTTGGATCCAAAGTTGGAGCAGTGATCGAACAGACCATAGGGTATTTGTCTTGCCATTCAATTGGCCAATTCCAACTTCCATTAACACATCCACAACTTTAGAGGAAGAATGAAAACCTGCCCTATTTATGTCACGATTAGAAACAAGACTTAAAGCACACCATCTATTAAAACACACCGCCGCTACATTTCCTTCTCCTAAACGATGCCAATTAAATTGCCAAATTAAAGGATGTACCTGAAGAATTTTCCTCCAACCCCAAGACTTGTTACCAAGAAACAGGATATCCCGGAGGGTAGGTATTGGGCATTTTAATGATGGACCGAGTCATAACTGTTGTATATATTACGTGTATTGCTATAAGAGACAAATAAACCGTAACATGAAAACATAAAAGTGAAAAGAATGATACCGTAAACCATTTGCGTGTATAGATTCAAAGAACAAAAATAAGGAAAATGTTGAGGCCTGTGATGCTCACAGTTTCCTTAAGATAGATTCGTCCTCTCCACGGTGCTTGAGAATCGTGAACGTCTATCTCCCGAGGATATAACAACAACGGATAACCCGTTAGCACAAAGCGGGTTATCAAAGCGAACAAAATGTGTCTTCCTCTATTACGAACCGATACAAATGAATCAACATCGAGATCAACAACAAAAGGAGAGGAATAAGTTATGTGATTTTGGGTGTGAATCAAAATAAAGAGTAAGACTCAATTTATAAGGAAGATGTAAAGAAAAAGCGGTCGGATTAATAATACAATTAATCCTACTAATGAGTCATGAACAAGTAGTTAATTCGGCCGTTACATTTGACCACACATTAACTTCTCATTAGTACATTTGATGACTATCAATTGTCATTCAAACCACAATTTGACCAATTTTTCCAACAATAACATGTTTGTGTTGGTATGGTTTTAAGAAATCCTACACTTAACATGTACATTTGTAGAAAGGTGTCTCCCATAATTCATTCTTCCAATGATTCTGCATACGTGGCTTCTAAATCGAAGTTTTGGATCTCGAATATCTTATGTGAACATTTAAGAAAATCCGCTCAAGGTTTTTTTAGCTAAAATTTTATAGTGTTACTGATTTGAGAAAT
This sequence comes from Chrysanthemum lavandulifolium, assembly GCA_022545495.1. Taxonomy (NCBI): domain Eukaryota; kingdom Viridiplantae; phylum Streptophyta; class Magnoliopsida; order Asterales; family Asteraceae; genus Chrysanthemum; species Chrysanthemum lavandulifolium. The sequence goes on along the minus strand of CM040244.1, from coordinate 19,467,398 downwards.
GAATTGAGGCAGGTGCATATCAAGTCTATTTACTTTAGATTTCTTAAGTTGATGTTTAATGAAGTGCATGTAAAGTTACAAGTATAAATAACCCCAAAACATATCTATTTAAAAGTTGTCTCTCTTTTTCTTCTTTTCACTTAGGTAATTGCATGTAAGCCTATTTACAAGCATAAATAAATATAGAAATATTCTAGCACAAATTGTCAAGATCTTATACAAGCTTGCAAAAGAAAAAAAAAGAAAAGAAGAAAAGACGAAGAAGATATATGTTAGCTCCTCAGCCTATTTCGTAAACGATATTGAGGAAAACATTTTCTCTACATCTTCACAACCAATTAAGCTAAAAAAATATACATTTTGACGGCGATGAATCTTAAGGTATGGTATTAAAGTTAGAACTCGATAGTTCTAACGAGGCGCGCTAACAGTATTTTTGATTATTAGTTGTATTGTTAAGTCTTTTTAATGTGGCTTTTGGTGTTTCAGCTGTTGTTTCAAGACTGAGCAAACAGTCACTAAAATAAGCAATTTCTAACCCCTCATAAAACGAAAATTGACTATTAATCTTTATAAGTCAAAATGGACAACACATGCAGTTTTTCTAGCTTGGTAAGCCAAACATGTTTCCTAAATACTCTGCACTTGATTATGCCAGCTAGTTTTATTACTTTTGTCATTGTGGATTCTTGTTCTTAATCTTTGTAAAAGAAAAATAAACAAAGTATCTTTAACAAAAAGATAAGAGTTCATATAACTTTCTCAAATTAGTATATTGTACCTGTAATTTTTGTACAAGTATAAACTAATCAATTTGAAACTATTATATTAACTTCACACATAGTTGTCAAATGCACTATTATATATAAGCTAGTAAAGTTTTCTCTTAGTGACTTATGCGGGACAAAAAATTGAGATAGTTTCATCGAAAAATAGTAAGTATGTATTTCACTAACTAATGGGTTGATTACTCGTGCATCCGCTAATAAAACATCGTTCCCAACAAGTAACTAGGGTCGCTTTACTCCAAATTAAAAATTGGTTAATAGTGATTATGAGACTATGCAAACACATATATATTCTACTAGTGGGTTATACTTATACAACCTAAGTTTTTCATCTAAAGTGTTGAGGCACTCGAGTGTGTAATTCAAGAGACGAATTGCAGCCAGAACATATCATGTCTATTTAAGTTATGGACTTAACGCGTCATGAAGTTAGTGTAGTTTTTATAGTGTTAGGTTTTAAGGTTTTAAATTGATACAGTTGTTTTATGAATGATACCACCAACATAAATGTATCTAGAAGTTGTATCTTTATTCACAATGATAAGTGTATGTAAAAATATTTACATAAATATAAATATTAACAAGAATCTAGCACAATATGCAAAGAGGTTATAAAAAGTTCAACATGATATTCGAGCATTGAAATACATGACACTTGAGCATTGTAAAACAATTAGAATAGAAAGCGTCACACCATTTTAAAAAGTCCAACAATATAAAAGTTTTTCAACATGATATTTGAGCATTGAAATACATGACACCTGAGTATCCAAAAACATTTAGCACAGAAAGTCACCATTTTAAAAAGTTTCTACCAAAAAAATTGGAATTAATATTAGTTGTAGTTTCTATCAAAAATTTTGGAATTAATATTAGTTGCCAGAAGAAGATGAAGTTTCTTCATCTCTTTACAACTAGTCCAACAATGTGATATTAACATACTAATTTATCACTTGTCGTATACAACAAATATATAAAGTATCAAAAGGTTCTCTCATTGACCAATGTGGGATTATGAATCATAACAACTATTTGCAAAAACGAACATGGAATTTAAAATTAATTACTCACATATAGGCGATTGCCAAATTTTATTTTTATTTTACTATAAAGTCAAGAGCCTTAATTGTTTTCAGTCTTAGTATGTCTTCTTGAAAAAGATGTTCCATTTCGGTTGATATTTAACAGATATAAAAAATCTACGACTGCACAGACAAATGCTCGAGTCACTTTTGCGTGGTGGAGGTGGTGTTTTTTTAGAACACATGGACGATAACAATCATAACTCTAGTTTGTATACTCATTAGAGTTTTGCACAAGATAAGCTTTCTGCTTTTATTATGAAAGCCGAGATTCTAGATATAAGATCATCTATTTACATTTTTTTACAATTAACAAAGCTTTTGTACTCAAATTAAATCATGTAGTTTTGTCATGTTTTGGTAGGATATCGTATTGTACAAAGAAAGTATTTTAAAGCACAAAGGAACTCTATCACCTACAAATCGTTTCAAGCAATTTATGAAATTAACATGGACTAGTTTCAGGGTGAGTTATATTATTGCGCTTGGTGGGCTACTAGGATGTCTAATGATATTTTACATGATCTTTTAATAAGTTTAAGCATTCTGGAAAATTAGTGACCAGTTAAATGAGTATTTTCGGTCGTCTGTCTTTTGTCAATATTTTAGAGGTGGCTTGTTTTAGCTTCCATAAACGAATTGTGGCCGACACAGATTATGTCTATTCAAGTTATGGATTTAATGTTTCATGCAGTTTAGTGTAGTTTTTACAGCGTAAAGGTTTAAGGATTTGAGATTGATTCAAGTATGTTATGAATTTTGATCGACTCACAACCACTTGCAATAACACAAATTTTTTTCTGAGATAATATAATCTCAAGAGAAAAGTTCATTATAGAACTCATATTTACCATAGAACCAATCAACCAATCATAGCCACTCATTTCTTTTATTAAAATATATTCACCTTTTTTGAAAATTAAATATCTCACAAACCGTTAATCGTTACGTCAAAAATTATACCATCTACAAAATTAAATTATCTTTCTATAGATATGCATTGTTATATACTTTCGACGAACTTTTTTAAAAAATTTCGTCGGAAAAATCACATGTGATTTGTAAGAATCACATGTGATTTCTTAAATCATATGTGATTTGATTTTTTGAATCACATGTGATTTTTAAAATCACATGTGATTCTTACAAAATTCGACGAACTTTTTAAAAAATTTCATCGGAAAAATCACATGTGATTTGTAAAATCACATGTGATTTGTAAGAATCACATGTGATTTCTTAAAATCATATGTGATTTGATTTTACGAATCACATGTGATTTTTACGGACGAACTTTTAAAAAAAAAATTCGTCGAAAGTATATAACAATGCATATCTATATAAAGATAATTTAATTCTCGCCACGATGGTGTATTTTTGTAACTTGAAGATTTACGTTTGCAAGATATGTTGTTTTAAAAAAGGTGAAAATAAAAAATGGATGAATGTGATTGGTTAATTGGTTCTATGACAAATTTGAGTTCTATGGATCTCAACTCAATACATGTCATCCTATTATAATTAGTATCTTAGTGAGCAACTTAACTTTTGTTTCTTGATTTATGTGTTATCTGTTATTTGCCATAGTTCTAATTAGTTTAACCCGAATATTTTCGAGATATCATATTTTACGTTACTTTTCTTAAATAGATAATGACTATGTTTGGCGACACGTGTCGATGGCGATAGTAAGCGATAGCGATAGCGATGCTTGATAGCATTATTTGTGAAAAAACTTGTTTGGAAACATAGTTGTAGCTCTAATTATAAAATGTAAAATTATGAAAAAGGCATATATAAATTTGTTATACTAGAAGGGTACCCACAATGCGATGCAATGGGTACCGGTGAATATTTTATGACGAGCAAATATTTTTATTTTAAACTTTCTTATTATAAAATAGTAGATATATGTTTTTTAAAAGTAGAACATCTAAATTATTAATAGTGTAAATGGGAAGAGATCTTGTGAGAATAAACTTTGAAATGAGAAGAATGAGAAATATTTTAGAGCCACATATTTCAAATAAGGGTGAGAAATTTAAGGGGAGATGCATCTATGTTTGTAGATGCATCTGAAATGTGTGGTTGTGGTTTCTTCTCACCCTTCTCATTTTAATTTTATTTCTCATTTGATCCTTACTCTAGTGTAAATGGTAAACATTTTTATTTTTCAAATTTTAGTAGTAAATTGGTGGTTTAACTATGGTGAGTTTTTCTTATAAACAATTTCATTAAAATGTATCATTATTGGAGGGTGGTTACATATGGTTTTAATGAGATTTAAATGTTTATATTTTACATTAATTTTCTACTTTTCCCTTTATAGTAATGTTTTTGATCTTAAAATTTTAAGACTTCCTTTAATAGAAAGTCCCAAATGCTTTATAATGTAGTATAGATACTTATGAATGTTATTTTCGAGGGTAAATTGGTAATATTAAAAATAAAATGCTAGCATTATATTGGAATGCTTCTTTAGGAAGCATTAAGATTATAAGAAGTTGAGGTGTTGCTAAATGCTAGCAACAGCGTTGCCAAATAAGCATTAAGACTGAAACGCTTGTCGCTTAACGCTCTTAAACGTTTCCAAAAAGGTGTTGCCAAACATGACCAATCATACTTTCATAAGAAAAATTATGGACTCGTAACCTTCCTAAAACATCCTTTGGACTCAATTGTTAAGACCACGCTAAGTTAAAATAAAACTTGAAAAGTTAGGAATTGGTATATATTTATGATGAAGCAAGGTTATTATTGTTCAACTTATGTTTTGAACAACAACTATGGTGTACTCGAAAGCATATACCGCTTCTCAACACATACATTCAGCATACAATTTGGTATATAACCTAAGAACCTTCTATGCATGGTTTTTTTTTTATCAAAAAGAATAAGGAATGTACTTAAATGTTGAAAAATGCACTTTAAGTATACTAATTCATAGCAGTAATGTGTTTATTATACATCATTTATCTATTAATGGATTTGTAGATCCTTCTATGTTTGGGTTCACTCTAAATTTTTAGTTCTTCTATGTTTGGTTGTGGTCGTGGGAAAAATTGGCGTAGATGCAACACGTCTTTTGTTTCTTGAATTACATGCCTTGAAGTTTAGTATCCTTGGTACCGTAAAGTATTTTTCGTCTAAACTTGATTCGAGTAACTCACCCTATTCTTTTACAGTTTAAAGTTGAATGTATGTTATGGTTTACGAAAATCGTTTGTTTGTCAGTATGTATCGAACTGACTAAAATGTGTGAGGTCTCAAGTTCAATTCCTGCTAGGTGCAAACAACCTTAAGTGGTCACGCCAACCTCCTAAAAAGGGAGGGCTTTACCTGGTTTGAGTCAGTGTGGTGGTGGGTTCAAATCACGTGGATTAGTCGGCCAAAATGTCAGAAATCATGATTAAAAAAAATTCCTATAAGTTTTTAAAATTAACAACTTAAAAAAAAATAATACTCTCTCCATCCCAAATTATAAGTCCACTTTTCTCTTTTTGGTTGTCCCAAAACACATGTCCATTTTCTTATTTCAACCAATTAAAAAACACTTTAGTGGAGATAGAAGATACTTGATTGGTGAATAAATTAGTTAGTGGGATTTTATTAAACTTTGTGCAAATTGAAAATAGACTTATAATTTGTGACGGAGGGAGTAAAAAATAAAATATAATTAAAGAAAAAAAAAAGTTTGACATGAACACTATGGTTTACACCAAATAAGTTTTTAAAATTTAATTGATGTAGACGGAGACTCTAAGCCATAATGTTAACATCAACACTATGCAAACGCTATGCAATGTGGTATATAAGATAGGAAAGTTTTCTCTCATTAAACTATGTGGGACAAAGGTTGAGACAATTTCATAAAAAATAGTAAGTACTATTTCATTAATCGAATGGGTTGATTCTTTTATGAGCTTTATCATCTACAACTAAACATCGTTTCAAACGCCAAGCCGAATAAAACTTAGGTTTGCCAGCTTAGTGGGTTATAAATCCATTTGAGATTGTCTCTTTACAGTTTTTTTCCATCTAACAAAGCTTTGTTTGTCTCTTTACAATCATCCCAATGTATTGTGGCACGCAAGTTTAATAATGACATATGCATCTTTGCTATTGTAATGTACCATATTTATGTTCATTTTATAAGTTGGTTATTATCTTTTGAAGTGATGTATCATATTGGGTTTTAATACCAATGCTTGTGGATTAGAGAATTCTTTTAGTACTCTGTCACTTGCAACATCGTTTCAAACAAAATTGACTCAACTATAGTACTCTACATCGATGAGATTCAGTTTCAACTATACTACTCTTTCGTCGAGTACTCTATCACCTACAACACCGCGACATATTTTAAGCAACTTATGAATCACCTATTTAAGTTATGGATGAAGCGTGTCATGAAGTTTAGTGTAGTCTATATATAGTGTAAAGAATAAAGGTTTATAAATTGATTCAAGTGTGTTATGGATTTTGTGAGAATACTTAGCTGAATTATAAGATTTTAAGATTTCAGAGAATGATACATGTATCTGGAAGTTGCTTCTCTATTCACTATCGTAAGTGTATGTAAACAAGTATAATCCCCCTCAAGTTGTTGAGGTAGAAATTTTCATCACGTGCTTGGATTAAGAAAAATGTTACATGAGAAATATTTTAAATAAACACTTTACCTCCACCTTTACCAAAATAAACCATCTAAACTCGTTTTACCAAAATCTACACTTTGGGCGAACAAACATGAGCTATATCCATTACCACAACAAACACTTCTCACACTCAATTACAAAAATAAACATTTTAATAGAAGTTTACCAAAATCGACACTTTGGGCGAGCAAACCATTTGCTCTCCAATTCATTTCACCCACATATCATCGCTACAAGACAAAAACACGGAGAACAAATGTTTTGCTCTCCTTTCAATTGCTCTCCGCTCGATACAAGACAAAAAACATTGAGAGCAAATGCTTTGCTCTCCTTTCCAATTGCTCTCTGCCTCGCTACAAGACAAAGAACATGGAGAGTAAATGCTTGCTCGCCCCATGTTTGCTCGCCAAAAAAAAATCTTTAAAGAGAAATTTTTTTAAATAAACATTTTACCTTCACCTTTACCAAAATGAACCAAAGGTCTTATTCGTTGTGTTAAATGTTTATTTGTAATTTTATTGGAGATTAAACAAAGGTCTTATTGGATGAATACATTTCTATAAAAAGAAATTTATGAGTAATTATCATATAGAATATGTAAAAAGATTGAAAAACCAAAAAGTGCAACATATTTTGGATTCAAGATGATTGCCATTTAGGCTAGGCTGCTATTGTATTCGAACACAGAACCTCCTTGTTAGATTGATTAACATATGAACCACATTCCCATCATGCTATGGTTCCAATTGGTTGTATTAAACTTTTGTTATTATTTGCTAATCTGTTCTTAATCGGCACCGTTCACTATGACAATGTATAATATGTTAGACGATTGGATTATTGGCCCAACTCGATTGTGGCTTGAAGTCCATTAGGTTTAGGGTTTAGTTTATATTAGCTTATTCGCAAAACTATATTCTATTATAAATAGATATACTATCTTATATAATTGGAGAGCATTCAACCAATATTAATTTCTAGAACAAATGTTTTTAAAAAGTATCATACTTGTCACCATTTGCTTTTATGAGTAGCGAATAATTTTTTTTTTGCTTTTGTGGATACTTTTCTTTCAAATTCATTCTTTTTGGGATAATATGTGACATTTTTGCCCTTCGAGAAAAAAAAAATTTATTAGCTAAGAGGGGCAAAAATGTCCAAAAATTTTGATAACACCCAAAAAGAATTAATTTGAAAGAAACGTACCCACAAAAGTAAAAAAAATTGTTCGCTACCCACAAAAGCAAATAGTGACAAGTATGATACATTTTAAAAACATTTGCCCTAATATCTATAATCTTACATAATAGACAAATGAATATAGTTACGCACATAAAAATATCAAAAAATCTAGCACAATATGTCAAGAACTTATACAAGTTCCTCAATATGATATTAGAGCGTTGAGAAACATGATATTTGAGCAACAAAAAACAATTAGCACAAAAAGTTTGGGAATTTATATTAGTTTTTGGACTAAGCCAAAGTAGATGAAGAAACACATCTCCATCTTCTTACGGTTTAGTCAACATAATACTAATTTCAAATTGCAACTTTCTATATACAACAAATAAATAAAGTATCAAAAGTTTCTCTTAGCAACCTATGTGGGATTATAAATCAATATAACTATTCGCAAAAACAAACGTTGAGCTCATGTCATTAACTTTGTTGACACAATCAGATATGAAAACCATCATAAAATGGTGATTAATAGGAGTGAAGGAACAAGGATACCAATACAAATCAACATTGTAAAACTAAAATGAAAGGTCCAACTTACTCACGTATAGGCGATTGCCAATTTTTATTATCTTTTCAATTTTTAATATTAAGTTATAAAAGCCTTATATTTTTTTCTCTTTAACTGAAACCATTCAAAAACTAGGTGAATGGCTACTATACCCCAGTTAAGGTGTCCGGACCATCGTTATCAGCAGGTGTATAACTGTTCAAGAGTGTTGACTAGTATGTTTTCTTGAAAAGATGTCCCATTTCAGCTTGTTCCAGTAGCATGACTAATGGTGGACACAAGAAACCCGAATACCTCAAAATTCAGGTATATGTTGACTTTATGAAGTTTAGAGCAACATAATGTGAAGTTTTAATGCCTAATGAATTATCATTGTTTATGGTACAACCATTTGGTCAAGTTCCAACATTTCAAGATGATGATATCGATCACCTTGTTTGGTACATCATAATCTATATGTGTTGTGTGTGTTTAGGACTTCATGGAACAAACTCGTTAGTAAAAGCCTCAATTGACCAATGACCAGATCGAGAAGCTCAGTCATAAAATTTCAAACCTCCAGGCTTAGTTTTAGCTTGTGACAAGTTCACTATGGCTGATCTTTCTCATTTGCCTAGCACTCGGTATTTGGTTGAGGAAACTGATCGGACCGAGCTGTTTACATCGAGAAAGAATGTGGGTGGTCGGCTGATGTATACAACTTAGCACCATTTCATTCCCTTAACCTATGTGGGACTAAAGGTTAGAATTGTTTATCTCAACAAAAATACAACTCATAAACTTTTAGTATCCTAATCTCTACTATTTAAAAATTACTTATCATTCTGTATCGTTGAATCTACTCAAATGACTAATTAATACAAAGTTTGAACCATTATATATACACACTATATATTTGGATTTGGATATTGTCTATGCATTACTATATAACCAACAACTCTACGACATGACGACATCGATCCAAACATTGTTGAATCTACTCAAATAACTTCCTGGCCTTCACTTATCTCTCAGTTCCTCTTCAACTTGTAAGTGTGTGTTTTCTGGTACTCTATCTCTTAATTTTATGGTGACCCTTTGATGTGGCCGATTGGAACTGTCACTGATGAGTCAGCCTAATCCCATGGCATTGGCCTCTCATGACGACGTTGTTAAAGACTCTCTCGTTTGGAAAACACTATGTACTTTCCATAACTTCATGGGCACCAAGCTCATGTAATTCATCCTCTTTATTTCCTTGTTTGGTGTTACAACATATTAACTACGCCATTGGTTTTATTGAGTACTTGTTAAGGTTTTTTTGCTATAAATTAGTCATCATTCGTTCACGAGTAAACTATGTGTGTTAATCATGAATATGGATTTATTTATGAGCTAAAAGAGTCAGTTTTGAAATGATAGGGTTCCTATGATAGGAGGAAAGGAACTAAAAGAGTCAGTTTGAAAAGGTTTAATTTTTATTCTTATTCATAAGTTATTCGTTATACGTATTTCGAGTTATGTGTGACTTCAACTATATGTTCTTTGCTGATGGTAGGTGGTGACAACTGAAAATTAGAGGGAGGTGAGTACACTTTTCGGATTCTCATCAGCTACAACAACTGCTTCCTATGTACTCAGAAAGCGTTAATTAAGATTGATAAGGTAGGTCACGTACAAAAATTTACTACGTATTCTGTTCCTTTTATAGGTTATTCATCATTTGAAGCTATTGGGATGATTGAAACAATGTTTGATTATGGTTATTTTGTGAGAATAAAAGTGGATTTTGTGATTCTACATAGTACTCTATCTGCAACATAATGACATCGTTCCAATTGATATGGACTCAACTAGTTCAAGGAGGAAAAAGGAAGAGGAAAAATAGAGATGACCCAACACGCCTGAAAACATAAACAGTTTGTTCAGGTATCATGAGAGAGAACGAGAAATTAAAAAGATGATCGGTTAGTCATGGAACAACCTATCTCTCGAGGATAAAATGGTTAGGAAAAACATGTCATACAATCCTCTCGTATGAATTTGATGTTGTTAGGTTATATTGGAGGTAATTATATGCAAAAACAGGTTAATCAAAACCAAGGGATAAAGAGAGGTGTAAAAAAGAATTGACTGTATATAAAAAAAAAAGGCTTTCTAAAAAAGTTATGATTACAAATTAGTTTTCACTCATCCTTGGAGATGATAAATTTCTTTATTTAACAGCTCAAATGATACGCGCGAAAACATTATTCTAATCTTAACACAATGATCAATGTACGCTATGGTATATTAGCCATCAACATTAATCTTCTTTTTCCTATGTGGGATTGAAGGGCTGAAATAGCTTTTTATCGCTTAATCAATATGATGTACGTGCTCATTACATATAGTGTATCTTTCAAAGCTAGTCGAATAATTCAAACCAAGTTCAAATAATGTTATTAAGTGACTGATGCAATTGGATTCTTACATCCCCATAGGAGTACTATTAAATCCCTTACTCCACAACAGGGAGAATGAAGAAGATAAACATAGGTGTGACCAAATTTCCCCGAAAACTAAACAAAGCGTTGCTATTTTAATCCTTTGACTAATTGATAAAATAAGGTAAACAGGGTATATTAATCATCTCAAAATGACAAAATCTTATCTTAACTGAACAAGTTCTAAACCAAAGTGTGTAACAACAAAAATAAATAGATATTTGTGACAAATTACTTTTGTTGAACACAATATATGAAAAACTCTCTTTCATATCAATTTACATACTCTGCTTGACTGTAAAAACCTAACATTATTGTTTCAATTTCTGTTAGATGTAAATAACAACATTTTAAAAATGAAAGGTTTTACCTGATTTGAGTCAGTGTAACGGTGGGTTTAAATTTCTTAGATTATTCGGCCAAAATATTGAAACTATAGTTATCCAAAAACACTAATACATATTTTGTTTTTCTGTAATCAAAAGTTTTTGCAAAATAAATTTTGAATAATACCATGATTTTTGACATGTAAATTTTGTGCAACAAACAAAGCATTTGTTATTCTAGCTACATCCGAAGTTGAATCTTCTTGACAAATGTAGTAGGTGATTTAATTTAGGGCAAATCATACAAACGTATCACACTTTAGGTGAGTTCGAATTTCTGGACAAAGTATGTCTAGTAATCGCTTTAAAAAACAATAAAGATTTATATTGCGCAAAAAAAAAAGACTTTCATACCGAGAAAAAATATCTAAGTACCGAATATTCACATTGAGCTAACGTGCAATTTTCTTTTTATGTTATCTATGTCAATTCATTTTATTTACTTTAGATGATTTATTTTGAGTTTCTGGTGATGTGTTTTACTTGCTTCTTTCAGATTTGTTTTTAGCATATAAACGGATATCCTTTTCCATCTTTTTTACTCCGTAGTATGCAATAGGTAATAGTTTATTAACCTTTCAAAACTAATTACCAAGTTAAAAATAATTTATTAACCTTTCAAAACTAATTACTAAGTTAAAAAAGATTATAAGATCGTGGAAAATGTCATGAATGGTAAGAAAAGACACTGAATCTTCATTTTATTCAGTGTGATTTTCATACCATCTATGAAAACATTACACTAATCTACCAACAAATCTTACATTTACGATATACTATATTAGCTACCAACATTTTCTTTCTTTGTCCTATGTGGGATCGAAAGTTGAAGTGATTCTCAGTTTTAAGAAAAAACTAAGGTATCATCTATACGCTCATTTATTAATGAGTAAAGACCGTTTATATCTCAATGCTGCTAACTGATTGATACATGTTTATGTCATTGTGTGCAAGTTTAGTGTGTAAAACTCCAATTTTGCAAAATATCAGCTTTTGAAATGTGAGGGGATCTCTTTGTTTAAACATTTGTAGATGAAGTTGAGTCTATACAAAGTTGGTTAAAAAAATAAAAAAGTCCGGAACACTTTTATGAACATTAAATGTACTAATAAATATTAAAAAGTTGGTTAAAAAAATAATAAATAAATTCCAAAAAAGTTAACGAGTTTATAAATACATTTTAAATGGTTATTAGTTGCAATTAAATTAATTTTCTTACATTTAAGAGCAACTATAAACCAGTGAAAACAGTATAGTAATCAAGAAACAAGTGGTCCATATACAATGCAGTATATAAGCATGGTACATTTGAGTTCTTTAACCAATGTGGGATGCATGGTTGAGATTAGGGATAAGCACGGTACAAAATTGGTACCGAACCGGCACCGTTTTGGTGGGACTTTCGGCGGGTACATGTCCTCGCAGAAAGCCTAAAAAAGTCCCTTCCAAAAGCGGCTAATGTTGTAGTGATTTACGTTAGGTTCGGGTTTTAAAAAAATATTTGTTGCTTTAACATTACAAAAGTCATATTCTGTTCGTTTAAGTATTCATGGTGCAACATTCAAAATCTATTAGTATCCACATAAACGAGGAAAAATAATATTTTGTAGCATTTTTTTTTAGATAAAGATTTGATTCATCTACTTGTTTAAAAGTACTCGATTAAGCACCTATATATAGAACCATGGTCGAGATTTTTTGCGGTCCTTGCTATGCCAAAAATGGATGGCAGTAAGAACCATGGTCGAAATTTTTTGCGGTCCTTGCTATGCCAAAAATGGATGGCAGTAAAAAGAAATTGAAAGTAAAAGTTAAGAATTGATATAAGTTTTCGATGATGAGCTTCATATGTGAAACTGATGAGTTATATTTTCCACATATTGAAAAGACATCAACGAAAGCATTTTACCAATCCAATCACATATAATGTCCATACACTTTGTCATATAAATTACCACCATTTCCGTTCATTCTTCTGTGTGGGATTAAATGTTGAAATTGTCATCATAAAGGGAAAAAAAAGTACTAAGGTGCCTATATTTTTTTTGTAGTCAATTACTTAAATGATCCGTTTGTATAATAGCTTTACCAAACTAAACCTTATTTTTATATTTTACAAAAATGAACATAATATGTCACGATCATACTTTACATCTTTTATTCGCCTAGCATTTAGTTTAAGTGTTTAGTGTGTTGTGATGACATGAGGAGAGAGATATAATTACCTATAATATGAAAGCCATTTTTTTTTACTGTGTAGCTCAAAAAAGAGTATAGGTCAGCAATTGTGTAGCTATAAAAAGGACACGTCAAGTAAGCAACTCTTTATAGAGTTTGCTTTTTAACCTAGTGAGTAGACCTCATTTTTACTCATACCCATTAATGTCTTTTAAATTATTTTTTCCATATTTTCTCTTATCTTCTCCACTCTCCATCATAATATCACCCTCCTCCATTTGTTCTTCCATTTCATTGTTGACGGTGTGTACCTCAAACTTTTACTTAAATTGTTTTTGCTTCTACCTTTAGCTCCACGCCCGGTGTCACATACAGCCACCCGGCCACGCCAGTGCCACACTGACTCACGCCGAGCCACGCCAGCTCAACCTCTCGCCCAGGGCACGCTCAGAACACGGCCAAACTCACGCCCAGGAAATTGGTTATACACGTGTACGGTTTAAAACATATTCCATAGAAATCTAACGTATAATATTGAAAAGTTCATTTTCGAAAAATATATAGGCGAGGTTTATATGTGTAAAGTAGTAGCAGAAAGTGTTCGTTTAAGAAATTTTCTCTTTTTTTTGGGTAAAGAGTTTTTACCCCAGTAAATGCACGCGATATGGCAAAGCACCAAATCGACTATACAAACACACGCACCAATTGTGCTTCTAACAACATCAATAAAGTGACACGCCACTCGAAAGATAGACTAGGAACTAGACGTTTCAAAAGAATAGAACATGACCAACGCTAAAGCATAGGTCAAGAAACTACACTATAGAGCTATATGATTATGCATAAGAGAAGAAGGTAAATCCCACTCATCCATAACTCTTCCCACACGGCTTGACTTATTGTATCTAAACGAGAGAAGCTTTAACCGAACAGTAGCCATAATCGTGTCAATTAGTTGCTCCATCGAACGTTTTGTTTGCTTAAAAAGACGAGAATTTCTCTCTTGTCAAACATAATAAACCGAAGCATCCAAAACAAGTCTCGCAACAACGTTATCAAAAGAGCGTTTATTAGCAAAAGGAGAAATAACATTTAGAATCGAATCCCACAAGTCTGATACTTGACGGAGACTAGCCTTTACCTTCACACTCGACCACACTTGTGAGGAAAAACAACACTCGAAGAAAAGATGTTTATGAGAGTTTTCCTGTATATCACACAACGGGCACTAATTTGAATATCTCATGTGATATTAGTTTTAAATCACATATGATACATGTGATATTAGTGTTAAATCACATATGATATACATATCATATGTCACATATGATATACATACCACATGTGATTTAACACTATATCACATGTGATTTAACACTAATATCACATGTGATATTCAAATTAGTGTTTAATCACATGTGATTTTTTTCATGCAAATTTCGGTAACAAAATTTTTTTAAAAAGTGAAAAACACAAAGAAGAAAAAAAAATTAGTCGAAATTATATCAAAGTTCCTATCTATAGAAAGATAATTAAATACTTGTCGTAATGGTATACTTTTTCGCTTAACGAATAACGGTTTGAAAGATATTAATTTTTTTTTTAAAAGGATGAAAGTGGGTTTTTTTAATTGTTGAGACTAATCTCATTCATTAGATCAAATAAAAATGGAGAGAAGATGGAGTGTGGAGATTGATCCTTTGTAATGTAGAAAATATTTTGTCCTCAAAGGATCTTAAATCAATAACATATATGTCACTTTATTTATAAATATAATTTATGAGTTTCAAAATGAAAACACGAGTTACTGTAATATGTAAATTAATACGATATATATATATATATATATATATATATATATATATATATATATATATATATATATATATATATATATATATATATATATATATATATATATATATATATGTAACGTCGTAAATTATTATGTCGATAGCTAAATATACTTATATAATAACGACTTTATACTAAAATGAATAAGTTGAATAAATGCATGACATCTTCATTATTCATAAATTGATATCGAAAATATTTGAATATATATATATATATATATATATATATATATATATATATATATATATATATATATATATATCTTTATTTTGAGTACCTTGTTAAGTCATGAGAACTATGAGAACCCATTTTAAAGCCGTTAATTATTTAATGAATGGATGAGATTGAAATGGCACAATGGTAAATAAGCCTAACTTCATTTAAAATATTAAAATACGTCTAGGGGCATATATGGAATTTCGTAATTTTTTTTTAAGAAAAAAAAAACAAAGAGTGATAAATACACACACCTCTCACCACTCCCTCATTTTTACATATTCTTTCTCTCTCTATAAAAAAACACACACCTCACTCTCTCTCTTCTCTCTCTACAAATTCCGGCCACCACCCTTCAAGGGTTCCGGCGCCGTCACCAACTCCGGCCAAAATTCCGGCGACCTCAAAATGTTACACCACCACTTAAGCCAACAAGTAAGTTCTTTTAACGTTTTTTTTTAAAGATCCGCAACTTTTTATATTTTTTTTATTAGATCTAATGTTTTTTTTGTAGATCTATTTTTTTTAAGATCCGTATTTTTTTGATAGATTTGTTTTTTAAAAATAGATCCGTAATTTTTTTTTATAAACACGCGTTTTTTGGTCTTATAAAAATATTTTCGTATTTTTTTTATAAAACGTGTTTTTTGGTGATAAAAAATAGTTACGTAAATTTCTTTTTCATAAATATGCGTTTTTTGGTTTTCTTTTTTAGATCTATTTTTTTTTAAGATTCGGAATTTTTTTTGATAGATCTTTTTTAAGACCCGTAATTTTTTTCATTTTTCTTTAATTATTCGTAACTTTCTTTTTTTTTTATAGATCCGATTTTTTTTTATTAGATCTAATGTTTTTTGGTAGATCTATTGATTTTTTGTAGATCTAATTTTTTTTAAAGTTCCGTATTTTAATTTTTTTATACAACCGTAAGTTTTAATTTTTTAAATCGTATTTTTAATTACTATTTTTTAAAATCCGGAAGTTTTATTTTCTTTAAAGTTCGAATTTTTTTAGATCTAATGTTTTATTTGTAGATTTATTGATTTTTTGTAGATCTATTTTTATTTTAAAGGAAAAAGAGTATGTTATAGTTTATTTTTTTGTGCTTAGACATGGTTAATTGGAACATGTACGTTCAAAACATGTATGTTTTAAAACTTGAATGCTTCTAAACATGTATGCTAAAAACATATATGTTTTAAAAACATGTATGTTCTAATTGATGAAAACATGTATGTTTTAATTGTTTTTGTGCATGCTTGTTTCAGATTGGTGAAAATAACGATATCATTGAAGACCGAGAAGTGGATGAATACAAATATACATGAAGATAATTTGCGACTTTTGAAGATATACGATTATTGCATATGTGTTTTTTGTACTTGTAATTAAATGAAATGTAACATTTAAGTATATGAATCTTGTTTTTTCTTTTATAATGGATTATGTTTTTAATTTATGCTTCAAACTTCAAAAAATAATAATAATGCTAGCAAAAAACATACATGTACTTCACTAAAAAATCATGCTTAAAAAATATATATACATGTACTTCACTAAAAAATCATGCTTAAAAACATGCAAAAACATACATGTACTTCACTAAAAAATCATGCAAAAACATACATATACTTCACTAAAAAAATGCATGCACTGTAAGATTATGAAACCATGCTTAAAAAATAAAATAAACATAAATAAAATCGAAAATTTAGGAATGCTTAAAATCAGGATTTAATAAAAAAATAAAAATATATAAAAATTGTATTTTACTATAATACCCTTTTGGATTAATAATAATTTTAATATTTAAAAAATCTCATTGGTTTAGAGGGTTCTCATAGTTCTCGGCTTAATGAGGTTCTCAAAATAAGGTCCCATATATATATATATATATATATATATATATATATATATATATATATATATATATATATATATATATATATATATATATATATATATATATATATATATATATATATAGGAAAAGTGAATATGAGGCATTAGGCATGTAACATTAGATGAAAAACCCAGCAAAACTATGTTGTTTGAACTTAATCTCATCAAAATTTTCAAGTGAATCTTTTTCTATCTCCATTAAGAATTGATATAAAGATGGTCAAGCATTATCTCATTATAAAAGAATGGTGTTGGCTTTCATTTTCTACGAGGAGTATTTTAAGATGTTGAATCCATTTCCAATTAATAAGTTCGGGGAAGGAGTATTTTTATATATGAGTAAATTTACAAGATCTAATTTGAGTGTTATTAGTCTAAACTACGTAGTTTTGCATGATTTGAATTGATATGACGTAGTTTTAATTGGTTTTTCATCTAAGATTACATGCTTAACGACCTCATATTCACTTCCTCATATATATATATATATATATATATATATATATATATATATATATATATATATATATATATATATATATATATATATATTATATACGTAATAGCATATATATATATATATATATATATATATATATATATATATATATATATATATATATATATATATATATATATATATATATATATATATATATATATATATATATATATATATATATATATAGTGAAGGGTTATTTTCAGAACCAAAAAAAGGTCGAGAACTGCGAGAACCAATCTCAACCATCTATTTTTTGATCAATGGTTTAAAATAATGGTGGCATAAGCGTAATAAAGTAAAACATCATGTATTATTTATCAAGAGATGAAGGGGTATATTGGGAACATAATCTTTTCTCTAAAAAACCGTATTTAATTAACTTTTAGTATTTATCTCTCATTTACCCAAACCCTAACTAGTAACCACCCTTCAATTAGCCTCCATTTCTTGATCTCCAATTTTACCCCACTTTGTTTCACCCTCCCATCTATTTCACGATGGATCTAATCTAAAACCAAACACATATTTTTATTTTGTTCTATTTCAATTTAGTTGATAAGCCATTGAATATGGATGGTTATGAATTCAATTTAGCTTACCGACTTGAGATGGTAAATGTTTGATCGATCAAGGTATATACATATTTTTAATTTGTTTATATATATTAGATGATTTTATATTATTTTCAATCAAAACTTTTGTTTAAATTGGTTTTTTCATCTTGAATATTTCGCATTGGTCGATCGACCAAAGATGGAATCTGGGTTTACTTTGTCATTTTTTTATTTTTGATATTATCTATCTCATTAAAAAGACATGTCTAAGGTTTTTCAAAATCGAGTAACAAGAAATAGTTTGTGATTCGAAACTTATATGGTAAGGATTTAAAATTGGTTATAAGTAGCTGTGATAAGATGGAATTCTTGCCTACACTATTAATTGTTTTGCTTAATGTATAGTTTTTTTATATGTTTAGTTGTTATACATTCATGTCTTGGTATATGTTTTTTTATGAAAATAATACTTTTAAGATAATTACGTTGATATAGCCTAGATTTATTTAAGGATGTATCATTGTGCTTAGAAATATGTTGATTATTCATAGACTTGGTTTATTTCAACGTAACAATTTATAAAATTAGTGTATTGGCTTTGTGTACTGATTATTTGATGGATTATTCATTCGGTTAATGTAAATAATTAGGTAGTAGCTAAAATTATATTGTTTCTAGACTCATTATGAAGACAAGGATATACATTTTAGTGTAAATTCGTAGGTGGGTTACTAAAAATACACGTGCACACTTGAAAATACATGTGCACTAAATTAGCAAATTTTGCATATGTGTTATTGAGAGCGCATATGTGTTTTTACAGTTTGTGGTGAATTTGATGTCTTCCGTGCATATGTGTTTTTATAGTTTCCGGAGTTTTAAATGTATTGAAAGTGTTCTTGTGTCATTTATATGATATAAACAATGATTGTGCATTTGTATTATGTTAGTTGTTATGATTGAAAAATTCGTCTCCTAGTTGTTTAGATTTTTCATATATGTTTGCTAGTTGTTTATGATATACATAACAATTTTTTATGTTTTCAGGTATTGAATATGTTTGATAAAGATGAGGATAATGACCAATATAAGAAGTGCACACGTGTCTTCAGCAAACATATACCTTCTAAAGACAATTTGATTGTGATAAAGATGTAAAGACACATGTGCACATTGACGAATGCGAATACATGTACATACAAAGATCACGAGAGTCTCTTATTGCGTTAATTATTATTAGTGCACACATGTATAATCGATATATTGTACTTGCATTTTTTTAGACATATGTATAATGTTTATGTTATTGAATTTCAGTATTTGAATATTAAAGAATTGTACGCTAAAACATCTGTGCAACTATCTTCTTAAGTGAAACACATACGCACAATACTTTTAAAAAACATAAATGTTGAAAAAAAAACTATACAAAAATTTAAGTGGTTTAAGCAATTGAACACTACATTACGAAGAAAAACACATATTTATAAAAACACATGTGCACCTTGACTTATATGAGAAAAACACATATGCATCTTATTTTTTGAAATCATGAAAAAAAAAAAAAAAAAAAAAAAAAAAAAAAAATCCTAAAATTTAGGAACTAAAGAAACGTTTTTTATTAAAAAAATCAAAAGAAAAAAAATGTACTTTTACTATTATGCCCTTTTGAATTAAATAACAAAATTAAATATAAAAAAAATCGATTGGTTGATCTTTGGTTACCATGATTCTCGAGCCTTTTCTTGGTTCGAAAGAACCCTTCTATATATATATATATATATATATATACGGGGAGGCGTTATAACGTAGATAATGCCACATGATAAACTAGCCACCTCATTGTCCAGTAATTCATTATCAGCCATGTCATCACATTGTTGCCATGTAAGCATTTTTAAAATTTATTTTATTTGAAGACATTTAATTAATTTTGAATTTTAGACAATTTTCGGATTTATTTTAATTTTCGGATTTATTCTTTCAAAAAATTTGAGCTTAACAAGAATTGAACTTGGGTCTCTTAGTCCACAAAGAAACATGATAACCACTAGACCAACACATGTTTTGAATTAAATCTTGCAAGTCTTTGGTTATATCTTTAAAGTCCAAATTTATAAACCTATCTGATTAGGGTGGTGCCAAAATATGTCATGCTCTAAAAATACCAGTTAAAGCCCAAATACTAAACCACGTATTCACAAAACCCTAATTTCATTATATTAAAAAATCTCACGGTATTCATCATCAAATATATATCATAACCCTAAATGTTTTACGTTCTAAATTATAATATCACAATCAAGATTCACTCTTTTGCATTCTGATTCAGATATATTACTTGATTCTCAGGAGCAAGAAGATATGGGTAATAACACTAGCATCTTAGTTCCATTTAACTGTTCCATCCCTATACAATGTAATTATTATCTGCCGCAATATTCCGACCCTAACAGTATTGTATTTTTATTTGCAGTTGACGAGTGACTCAATCTTTTGTGATATACATTCATCCTTTTCTCAACTATCAACCATGATTATGATAGTGATGAATTTAAAATTTAATCTAATGTCATTTGCCTCATTTGTTTTGTATCCAGTTCTTTAAGCAGGGATTTTAATGGTGTTGATGAAGGTGTTCCCAAATCTGATACTCAGCAGTATTATTCCACCATGCAGCAGGTTATGCAAACCCACAGTTCATGAACATGGCTGCGCCTTGGTAGTGCTATGATGCAATTGTGTATATTTATTTTTAGGTATTATGTATACTGAAAGTTCATCACGGAACTAGAGATTTAGCCATCAGAAACTGTGAAAATGATGATTGGACGTTGGACCTGCATGGTCTTCATGCCACAGAAGCGGTGCAAGTTTTACTAGAGCACTTACCGAAGCTAGAGGTATGTAAGCGGGCTTTTGGCCTTAAAACTGACTTTCTAATATTACCCATAACAGAAGCAGGTGCATGTGCATTATCAATTTTGGTTGTTGTCATCATCTAAGGTCTCCTCTTATAGAGGTATTGTTGTAAGTACTACTGTTGTTGATCCAAGTTGCTAGGTCTACCGAGGGATTTGGCTCATGATATTGGGTTTATTGCGGCTACTACCATGCTGGAACCTACAAGTTGATCTTAACACTCCTTCATACCCTCTCAAGATATGTGATATGTATCTGTAAAAGTACATTATTAATATAAAGATTTATGTGATTCAATATAACAGTATCTATATTTGTACTTTGCAAGAACTTTGTAAACAAAAAATCAGTACTTATTGCAAAATTAAGATTCTTGCATCAAGTTACAACTTCCATGAGTTGCTTTTTGTGGTGTTAAGTTGATTTGTGTACGAGGCTACGAGCTGCTACATAAAGACAGACATATGGTTCAGTATATTTTTCGAAAATACAAATATAAATCCATTGAGTCTCACACTGATTACGGTAAGTGCGTCAAATTTAGACTCAGGATTTACTCAATTTGACTGCAGGTCAAGTGAAAGTTATCTGGAATGTTGCAGGTTTATTGACTTTCGCTAATCAGGATGATGATAAAACCTCGCTTCAGGTCAGTTTGTTACATTCTAAAGTTCCACTAAAAGCATTCTTAGAACGTGCCACTATTAAAAACCACTCTATGCACTCGCATGATCCATTTTTCCAATAGATATTTAACACAATGTATAACATAGACATGAACACATGATCTTCTCATTGAATATGCACGCACGGGTGATATTAGGTTGTATTTGACAGGCCCGTCTCAACCATGTTTTTACTTTTACCATGTGTTCTGGGAAGCATTAGATGAAGAAAGTGCATTTGCTGCAGAATTAGGAACAAAGCGCCTTTGTTGGTTGGGGCTGCATGTTCGCAGGTAAAATTTACTTAGAATTTTCTGTTGGAAAACGTTTTCCATTATCACCATGGAATGGTTGCATATATTTGCTAAAGATGAGGGCATTTAAGATTGTTAATCTAATTATGTGCGAGGTAACTACGAAATTTGAAACTGCTCATTTTGTACAGGACATTTCAAAACTTCTTTCTAATGTGAATTTGAAGCATACGTTTAAGCAAAGGTGAACTGCGTAAACATAATATTACATGTAAGACTATACTTCTGTATGTTTAATAGATATATGTGGATCATCTAAGTTTTCAAATGTCGACTACTTTTTAGCTTTAATGGTGTTTTAAATTCTTTTACAGGCCACGAGTGTGTCCTAATTAGGCCGGATGATTTAGATCATGATCGAGTTGACCACCTGATCGAGAGGCTAGAGGTTTTTTGTGGTATTATCAAGACAACCTGTAAGCATACTATTACTTTGTAGGCTGACTTGGAAGAAGCCACTACATAAGAAACTGAAAAGTGCAATCTGCTTGTCTTTAAACCAAGAGCTATGTATTAGAGTAAAATAATTGGATATAAAAATATAAATGTAATGATTACGTATCCTCTTGAATTGTTCAGATTTTGTGAGCGATAATGACTTAGCTCAAGGGTGGATAGTAGAGTGATAGAAATGTTCTTCAAAGTTTGGTAGTTTTTGTTTCCACTTTCACTGTAATACTGATTCAAAAGTTGCCATCATTGTCCTCGCTTTGACTGTTAAAGGAAGCTGCGTTTCAGCCTGTGTTTCAAAATTAAGAATTTTTAGCTTTCAACCTGTGTTTCAGTCTTCGTGAGTTTCAGTGTTCCTAACACTTTTACAACTGACGCAGTGTTCCTGTTTGCGATCATGTGCCCAGTTCGCCTTTAACTGTTGTCATATCATTTGACTCATTAATCTTTCAATGCATCAGACACGAAAGACACCTTCAGCATGCACTTTGACCTTGCACTCGGTTTAGAGCGATCTAGGTGGTTTAGAGCGGTATGCACTTTGACCTTGCACTCGGTTTTGTCACTTTTAGATTTGCTTTGATTAAAAATTTTGACTTGGAATTTACCTTTTTAGGCTACTGACAAAAAAACTCAAAAACATCAAGTACAACCAAGAAGCAGCAACTTGAGATAACAACAGTGTCTAGGTTGCAGTTGCATTATGCTCGCTAATTGAAGTCGTTTTATATATTGTCGAAATAATCTCTAAAGTGTGTATGTTGCAGGTACATTCTGTAGAGTGTTGTAGTGTTTTAGGAGTGCAAAAGATTGCGAATGTTGTGAACTTCGTGAGTGTGAGTCAGACGAATTGTGGGGTGCTTAAACCGGAAATATATAGTGTTGGCAATGGTGGAGAAGAGGCGGACGGTTGGCGGGGTTGGTTGAATGGTTGAAGCGATAAAAGGATGACCGCCACAAATGAATGTGACACATGATTGTTACATTGGGTGTACTTCATTTATGATGGGTGAGGCTTCTAACGACCCGGGTAGTCTCATTCTTGCACCCCATAATCTTGAATCAGGTAAAAGTTTGCGATTTTCGCGTTTTTGTTACTATATTTATATTGATTGGTAATGTTTATTTAAATTTGGTATAAAAATATAATTCAAAGATCCGCGCTTATTGTGCAGTAACTTTGGCTATAATATCATTTTAAAAACAAGGTTTGTGTAAATTCATATTGTATATTATATTATGTATACTAATTCATGTGCAGAGTGTCGATCTCATAAAGAATATAGCATTAGCATAACTAAGGTCTTAAATTATGGATTCGCTTCTCCATGACACGCACTTCTGAATTCTGCAGTGCTTTAAACCAGACCATGCAGCCCAAGAACCCAACAGAAATTGAACAACCTAATATTGTAGACATATGCATATTATCGATAAAGTTAGTGGTGAACTAATAGTAAAATTAGTGATAAGTGGGTGATGCTTTAAATTTAAAAGTTAGACCTAAAGTATATATATCACCATATTTGTGCAAGTCAATGTTTGCAAACAAAGTGGCAACTCCTGGTAAGTATAAACACATGTACAGATTCCCTTTTCAGACAAGTAGCTAAATAGACTATAACTAACGTAACAAAACAAAGAAGGATAAACTAAAAAAAATGCTGTCATTGTTATTCAAAACATAATAAGTTCAGTTTGTTAATTTAGTTAAGTGTCAAAATGTTATTAGGCCTATACTCTACATTGTAAATATATATACTTGTCTGACGATAATGAACCACATGCAGATATATGATGTCTGTGATAGATGAGAAATGTTTGGGGACTTTGATATCTTTGGATATAGATAAGAGAATATCCACATGTGCATCTGGTTGTGAAAATATGGACAAGGAATCAAGGATAATAATCGTTGTATAGATATTTAATAATATTCGTTTTGATCAAGTTTGAACATATATCCATTTTGGATTAACCCAAATTGGCTATTGATTTAGAAATGAGAACTTTACACTGTTTGTGGCTAAAAATTGGTTCAGTTTGTTTGTCTAAGTTAGCATAATGAATGTTGTAGGAGTATTGCATTTTAAGGAATGCTACGGGGGATGAAATTACAAAGAAAGAGAATATATTTATATTTTAAAAATGCCTATCTTTGACAAAGCATATAGCAATCAACTAAAAAGTAAAATCATACATCTAGCACCAAAATATGAATTTATCTAGAAACAAATACACTAAGCTTCTTCTTTTCGACCAATGTTTGCCTTCTTCACTTCCAAATCATCAACCATTTCAATATTCCAGTTTTCAATTTCTTTATCCTGACTATTATTAGGTCCTCTGTAGTTCTGCACTTTGTACTGATGTCTTGATGCTAAAACTAGAAAAGCCAAGAAGTTTATTGCTCCCAGAATTGCTAGCAGCCAATAGAAGTTCTCCAACTTGCCTATGTTTAAGTTGTTAGTAAGCCAGCTTCCTTTAGTTGCCATGTTTGTCAATGACACTAATACACTGCTAAAAAAATACCCCATAGCTAAAGTAATGGGCATATCAACCAATATAGAAGAATCCAAGATCAAAGATGTCCATTTCATGTATATCAACAATGCCACATATATAATATTTCTTTTAAAATTCACTTTAGCTTCTTATAGGTCAAACTAAACACAAAAGTGCTTGCGTCAATTTCAATCCAAGTGATTAAATAATCTGTGGAATTAATATTTTCAAGATGCACTAGATCACAATCAAATTTCATGCTATACATAAAAACAGAAACATAGTACAAGTATTTTTTTTTTCTAAAAAAAAATTAAAGCGTATCAAGATTGTCCAAAAACTATTTTTGAAGTGGTAAGCTAAGTACCGCAGAAAATTAATACCAACCCAAACACCCCCTTATGGATGATTGGTATAAGAGTTTTGAAAGTAGCGATAGTTAAACTTATAACATAAGTTTATGGTGCTAATGAGAATACATTGTCTTATTACAGGGACCTACCTGGACACGAGGAAGCAAAAAGTTACTACATAAGGATTCTTTATATTGCCGTCTTAGTTGATACGGTTGTGCGTTTATTCAGGCCCAGAACTGATATGTTAGTAACAAGTATTTACACAAATAAAATGAAAACTTTACTAATTGTTATGATTATAACTTGCATTTTCGTCTTAATTTTTGTAGGGGAATCTTGCTTCTAGAGCATAGATTTCTTTTTATAATCATGCATAGGAAGTGTTCGAATGTGTGGCCCTTTAAAAGAGATATGAACTATATCCTTCTACTTTAATTATCATGAGCACTACTATATCAAAATGTGAATTGGGAATATTTGAGCCATTCATTCATGTACTTAACCACTGATAATGAAGTAAAAATGAGATGTACATGCTTATTTCATTATTAGTAAAACCATTTTTCCTATGATTTTTGAATGCATAGGTCCCCTGTTTCACACTACCCGTTTCCCATAGTTTGCAATTATTTTTATTTTTTTAAGTTAACCATTAGGTAATAATATACCTAATTATAAGATAGTGACATCACAAAAGTAAAAGTGAGTTTTCCTAAAGATAAAATGCATATGTTAAGTGGCATGTAATGAATGCTTTAGGCTTAAATTTAATAACATGAGTTAGTATTTTTTATGATTCTACCAATACTCTTTCGTTTGCTGATAAAAAGTTATGCATAGCATTCATAAGGTAGAGCGATCGCTTTGCATGAGAGGCACGAGGTTCGATTCTCCGCACATCCATATTTTAAACTTTTTATCAATTTAATGTTACACTCAAACTAGAATTACATCTAATTATCAGCTGCTGAACACGCCTTCTTTCGCAATACTCAAATGTGTCAACAATATTAATAAGCTTATGACCCTTTCTTTCAACATGTACACTTTCCAGCCATTTGAATTCGTGCGTACTTGATTTCTATGCTTTGAGTTTTATTTGATGATGTTGAGTGCTTCTAGATTGGGTTTATACATATGACTTTGATTAGGTTATTAAAAATATATATACCCTTTATTTCATGTTGATTATCTGGAATAACTGAGTTTTAATTGTACTGTAAATGAAAGTCTGATACGTATTTCAAGTTGTTATTTATGACAACCGAAAACTTAATCTAAAAGGGTATTAGTTAGATACGATTTACTCTATATTTTATGTGATTATATGGAGCAATTTGTGCATAAGATTTTGTGGGTATAAAAGAATTGATGTTATGTATATATTTTGAGATGACCCATCTTTAGAATGGTTTACTGGATACCTTTACTTAAGTGGCTTACATATTTAATATATCCGTGTAGTTCTATTTATAAATCGGGAGAATTCTGTGAAACGTTTCACTCAAACGAGGATGGTTGGAAGGAATGTGAATTGTGCAACAAGGTGACTAAAAACTGAGTTTGTCCAAGATATGTTATTTAATTAGGTCTTCGACACTTTTATTTCTTAATGGATGTTGTGTTCTACCTTGCAGCTAATCCATTGTGGATGCGTAGTCTCACTTACCAAATACTCGCTCAATAATTTTTCGGGATCACATGTAACGACCGCCCTTTACGCAGTATCCTATCTTTTATTTCTAATTTGATTTATTATTTAATGTGTTATATTTTAATTCAAATAATTTTCTTAACCATAAATTAGCCCAAATGCTGTTCTTATCCCTTTATTTGCAAAATTAGTATCAGCTACGCATGCCAATTTAGAACTTAGTCGTATGATAATCCCCAAGGATTACGCTAAGGTGAGTTGAAAAGACCTTAAGTACCAAATATTATGGAATTAATAATACAATGAATCGATAATGTTTATGAATATATATTGAGCAAGCTTATTTCCCTGCAGTTTCGGATTATCAAAAAGATCCCAGTGAACCGGTATTTTTTTTAGCAACATTGACGCATAACATAATTACAGTACTAGAACAGTTGCAGGTATGTAGGTGTTCGAGTTAGCTATCCATCTTTTAGTATGTTACCATTTAGTGATTCACGGTGTGCTTAGCTAACTTTCACTCGCAATTTCTGATTTTAAGCCCGCCGAGAGAGTATGTCCGTTTGGTGGGTGCAACCAGTTTGTCGTCATTGTAGGGCCACATTTTAGCTCGAGGAAAAGCTTGCGGGCTCAAGAGCGGAGGTTCGAGACCATCGATGCTTCCGGGGCCGTGTTGTGGTGCTCATCGTGTCCGCCTACCCACAATATGTGTGCGTGACTATACTCGATAGGCATTTTGTCGACAACATCCGTGCATATAATCAAATGTTCTCGATTACATCATTGGGAGCTCAGTTGGATGAATCTATTAACACAGGGAGGGGGCCATACGTGTTTAGAATTTCGGCCCAAATATATCATTGGATTGGAGGCCTTTGTCCTGCTGAATTACTAAACCCGATATTCTTGCAGATCTACATTTACGACAACCAAAACGAGGTCAACAACAGGCTTTTGCACTTTGATGTAAGCTTATTGAACGTGGAATTATTGATCGAGTAAGTTTCTTTTATCTGTATTCATTCATTTTAAATTTGTTATAAAAATATAACGATTTTTTCAACATGTCCACTTTTCCAGGCATTTTTTACCAACCTTCTTTTGTCATAGAAAAATATGTCAACGATAATTATAAGTCATGCCGCCCATTGGGTGGCTTTAACTAGTATATATATATATATATATATATATATATATATATATATATATATATATATATATATATATATATATATATATATAAATGGGTTTTCTAAGAAATAAATAACTTAGATGATATAATACATCTTTTGAGTTTGAACTTTAAGCATTCCCACACAAGTAGAAACAACGTACCTTACTATCGAATCATCTATTCTAGCACTATCATTTTGGTCGCGAACTAAACGTTTATCATGATTTTGAGCCTTTCCATCTCATAATTAGGTTCCGGGTCAGAGCCATTGCTATTATACTTGATCTCGCTGTGCTTTATCACTATCACCAAGGTGATTTCATAGCCTCGCTTTTACTTATCTTTACAAATCCCGCAAGGGAGATACATGCTGTAAACTAGAACACAAGCCTTTTTGCAACTGTACGCTACTTGATTATTGGTATTGCCTAAGTTGTTAGCCGAAAGACCCCAGCATCATGAACCATTAGTCACTTG
Organism: Chrysanthemum lavandulifolium; assembly: GCA_022545495.1. Classification (NCBI taxonomy): domain Eukaryota; kingdom Viridiplantae; phylum Streptophyta; class Magnoliopsida; order Asterales; family Asteraceae; genus Chrysanthemum; species Chrysanthemum lavandulifolium. The sequence continues at coordinate 19,438,536 of CM040244.1, read as the reverse complement.
TGAGTGAACGCAGATATTGTGGATAGTACTATGGGGATTAATGACCCCGTCTTTGTGACAACTCGTAATTTCAGGTCATTTCTCAAGTTCACTATTTCATCATTTATCGTAAACTGGGTTTACGAGTATCAAATTCGCGTAACCTTAATGGTTTAGCTGCGAATGCATGATCATATCATCACGGACATTTCATATAGACTAGGTTTAGTCTACATTTCATTAACATCATTTCCATCATGTTAGTTCATTCATGAATTTGCATTTCACATTAAACGCGTAAATTTCATATTAAATAAACGCTATCGCGTAAGTTATTATTTTGAACATTTAATCCGATACTTCCAAAATTATCCGACATATTTTTATACTTACATTTAGTTTATAAAATAATATTTTGAGTTTACCTAGTGTTTTAAATTTATTTTGTATATAAATCGGTAAATTTCCATATTTTAAATTTAATAATAAATAATTATTTATTATTACATGAACGATTTTGAGCAAGCATTAGCTCACTTGAGATAGATAAGGGAGGTTATCCTGCACATTGGAACATTTTGAACTATCAAACATTATCAGAAAATGCATATTTTTCTATTTTCTACCCAACTTTGAGTTTCAGACTCAACAACGAGAAGTTATCTCACTTTACTAAAAACACGAGCTCGCGCACGAACCGACTCATAGATAGTATGCTTTAGTCTAATAAACACATTGTGGAACCAACATATAATTTTCTCTTGGCTCCTGACTCTTTCTTGTCCCATGCATAGAAGGCAAACCAAAATTTTATTTTGTTGGCAACAACATGTGATAAACACCAACACACACATATTACTTCTCTTATTCATTTGTGTGTAAGGCTACTCAAAAGGACACAAGTAAGGCAATGACAAAACACTTTACACATGCACATGCTTTCATTTTTTTTCTTAGCGTATACAATCACCACACACACTTGATATATTATTTACTTTTGCTATGTCAAGTAAACAAAGTACAAGTCACATGTTTCTTCTTCTTGCCCTTTGTCACGCAAGCCAAACATCAACACTTCACATTAATTTCATTTGCTAGTACCATAGTACAAATAAGAAAGGGAATTGACCTACTCACTCACCCCCATCTCTAAATACACGACCCATATACACTCAATCTTGTTTGTTTGATAAACGAGGACAAGTGACAAATAAAAATCAAGAAAACAACTTTCCTGCTTTCTTCTCCTTATACCGAACCCATGGTGACTTTTAACACACACACTTAACTTGCTTTCATACAAAATTTCAAGTCTCCAAACAAGTGCAAGAAAGAGTTTTACACAAAGTTTTCACAAGCTATTTATACGTGTTTGGATTTTTGGAAGCAAAGGAAACGGGTTACTGTTTTGGAAAAGTAAAGGGGTAAAACATTTGGAGGCAATCGGGTTCCATTGTTCTTTGGTCCTTCATCTCATTCGTACACTTCTCACACTGTAAGACAACCCGACTCACACCTTTGTTATACATATTTTTCTTATATACAAGTTTCTACTTTTGCAAAATATATTCATTCGATTCATGCATGCTTCGTTAAAAATGAAAACGCATCGAAACTTTTGTTTCACTCGCTTATTTCGAACTAGAACGATTAAATATGAGTTATTATGCTTATGTGGGGAAAAATGAACGTAAAATATGGTACCACGATCGCAAAATGAACAAATAACCACCTTGTGCTCATTCGGGTTTTCAAACGGATTTTTTTGAAACTCAAAATCTTTTGGTAAACAAAATAAGCTTTGAAAGAGCTTGTTGGGCCCTTAAAGCCCACAGCTTATTCGAGGAGCTTATCGATAGTTCGAACCTTTTACAGCTTATTTCACTAAGATAATCAGTTTGCAAAACTTTAAAACTTATCTTGTTAGCGGTTTCGAAAACACAATTAAACCGAGCTCTATCGAGCTCAAATGCCAAAAACATGTTCGAAAAGATTATTTATAAGTCAAGTGCATAAGCTCATTTGTTTCACAAATCAAAACCAATTGCTTCTCTGGTTTTAGTCGAAAAGAAAACGTGAGAAAACATACTGAAAGTGAAGGCCAAAACGTGAGCATGCATACTGTGGCAATTACTACAAAATAATTACAGTTACCAAACCCTTAAATATGTATCTGTAGCAAAAATTGACACAAAGGGACTTGTAGTCCAGTGGTAAGCATGCTCATTCCTTCCCAACAGACCCAAGTTCGAAACCTCTTCATGACAATTTTCCTTCCAAATTTTCTTTTGTGTTATTTTTACAAGTTTCATGACTTGACAGTTTTAGCCCCTCGACTTTGCATCAGTTATTGATTTTTTAAAAACTTTTAATGAGTTCTATAATTTATATAAAAATTACCTTACAACCCCTCAACTTTGGAACAATTGATAATTTTCTTAAAGATTTTATAAGTTTATAACTTATCCAAATCTTCACCGCTTTAACCCCTCTAAATCTAACATTTTACACTTGTCACCCTAAAATTTTATAAATTTGATAAAACTTATATTTTATCACTTTTACCTTGATAAATATGTAACACATATTTTATTTGTGACCATCTTTATGTAAACTAGATAATATATTTGACACAATATATTATTTAACTACAACTTCAATAAATATATATATTTTCCCACTTGAATTCTAATAAATTAAATAAGTACTTGACGACTTGTGTTTATCTATCTCTCAACCATACTTGAACAAATATTCGAGCCAACTTTTATACGAAAGTTTCAGATATCGTCTTTCCACATTTACTTCAAGAGCCAATACTTACAAGTGTTTTCAAGACTATATTTTATGTACATCATTGAGAGTCAATTAACTTATGAAACTCCTCATAAGCTACAATAACTCAATTTATTTGAAAACCCTCGTTTTTGAACTTTAAGCATTTCAAAACATAAATACGTGTAAACTTACAAGCGTTGTTTAATCTACAACATGCATTTGAATACGAGACTTAGACTAAACCCATACCATACTTATCTAGGTTGCGTGTCGGAACCGTGCACATTTATTACTTGATGTTAGTTGTGATGTCTTACATTTCGCATACCAAGGTGAGTTTTCATAGCCCGTCGTACATGTTTAATTATTTTCAAACCTACGGGAGAATACATTGCACAACATTTTTATTACGATACCAAGTATGTTAAATTCATTTACATTGCTTAAGTTACCACATGCCAATTGAAAGTCCCTTTATATTACATGAACCGTTAATCATAGAAGCGGTGGTGGATAGATCTATCGAGGTGGCGCCTCCATCCGGGTTGGTGAATCCCAACTAGTCATACGGATGCATTTCATTTAATAACATTATTGAGTTGTCTGGCAAACACTGCTTGGGGCATACATTATGAACAGTCTAGTTTGGTGTCATGGACTTATAGCAATTGTAACATTTTACGTGACATGATTGTCATACGGTCTATACTTGCGTAGTCGTATAAAACATTTACATAAACCTATGATTTCTCACCAACATTATTGTTGACCGTTTTAGCAATGTATTTTGGTAACTAAGACATACTCATCATGGCATGGTTAAGGAACCTTTTGAGTGTGGCGTCGACTTATATCATTGTACATTTTGGCACTTTCTTTCAAAACATCGTTTGGACTTGTAATATATTTATATTTCCGCAAACTTTATAAACTTTTGGGACCTATGTTGTAACTCCGAACGCTTTTATTAAATATCAAACGATGTGTTTTTAAACGACACTTTAGGTCGTTCAATATAACTGTGATTGTGGTGCTATGACGATCTATCCCAGAATTCCATTCGGCGCAAAATGTAAATTGGGGTGTGGTGATTGGCATCGAGCTTGTTATAGAGAACTAGGTTGCATCATTGACCCTAGACTATAACTACATCATCATAGCATCTCATCATTTCATCATAAGTGCATAGTCACTATACATGCGGTTTCATACGCACATTTTACGAGTTATTTACTTTCATTTGAAATCGATTGTCACAATAGATGCCTTCAAATACCCATCCCATCATACTCGCATCATACTTTAACGAGAATGCCTGTCATTCCCTAACACAATTTTAACATCGATTGACTTTACACCAACCTTACCACACATATTATCCGATGTGGACACCGAACCCTTTGAGAAGGGAGAAGTTGCACCTACACCATCACGATCATCATTGATTCACTTTGTAGGATCATGACAATTTTATCATTCGTTGGAGCAGATTATACCATTTGGTAGAACTTATAGGCTTAGTCCTAATGAACCTATTTTCTTAACTCACCACAAGGATTTCCATTATCATCATTGTTATCATTTTCATCATTATCATTTCGAGCACCATCCGTACCATCGCATCTCATACACGATACTCATACATCTGACTTGCAGCTTGGGAAGTGTGCATGATTTAACACACCATTACCATCTACCACTAAGACTACAAACACTACACCATCTCATAGGTTTGAGGACTGTGAGAGTTATAGGGCTATTCTTCGCTAGACCGTCTACTATTCCTACACTTGAGACATGATTAGATTACCAACAGGAACAGATAATAAGTACCTTTTTAGCTGATGTAATCTTTATCATTTATTATCTCCACGATAATCACAACCTTTGTTTACTTCATTCCCTATTCCGATTGCCTAATTCTTCAATCATTTCGCGATGATACCTCACTATCTTACTAGGGGTTAGGCCAACTTTATTCTTGTCTAACTAGGAGACTATTACCATTCTATGAGGTTCTCCCATGTATCCTACAAACCATTCAACAAATTATATTTCGAGATACTTTACTACTACTTCATAACATTTTTTTTACTTAATTTTATTTCAAGCTATTCTACACTATCTTAGAAACATTGTTTCCTAAAGTTTTAAAACAAGTTGTTTCGTTACCACCCTATCAATTGGTTTCGGTCATTTTATCAACGATTTAATATCATCATGCGAAACGATTTTCATGTTACTCACGAAAAATTGTTTGAGCCATTGTCTTACAAAACAAAACGTTGAATACCATCTAAAACTTCGGAGAAACATAATACCATTTCAACAAAACCAAGCAGCACATCATTTGTCCTCGATTATACATAACCTGATCACCTATGTATAATTCAGGAAGAATTATGTCATGAAAGAAACAAGTATCATTTCAAATTTCCTAAGACAATCTTCATTCAAAAGCAAAACTTTGAAATCAAATAAATTGTTCATAAACATTTATTTTGTTAACACTCTATAGATACCTACGTCATTCGTCACTCACTCAACCGATAAGTTGAAATTTTTACTAGTGACCTTTCTAGGAAAGGCTTTCTATACCATCTACGAGGAGGATTCCTTGATACAAGAAAACAATGAAAGGATTTTAGAATTACCAACAAGGGCTAGAAGTAAGTAGCGAGATCTTTCACAACTCAATAAAAATCTTAAGACATCACGAGACAATCCGAATCACTATCCTTGAACTAGAAGCCAAATTACATCATTTCAAAAGTACTAGCTAGACCGAGTCACGAAATTTAGTATGAGCGAATACACACTAAGCAACACTATAGGGATAAACCAAATATTCTAATCGAGACTACAGAACATTTCACTAAACATAGCTTCAACAATATGTGAATTTCCCTACAATGAGTTTTCCTTAAAGGAAAATTTGGTTAGATTAAGGTTATCGATATAAACTTTCCCTAAGGCATTGTGTTCTCTAGGAATTACGGATAACTTTACTTTCACATAAAGAGATGCAACAGGTTTGAACATATCGGACAATCAATGACTCTCCATCTACAAGTGAAATTAGAACAAACATTCTTGACATAGTATGGTGATATCTATTTTCTTGCTAGCATGATAGCAATATAAGAGATGAATTATTTTAGAAGTACTCAATATTGAAACAAGTCTTGAAAATCAACCATCACACCACCTCACTTGAATATTTAAGGTTTTGTGACTTTACAACATAGAGCATGGAAACACTTGATAATCAAACAATAAACATTTTAGTCATAGAGACTAAGCACCGTAGGCAAGTAAGACTCAAGTCATGACATTTGCTAGGACTAGAAAGCGAGGAATCACAAGCTGCTACCTATAATCTATTCTTTTCAATAAGGTCCTTTCCGATGATTTAACATTTTGAAATCTAACACGAGACACGTGGTATCAATTCCAGTTGTACCTATTATAAGCTATTCGATCCACCTTAGGCTGGCCGCGGTCATTTCGTGATTTCCATGGAACCTATTAGGACATGATTACCGCATACTATCCTCACTCAATGGTTAGAGCGAGAGAACAATTCCACATTAGATAATATGCTCAAGCAAGTGTGACTTTCTAGAAATGGTTAGGCAAATCATTCTCCATCGACAAGTTTCTTTACAACAATAGTTAGCTCATGAACATATTGACTACACCATTTGAGGCCCTTTAAGGTTGAGGTATCAATCACTGATTCACGGGTTAAAATCAGGAAAGTCCAATTCATTAGTCCATAACTCATTCATGAAACAAACAAAGAAGTCATACAAATCAAGAATCAGTTACAAGTAACAACATATAGCTAGATAAACTACATCGTATATCGATGCAAATTTTGGAAATATGTCCCATAAGCCGCAAACCATTAGAATTTCAAGTTGGCAACAAAATTTATGTTCAAAATCTTGCCTTGGAAAGGCGTGGTGCGATTCGAGAAAAACACTAGACGAACCAATACGACCCAAGTATCCTCATCTTTTCACCGACAACACATAACACAAGGGACCCAACAAGGACCTGAATTGGGGATGAATTCCTTTTTGATGGGCGAATGTGACAACTCGTAATTTCGTGTCATTTCTCAAGTTCACTATTTCATCATTTATCGTGAAGCGGGTTTACGAGTATCAAATCGTAACCTTAATGGTTTAGCTGCGAATGCATGATCATATCATCACGGACATTTCATATAGACTAGGTTTAGTCTACATTTCATTAACATCATTTCCATCATGTTAGTTCATTCATGAATTTGCATTTCACATTAAACGCGTAAATTTCATATTAAATAAACGCTATCGCGTAAGTTATTATTTTGAACATTTAATCCGATACTTACAAAAATTATCCCGACATATTTTTATACTTACATTTAGTTTATAAAAATAATATTTTGAGTTTACCTAGTGTTTTAAATTTATTTTGTATATAAATCGGTAAATTTCCATATTTTAAATTTAATAATAAATTATTATTTATTATTACATGAACGATTTTGAGCAAGCATTAGCTCACTTGAGATAGATAAGGGAGGTTATCCTGCACATTGGAACATTTTGAACTATCAAACATTATCAGAAAATGCATATTTTTCTATTTTCTACCCAACTTTGAGTTTCAGACTCAACAACGAGAAGTTATCTCACTTTACTAAAAACACGAGCTCGCGCACGAACCGACTCATAGATAGTATGCTTTAGTCTAATAAACACATTGTGGAACCAACATATAATTTTCTCTTGGCTCCTGACTCTTTCTTGTCCCATGCATAGAAGGCAAACCAAAATTTTATTTTGTTGGCAACAACATGTGATAAACACCACACACACATATTACTTCTCTTATTCATTTGTGTAAGGCTACTCAAAAGGACACAAGTAAGGCAATGACAAAACACTTTACACATGCACATGCTTTCATTTTTTTTCTTCTTAGCGTATACAATCACCACACACACTTGATATATTATTTACTTTTGCTATGTCAAGTAAACAAAGTACAAGTCACATGTTTCTTCTTCTTGCCTTTGTCACACGCAAGCCAAACATCAACACTTCACATTAATTTCATTTGCTAGCACCATAGTACAAATAAGAAAGGAATTGACCTACCACTCACCCCATCTCTAAATACAAGACCCATATACACTCAATCTTGTTTGTTTAATAAACGAGGACAAGTGACAAATAAAAATCAAGAAAACAACTTTCCAGCTTTCTTCTCCTTATACCGAACCCATGGTGACTTTTAACACACACACTTAACTTGCTTTCATACAAAATTTCAAGTCTCCAAACAAGTGCAAGAAAGGTTTTACACAAAGTTTTCACAATCTATTTATACGTGTTTGGATTTTTGGAAGCAAAGGAAACGGGTTACTGTTTTGGAAAAGTAAAGGGGTAAAACATTTGGAGGCAATCGGGTTCCATTGTTCTTTGGTCCTTCATCTCATTCGTACACTTCTCACACTGTAAGACAACCCGACTCACACCTTTGTTATACATATTTTTCTTATATACAAGTTTCTACTTTTGCAAAATATATTCATTCGATTCATGCATGCTTCGTTAAAATGAAAACGATCGAAACTTTTGTTTCACTCGCTTATTTCGAACTAGAACGATTAAATATGAGTTATTATGCTTATGTGGGGAAAAATGAACGTAAAATATGGTACCACGATCGCAAAATGAACAAATAACTACCTTGTGCTCATTCGGGTTTTCAAACGGATTTTTGAAACTCAAAATCTTTTGGTAAACAAAATAAGCTTTGAAAGAGCTTGTTGGGCCCTTAAAGCCCACAGCTTATTCGAGGAGCTTATCGATAGTTCGAACCTTTTACAGCTTATTTCACTAAGATAATCAGTTTGCAAAACTTTAAAACTTATCTTGTTAGCGGTTTCGAAAACACAAATTAAACCGAGCTCCTATCGAGCTCAAATGCCAAAAACATGTTCGAAAAGATTATTTATAAGTCAAGTGCATAAGCTCATTTGTTTCACAAATCAAAACCAATTGCTTCTCTGGTTTTAGTCGAAAAGAAAACGTGAGAAAACATACTGAAAGTGAAGGCCAAAACGTGAGCATGCATACTGTGGCAATTACTACAAAATAATTACAGTTACCAAACCCTTAAATATGTATCCGTAGCAAAAATTGACACAAAGGGACTTGTAGTCCAGTGGTAAGCATGCTCATTCCTTCCCAACAGACCCAAGTTCGAAACCTCTTCATGACAGTTTTCCTTCCAAATTTTCTTTTGTGTTATTTTTACAAGTTTCATGACTTGACAGTTTTAGCCCCTCGACTTTGCATCACTTATTGATTTTTTAAAAACTTTTAATGAGTTCTATAATTTATATAAAAATTACCTTACAACCCCTCAACTTTGGAACAATTGATAATTTTCTTAAAGATTTTATAAGTTTATAACTTATCCAAATCTTCACCGCTTTAACCCCTCTAAATCTAACATTTTTACACTTGTCACCCTAAAAATTTTATAAATTTGATAAAACTTATATTTTATCACTTTTACCTTGATAAATATGTGTAACACATATTTTATTTGACGCCCATCTTTATGTAAACTAGATAATATATTTGACACAATATATTATTTAACTACAACTTCAATAAATATATATTTTTCCCACTTCGAACTCTAATAAATTAAATAAGTACTTGACGACTTGTGTTTATCTATCTCTCAACCATACTTGAACAAATATTCGAGCCAACTTTTATACGAAAGTTTCGTATACGTCTTTCCACATTTACTTCAAGAGCCAATACTTACAAGTGTTTTCAGCACTATATTTTATGTACATCATTGAGAGTCAATTAACTTATGAAACTCCTCATAAGCTACAATAACTCAATTTATTTGAAAACCCTCGTTTTTGAACTTTAAGCATTTCAAAAACATAAATACGTGTAAACTTACAAACGTTGTTTAATCTACACAACATGTATTTGAATACGAGACTTAGACTAAACCCATACCATACTTATCTAGGTTGCGTGTCGGAGCCGTGCACATTTATTACTTGATGTTAGTTGTGATGTCTTACATTTCTGCATACCAAGGTGAGTTTTCATAGCCCCGTCGTACATGTTTAATTATTTTCAAACCTACGGGGGAGAATACATTGCGCAACATTTTTATTACGATACCAAGTATGTTAAATTCATTTACATTGCTTAAGTTACCACATGCCAATTGAAAGTCCCTTTATATTACATGAACCGTTAATCATAGAAGCGAGGGTGAGTGGATAGATCTATCGAGGTGACGCCTCCATCCGGGTTGGTGAATCCCAACTAGTCATACGGATGCATTTCATTTAATAACATTATTGAGTTGTCCGCAAACACTCTGTTGGGGCATACATTATGAGCAGTCTAGTTTCGTGTCATGGACTTATAGCAATTGTAACATTTTTCGTGACATGATTGTCATACTGGTCTATACTTGCGTAGTCGTATAAAACATTTACATAAACCTATGATTTCTCACCAACATTATTGTTGACCGTTTAGCAATGTATTTTCAGGTAACTAAGACATACTCATCATGGCATGGTTAAGGAACCTTTTGAGTCGCGGCGTCGACTTATATCATTGTACATTTTGGCACTTTCTTTCAAAAACATCGTTTGGACTTGTAATATATTTATATTTCCGCAAACTTTATAAACTTTTGGGACCTATGTTGTAACTCTGAACGCTTTTATTAAATATCAAACGATGTGTTTTTAAACGACACTTTAGGTCGTTCAATATAACTGTGATTGTGGTGCTATGACATTCTATCCACAGGAATTCCATTCCGCTGCAAAACAGGTAAATTGGGGGTGTGACAGTCTTGGTTATCGGAAATAACCTGGGCGCATTATATTTGAATTGCATCAGGTAATTGGCAATTACCTCCTTGGGGCAAACTGTTACATACACCAATAATTCGGTGTATGCAGTTGAGTATTGGTGTCATGAGCTTAGTGCATAATAATGTGATTTTCTATGATAACTTGTCTTCGAAGCAATTATCATCTATCTTCTTGTTTTCAACTGATTAACTATAAACCTATGGATTAACTCAACATTGTTGTTGACATTTTAAGCATGTTTATCTCAGGTAATAATTGAAGATATCCTATGGCACGGAGTGGGCTTGCAAGACCTTTTTCAACTTGGTGTAAACATAAAGTTATCATTTTCCACAAACTCATGATTCATCTTTTGTGTAACGTTAAACTATTTGGAAGTTCTTTGTAATAAAACAATGAGTTTTTCTTGAATGATAACAACTTTTATCAAAACGTCTCTTTTTGAGTCGTTTTCTATGATTATTGACTGTGATCCTTGAAGTAACACCCAAATTCGCCTTCCGCTGCTATGTAGAGATTTTGGGGGTGTTACAAGATGTGTGTTTGTACTTTGAGGTGGAAAAGAAAAACGGGTCAAATTACTACTATCAAGGCTGTCAAGATCAAGATTCTACTTGAGATCATTTTGTCTTTACAAGATCGTGATCGTAAGATCGGATCGAGATTCTAAGATTCTACCAATTTATCATGTTTTGTAAAGAAAGGATAAAGGAGTCGAATTGTTTTACATTTCTACACAACATCAAAGATAAATTCATATAATATCCTCTTGAAAATGTCAAAGTTCAAATTTCAAATATCAAAGTAATGGTAAAACACAAAAAATCAAGTTTTAATCGCTACATTAATGACTTAATGGAATAAGATTATATAATATGAGTCATAAATGTTTGAAAACATACGAGCCATAATACCAAAAGTGTATAATTGTATATAATTTAATAAGAAAACCAATCGTGAGTTACTTATCACTTTTATTTTTTGGCTTAACCGCAAGTGTATGGGCTATAAGATAGAAAAAAATAAAATTTATATGGGCTTAGGTAAACTCGGTTCGACTAGCGATCTTACGAGTTTACGTTCGATCCTACGATCTTACTCACGATCCTACCTCACATACGATCCTACACGATTTTAACTATTGAGCACGTAAGATCGTATGATCTTACGAGTTTACTCGCAGTCTTGACAGCCTTGACTACTAAACCCCTTTGACCGGAAATAATAAGGTAGATGACTAGATCTCATCTAACGGTGGAGATTACTTTTTACGCTTTGCAAATTTATATTACTTTGCAAATATGGTACCTTACAATTATAGGTACAATTATACAAAGTACAAAAAAGAAACACGCCTACCTAAACATCGTGGAATGTATTTTATGAAATAAAAGACGTGTTGCATGTTTTGATGTTCAATGATTTTCCTCTCGACCACAACCAAAGAAAGCATAACGGAAAAATTAGAGTAAACCCACCTGAAATCAGTGATAAAAATCGCATGTTGTTGAGTATCTAAGAATGAATTAATCGCATTGTCACTTTGTAATCATATCCTACTTATTAAATTATTTCAGCTAAAAATCATCTCAGCCATACATCCCACATTAGCTAAAAATAATAAGTTGGAACTTTCATTTAAATTTTACAATATCGATTTGTGGTTGTATCCTTGTTCCTTTAGTCCTATTGATTCACACTTCATGATATTTTAATGGTGAGTTAATAAATCACCACTATATGATGGTCGATCATATTTAATTTTATAAACCAAGTTAATGAAATGAGCTCACCGTCTGTTTTTGTGACTAGTTGTATTGATTTATAATCCCACATAGGTCGCTGAGAGAAACTTTTGATACTTTATATATTTCTTGTATACGCAAAATTGTAATTAGAGATTAGTATTATGTTGTTGGACTTAGCCGTAAGAAGATGAAAACATGTTTCTTCATATTCTTGATGAAACAAATTGTTATTAAAAGACACTCGTGTTTTCTTTTTTGGTACCCCAATATTTAGTACAGCTCAAAAACCATACCAAAGCTCAAAAAACCATACCTAAATCCTTTTTTATTTGTAGTAGTGAATAACTTTTGATTCGTTCAAGAATTTACACATTTAATTTGCACATAGATTGTCTCACTTTTACGTAATAATTGAGTCAAAAATTTCATTTCCATTTGATTAATTTCGCAATGTACCCGTATACTTTGTGGTACTTGAACTGATTATTCTCACACTTTGAAATAGCTAGATCCCAATAATCTTGTCAAATTCAATAAAGAGAACATTAAAATATCATGACTCATACGTTAAACATTACTACTTATTTAATTTATTTATGAATACTTTCACAATACCATATACAATGACAATTCGTATTATTTTTCTGACAGAAACCTTCAGCGCCCTTTCCATACCAAGCTCGACAACGACTCGTGCAATACTTCGTTTTACAACCAGGCAAGTCAAGGTCGGCTTGACAAAATTTAAGATTCTCATCACCTACATCTACATGTAACAAAATTGAATGATTCAAACTTACATGAACCACATATATAATCATAAGAAATGCTAACAGAGGTGAACTTATATATGCTTAATCGATATGAAATACATACAACAAATCTACCTGCAATGTGTGTTGTTGCACTTGCGGCTGTGATGAGTAGCAAGAGTGTACTAACAACATTGATAAGTTTCATTCTTAGTATTTATTGTTTATATTTTTTAATTGTGATAATGCTAAACGTAAATTTATAGACTATCCACGCTGTGCTTTCAGACGAATAACTTTTAAACATGTCATTCTTTATGCAATGGTTATCTAAATATTACTAGAAATATAAATGTTGTATTCAATTTTCTATTTTTAAATAAAAGTTAGTTGTGTAATACTATTTTTAACTATTAATGATGCAACATGCATTAATTATATGCAACTTTTCATTTATTAGTACTCATTTACTTTTTGTTGGTATTTAGTGCATTACACAACATTATAACTTATATTGCTCAACATTTACAAGATCTAAAAGTCACACACATATAGCATGAGAATTCTAAATAGTATATATATATATATATATATATATATATATATATATATATATATATATATATATATTTGTTTGTCACCAATGGCGGGCATGTCTTTTAATTATCGTTGACATAATTTGCTATAGCGAAATTATCGTTTTGAAAAATAAGTTAACGGAAAATAAGATATACACGTACCAAATTTTTTATTGAATGCATTAAGAACGAAAAGAAATAAACGGTTATCGAATATGAGAGGAAAAAAGTTTAAAAGTGGTACGCAAGAACAAAGTATCAAAGCATAGCTCGTCTGATGTGCGAGCAAGCCTTATAGATATCGTTATAAATGACGTACACGTGCACGTAACATCTTCAATATTAGCTGCAACTGAGTTACCAAAAGTTTCACAACTAACTGTGGTGAGTTCCATTATCTGATTTTCGACTAATTAGTCGGCAAACTACAAAAAATTTAGAGACAACTCCATACATAATTTATATGAAAATGCAAACACACAATGATACCTAACATTGACGACACCAAGAGTTGCAATATCCTGTTTTTCATACAAAAAGACGCATATTAGTGGCACGCACTTCATTTTTACTGTTTTAAATAAGCAAAGAATATAAGATTGATATTAAATCCTCTTACAGTGCCTGGAAGATATGGATAAAGCTGTGATAATAAACAAAAACTTGTTAAACATGTTACATTAGGCCGGTCCATATGTCATTGGTTTGTGTCACCAAAGGTCGTTTACCTAGCGGTATGTGAGTGGTCATCAACTAATAAATGAGTCTAGGAAACATAAAAATAAGATTGCACCACATTTTATTGTGTATTACCTTAAGGACACATAAATCACAGTAGGTGGAACAAAGGCTATGACATAAAATTAGCTTTGGCCTTGGGATAAAGTTAGGTAGCCATTGAAGTATATGAAACTTCGTAAGACCGCTCCAAGCTTGTGTATTCATTTAAGAATGGTGTACGTCTTCATCCCGTTTACCCATCAACTACAATACAACAGCGTTCAGTTAGTCACTGAAAGTGTACTATAAGTTCATTCAATTAAATATATGGCAAGTGATGAATCTATTATAATAAGCTCAAAAGCTTAAATATTGGTCATGGAATTCATTTGCACACTCACCTTAAGTATTAGCCAAAGCTTTCACAAGCATTTGCTGATAAAGTTTTTCAAACACTCAAAAAGCAAGTCCATCTAGAAAAAGATGTAATATCGTATTAAAATAGACAAACAAAACAACGCTAAACAACTAACCGGCAAACCCATATAACAATATAGTTCAACTTGCTGGGGCAAGGTCCCTTGTGTGCTTAGAAAAGTCGATATTATTCAAATAAACTAAGGCAACACTTGTGAGTAAGCTCTTTGTCTGATCACGGTTAAAACAAAAGATTTTTTTGGTTGCAACCACCCCTTGAAAGAGATTTTATTCGTGACTACGCTTATTAAAATGTGTGTAAACAGTTAGTTGGTTGGGATATGTAATTTTGTATTAAGTATCTTTAATAATGAACTTTTTGGCTTAATCTAACTTAACAATAAGCTATCTAAACAACTTATTATTAAATCTAACCAATCAAAACACTACAAAAACAAATTAAGATCATATTTAAAATGGATTCAAATTAAGCTAAACCAAACATTCCTAACTGGCTGTTAAAGATCTAAACAACTTAAGGGAAGCTAATAAGCTAAAAGCAAAAGTAAACAACCTCAATTACTTAACTACTTCTGATACTATAACAATCACATAAGCTAAAATTGAAAAGAAATAAACTCTAAATGTAACTGTTGCAGCAGTAGAACAGTGAGCAGATAGGGGATTTTAGCAGTCTAATTAAGCTACCATTAAGCTCCTAAAGGGCTTCTAAAGGGAAAACATGATTATCTATATTATAATCTACAAATGGTAACAAAAATTAAGCTCTAACATCACTTAGAATAAGCTAAAAACAGAATGGAATAAGCTGATATGGATTGATTACTTACTGGTGCAGGGCAAAACATGGCCAAATGAGCATCTTCAAGGCCATTGTTGCCAGTTCCAAACACAGATTCTGAAGAGTTTCTTTGGTTCGGTTGATAACAGTTACATCAATATTGAAAGTCGCATTAAGTGCATTTCTCATGCATCCAACCCCAAAGTAGCATTATTATAAAATTGTTTTTTTTTCTTTGTAAATAATTTAATGCAGCATAAGAAAACCACAAAATCTCTGGTCAACCCAACTTGACCTGATTTAGTCTGTATTTAAGATGATCCTTTTGACCCGGTACCCATTTTACCCATTATCCACCCACCCGACCTGTGTCAAGTTGCATGCCTTTAAAGAAAATGTATATGCGCAAAACTGAGAATTCATTTGCAGAGAATGTAAAATACCATCAGAAGTCTTTGATTGAGGGATTTCATCCAAGGCTCTTCAGGAGACGTTCTTCCTCCGCTTCCATTTCTGCGTCAGCTTCGTCACTAAGCTCATGATCAAATCCCAAAAGATGCAACAACCCATGAACCAGGAAAATATATATGATAATAAAATTAGAGTTTCACAATTTTAACTGTGTTTCAATCAAGTCGCTGCTGCCTTTTCAATTTCGAAAAAGTTGAATTAAACATTTTTTCCTTAAAAATTATAGTGATTCTATCTTTTATCACAATCTCATTCCCTATTTGATGATGATGAGAAAGGAGAGCAGCTTTGCAAGATAATTTTTTCCAGACATATATTTGTAACAAATTCAGGATGGAATTTAAAGAAAGTCACAACAAAAGAAATGATATATGGGTGAACATTAGTACGTCGGTGGCATCACGTCGAAAAGCTAGCATACCAGCTTCTACACAAACAGCTTTCAGCTGTGCTCCATTAAAATCATCTGTACATTGGTTTGAAGTAGAGGCCCATTCACTAATAAATGGACTGATATGAGTCATGTTTAACAGGTCAAACAGTAGTAATAATAGAATCTCCTAAATAATTTTATCTATTAAAACAGATTGTTTAAAACTTTATCTTTTGTAATCATATTGACTCGCTATTACTTTATGAAATCTTTTTATCCTTGTACAAAAACGGTTACATGCCATTATGCCAACCTAATCCGACCCATGTTGATTATATTTTTCAGAGACGTATCTTGATTTTCTAATCTTTAGCCAATTTCAGGGCCTGGCTTAGTCCTTGATGTAACCCAAGATTCAGTTAAGAAGTTCTCATTCGACCCTCGTAAGTCTCTTAACATTTTATACGAACTTTATTGGATGACGGGGCTATGCAAAAGCAAGTGTATATGTACCACAGCACATATCCTATCAGACGACATTGTAAATGAAAAAAGAAAACAGTGAATAAAAATTCAATATAAAATTTTCTGGTCATAACCGATTGACCATTTTGCTATTTTTTACATGATTGTTATACATGATCACATAAGTCAGTCAAATGCACAATAAGAAGTGCACAAGGTAGACATTTAAGTATTTACCGAGCACGTGGCGCCATCCCACTGGCTCTCAAGTAGTAGAAGCCATTTACAACAACTGGAACTCCATAATTTCCAGCAGCAGTTGCTGCTACATGACTGAAAAAAACTACTAACAATTTCAGCCATCTTATAAAGTATATTACTTTCAATTCCAAACCATTACTACCACATATACCTGCCATGGCCAACAGCGTCATAGGGAGACAAGATGTCAACCGAAGCATTAAGAAGGCCACTTGCTTTTACTCCAGCTGAGAAGTACCGAGCCGTAACTATCTTCCCATTGCATGAACTCTTTGGAAACATTGGTCCCTCATCACAAACTCCATTGAACCTAGTCAGGTACTTTGGGTAACCTCTCCTTGGATGATATGCAAAACTCGGGTGTGATGGATTAATACCTGTATCAACAAAACCGATCACAATTCCTTCACCTGCATGCCTCCTACCTCCAACTGTAGGCCAAACTCCTCTTGGCAACTCTAAAAACTTAGGCGTATAAGTTGTCATCATTTTAACTCCATTATCTTTCTCAATGAGCTTAACTCCAGGTGTATTCTTTAGCTTCTTGGCCTGTATGTTAAAAGACACAAAAAGGGTATTGACGATTAACAATGTGAGAGTTGAGGAGTCGGTCAAAGACGAAAAAAGGGCATGGAGCCCGGAAGAGAACCTGAGAAGGGGTAGTATGGACAGAAAAGCCATTGACAAAGTGGTTGAAGCTATAAAGCTTGGTGTAAGCTCTTTCTTCTAATGTGCTTTGTAGAAGTTGATCATGAGACTCTTCCAAGTGCCTCGCATGAGCCTTCAATATTTCACTAAATATAACAAAAAAGTGGTCGTAAATATAGCACAATACCAAAATTTATATTTAAAGGAGCATATATATAGTTTAGAATGATTAAAATATTTGTGCATGACAGTTATTTGCTACAAAAATATAACAAAAAAGTGGTCGTAAATATAGCACAATACCAAAATTTATATTTAAAGGAGCATAAACCAAACTCTGTTCTCTTTTCATTCTTGCTACACTTGAAGTTTCTTCAATCATCTTTGCAAAATCACTGAATAAAACCCCCTTGTGCGGGAAAACAACATTAACAAAATACGAAATCCAAAGACACAAGCCCCTACAAATATGTAATATGAAAGCATAAAGCAATGAAGAACGTAACATGAACCCCCTCCTGCCGTATACCAGTAATGCCTACAAAAATAGTACAGATCAGTGCATACATTACTTGCAGAATATGAAAATCAATAATGAATATAAAAGGCAATAATATTGAATATAAAAATTTAATATACAGTAAACAATACATTGTAGTCTCTGAGTTTAACTAACCTACACCAGATCCTAATTCCACATCATAACATCCTTGCAGAATCTCGACATTATTTGAAATATATTCATTTAACAGTCTTGCACCAGGCCATACCAACTGCCCCGTTAAATCAAAATCAGGAGCGCCACAACCATATAATTACATCAGTTTATAAGTGTGACTGAATTTTAATAAAATAACATATTTTACAGTTGTTGAAGTGAAGAGAAAAGCAAGGAATTTACGAAAAGTTAACTATTTACAAAATGTGCCAGTATGATGGTAGTACACCTACCCGTTCTGTTACAACTTCGGTTCCTTGCATTATGTTAAGGCGTGCATGTTTCTTGTTCACTGCCTTTTGATCACGAACATTGTTCATACGTTTCCTAGGATTCTCCATTACTTGAGAATTCTCAAGTAATGTTCTTACCTTGCTGTATAATGCCTTAACAGGAAACATATACAACATTAAACACACAGGTCCTCCCAACAGCCCCATGGGATGACATAACTTACAAAGAAATAAATTCATTGATTCACTGTCATATCAAAGTTTAGACACGATGATGATGGAAGCTCTTGATACCTGCCTATTTGAAGAATCTCACCAAGAAACATGATCAATGAAATAACCATTGAGATAAGACCGGGCCTTGTTCGTGTTGACACCATGTTATATCGCTGCTGCTGCTTTGGTTCACCTGCACTCCATGTCGTCGTCCGTGTAGTACTGCAACAATGGCAAATTTGGTGTTGAGGATGACTCCATATTAATACCTTGATCTTTTAAAGCATCCACTTTTTAAACAATTTGACATTTTCCTTCTTGATTAGCAATAGTAGCGAACTATATAATCCACGTAGAATTCTTGCCGGAAATCAAATCAAAGAAATAAGAAAAATTAGCAACAACATTATTAAAAATCATATTAAAACATTATTAAAAAGATGTTATAATTACAACACTTTCACAATAAGAACATACGTATGAAGTTTTCTTCTCATGCAGAGAGTTTGATTAGGGTTTTTTTTTTTTTTTTTTTTTTTTTTGAAATATACGTATGATTTTTTGTATATATATTTAAGGAAAAGATATGGATAAAAATATAATTTTTGTAGATAAATTGTATTTAGTGTAGGATTCCAATATAATTATAGTCATTTATATATTATAACATGCAACATAATTATCAAAATAACTTGTTGCCTAAGTGGTAAACACACAAGTTATTTATCCAAATGACCAAGGTTCAATCCTTACATAGGTCATTTTTTATAAATAATTTTCAAAAATAATTACTAAAAAACCGAAATTTACAAAATAAATTATAAAAAATCCGAAATTTAAATAAACTCTAAATAAACAAATGAATTAGTGCTTAGTTGGACAACAAATGCTTATGTGGCATTGAGGTGGCATTGAGGTGTCATTGAGGTGGCATTGAGGTGGCATTAATGCCAAATGCCTCCTGTATATATATAATATATATATATATATATATATATATATATATATATATATATATATATATATATATATATATATATATATATATATACTATATTATAAAGCATTTGGGACATTCCTAAAAGGAAGGCTTAAGAAATTAAGATTCAACACTTGCTAATAAAGGCAAATTTTAATAAGTACATCTATAATAGCATTTGTTGTAACATTTTAAAGCACTTTTTTTAGACATGTTTTTAAAAAAATAATAAAAAAATAAGATAATTTAATATAAGAAAAAAACGCTCGTAACAATAAATACCTAATAAATGTTATATTTAAAACACCCCTAACATGAAAAATACTTGTTATTATACATACAGTACAAACTAATAAAACACACAAATCTTCATACAATTTATATGTAAACAAGTTGATGGTACACATGGTTTTAAAAGCGACCGGACCAACGGGTTCAACCGGAACCGAGTCACCACCGTTCCATAAAAGTCGTCCAAAACGAAATTGTTAAATCAATAGATTTTAAAAATGCATACTAGATTACAATGTTTAAAAATATTATTAAATCGCAAGAGTTCCTCGAGAATCAACATATGCGCCTTTTTGGATTTTTTTAATAAAACTTATCGTAAAAACTAAAAACTTTGTTTTATAAAAATCGAACGCTTTTTTCAAAGCAAAGGATGCAAAGGTGCAAAGTCCCAATTATATGCTTATACACATTTACACATATCTATACTATATTATAAAGCATTTGCGACATTCCTAAAAAGGAATGCTTAAAAAATTAAGATTCAACACTTGCTAATAATGGCAAATTTTAATAAGTACATCTATAATAGCATTTGTTGCAACATTTTAAAGCACTTTTTTTAGACATGTTTTTAAAAAAATAATAAAAAAATAAGATAATTTAATATAAGAAAAAACGTCGTAATAATAAATACCTAATAAATGTTATATTTAAAACACCCCTAACATGAAAAATACTTGTTATTATACATACAGTACAAACTAATAAAACACACAAATCTTCATACAATTTATATGTAAACAAGTTGATGGTACACATGGTTTTTAAAAACTGACCGGACCAACGGGTTCAACCGGGAACCGGAGTCACCACCCGTTCCCATAAAAGTCGTCCGAAAACGAAATTGTTAAATCAATAGATTTTAAAAATGCATACTAGATTACAATGTTTAAAAATATTATTAAATCGCAAGAGTTCCTCGAGAATCAACATATGCGCCTTTTGGATTTTTTAATAAAACTTATCGTAAAACTAAAAACTTTGTTTTATAAAATCGAACGCTTTTTCAAAGCAAAGGATGCAAAGGTGCAAAGTCCCAATTATATGCTTATACACATTTACACATATCTATACTATATTATAAAGCATTTGCGACATTCCTAAAAAGGAATGCTTAAAAAATTAAGATTCAACACTTGCTAATAATGGCAAATTTTAATAAGTACATCTATAATAGCATTTGTTGCAACATTTTAAAGCACTTTTTTTAGACATGTTTTTACAAAAATAATAAAAAAATACAAAGTAATTTAAAATAAGAAAAAAAATGCCCGTAACATTAAATACCTAATAAATGTTATATTTAAAACACCCCTAACATGAAAAATACTTGTTATTATACGTATAGTACAAACTATAAAACACACAAATCTTCATACAATTTATATGTAAACAAGTTGATGGTACACATGGTTTTTAAAAACGGACCGGACCAACGGGTTCAACCGGGAACCAGAGTCACCACCCGTTCCCATAAAAGTCGTCCGAAAATGAAATTGTTAAATCAAAAGATTTTAAAAATGCATACTAGATTACAATGTTTAAAAATATTATTAAATCGCAAGAGTTCCTCGAGAATGAACATATGCGCCTTTTTGGATTTTTTTAATAAAACTTATCGTAAAAACTAAAAACTTTGTTTTATAAAAATCGAACGCTTTTTTCAAAGCAAAGGATGCAAAGGTGCAAAGTCCCAATTATATGCTTATACACATTTACACATATCTATACTATATTATAAAGCATTTGCGACATTCCTAAAAAGGAAGGCTTAAAAAATTAAGATTCAACACTTGCTAATAATGGAAAATTTTAATAAGTACATCTATAATAGCATTTGTTGCAACATTTTAAAGCACTTTTTTTAAACATGTTTTTAAAAAAATAATAAAAAAATACAAAGTAATTTAAAATAAGAAAAAAAATGCCCATAACAATAAATACCTAATAAATGTTATATTTAAAACACCCCTAACATAAAAAATACTTGTTATTATACATATAGTACAAACTAATAAAACACACAAATCTTCATACAATGTATATGTAAACAAGTTGATGGTACACATGGTTTTTAAAAACGGACCGGACCAACGGGTTCAACCGGAAACCAGAGTCACCACCCGTTCCCATAAAAGTCGTCCGAAAACGAAATTGTTAAATCAATAGATTTTAAAAATGCATACTAGATTACAATGTTTAAAAATATTATTAAATCGCAAGAGTTCCTCGAGAATGAACATATGCGCATTTTTGGATTTTTTTAATAAAACTTATCGTAAAAACTAAAAACTTTGTTTTATAAAAATCGAACGCTTTTTTCAAAGCAAAGGATGCAAAGGTGCAAAGTCCCAATTATATGCTTATACACATTTAAACATATCTATACTATATTATAAAGCATTTGCGACATTCCTAAAATGGAAGGTTTAAAAAATTAAGATTCAACACTTGCTAATAATGGCAAATTTTAATAAGTACATCTATAATAGCATTTGTTGCAACATTTTAAAGAACTTTTTTTAGACATGTTTTTAAAAAAATAATAAAAAATACAAAGTAATTTAAAATAAGAAAAAAAATGCCCGTAACAATAAATACCTAATAAATGTTATATTTAAAACACCTCTAACATGAAAAATACTTGTTATTATACATATAGTACAAACTAATAAAACACACAAATCTTCATACAATTTATATGTAAACAAGTTGATGGTACACATGGTTTTTAAAAACGGACCGAACCAACGGGTTCAACCGGGAACCAGAGTCACCACCCGTTCCCATAAAAGTCGTCCGAAAACGAAATTGTTAAATCAATAGATTCTAAAAATGCATACTAGATTACATCGTTTAAAAATATTATTAAATCGCAAGAGTTCCTCGAGAATGAACATATGCGCCTTTTTGGATTTTTTTAATAAAACTTATCGTAAAAACTAAAAACATTGTTTTATAAAAATCGAACGCTTTTTTCAAAGCAAAGGATGCAAAGGTGCAAAGTCCCAATTATATGCTTATACACATTTACACATATCTATACTATATTATAAAGCATTTGCGACATTCCTAAAAAGGAAGGCTTAAAAAATTAAGATTTAACACTTGCTAATAATGGCAAATTTTAATAAGTACATCTATAATAGCATTTGTTGCAACATTTTAAAGAACTTTTTTAGACATGTTTTTAAAAAAATAATAAAAAAATACAAAGTAATTTAAAACAAGAAAAAAAATGCCCGTAACATTAAATACCTAATAAATGTTATATTTAAAACACCCCTAACATGAAAAATACTTGTTATTATACATATAGTACAAACTAATAAAACACACAAATCTTCATACAATTTATATGTAAACAAGTTGATGGTACACATGGTTTTTAAAAACGGACCGGACCAACGGGTTCAACCGGGAACCAGAGTCACCACCCGTTCCCATAAAAGTCGTCCGAAAACGAAATTGTTAAATCAATAGATTTTAAAAATTCATACTAGATTACAATGTTTAAAAATATTATTAAATCGCAAGAGTGCCTCGAGAATCAACATATGCGCCTTTTTGGATTTATTAATAAAACTTATCATAAAAACTAAAAACTTTGTTTTATAAAAATCAAACGATTTTTTCAAAGCAAATGATGCAAAGTGCTAAGTGCTAATTATATATATTATATATGTATATTAATAATTATTTTTTTAAAGTAACCCATATGATTTCTTTAATATTTGTTTTTACTTATCTTTATAAGTAATCTTTTACTTGTATCATCCATCTATGTGGGATAAATTTAACAAACATTATTTTTGAGAATTAAATTTTCTTAGTATAATGTAAGTGATTTTTAAAATTCTCTAATATGTTATTATTTAATGATAACTTACAACTACGGGTCATTGTCAACTACTTTTACCACATGCCTTTACAATATAACTACTACCAACTGAGTATTGTCACCACATCACGTAAATAATCTAAAATTCTTATATGAAAATTTTGTTATTGCATAACATTATTCAAAACAAATATTGTCGTCATCTGTATATCTATTGTATTGTGAAATATAGAACTAAAAAAATTTCGCTGAATTTTTTAATTGTATAGCGCTCCGCCGCTGCAACACGCGGGTACCTTGCTAGTGTGTATATATATATATATATATATATATATATATATATATATATATATATATATATATATATATATATATATATATATATATATATATATATATATATGACGACGTAAATTATTATGTCGATAACTAAATAAACTTATATAACAACGACTTTATACTAAAATTTGAATAAATGCTTGACATCGTTATTTTTCATAAATCGATATCGGAATAGGGCTTACGTGTAAGAATTGAGAAACACTAAGATTAGGCGTAAACTGAAAGTTAGACGTAGAAAACTTATGCGTAAGATTAGCTTATGCGTAAGAAAAAGCTTATGCGTAAAGAGTTCTACGCGTAAGTTTAAGCTTATGCGTAAAATTAGGGTTTTGCCCAAAAATCCTTTACACTATCACAGTGTAAATGATATCCAAAGTCGAAGTGTTTTCAGGCTTATCCAAGCAAGAAAACACTGAGTAAACCAAGAAAACTGAAGATCAAACCACGGATTTCTTATGCGTAAGATTAGGGTTTCCCTTACGAGTAGAAAGTACCAAAACATGATTTTATGCCCGAAAGTGTTTATAAAATTGATTTTTATGATGAAATAGCTTCAATATCACCAAAATAACAAGAAAGTTTAAAACTTGATGATCCAAAACTCTTTTTCACCTTACGAGTAGAAAGTAGTACACGAATGAAATCAAGCTTAAAAACAATGAAATACACATAAAGTTTTAAACTTTTTGCCAAAAACTTAAACTTTATCACCAAATAACCTTTAAAGTACAAGAATCTTGGATTTTAAAGTGAAAAAATAAGTTTTTAAGCATATGAAAGCTTAAGGACGTGAAACCTTACGAGTAGACAAAACAACTTTAAAAACAAACCGTTTCACCCAACTAGATGGCGAATGATACCACTGTTAGGTCACCATATTTGTAACACAAGCATCAATATAAGAGATAGAGAAGAGAATGATCGGATGAACAAGACAAGACACTTATGCGTATGAAATAAGAAGAGTTATGTGTATGAAGTGAAATGAATTGAACAACCAACCCTCAAGTGAGGGTTATACAAGAGTATTTATAGGGAAAGGAGCTAGGGCAACACATCTAGACTCCTTCCCTTCTTATGGGCTTGGGCCAAGGCTTATGGGCCTTCTACATAAGCCTTAGCTTAATAACAAACATAAAGGCCATATTAAGCTAACTATTACATATGAATCACTAACACTTGAATTAAGGTTTAGGAGTGATTCCAACAAGTGTCATCCTTGCTCATCCATTGGTACTCTTGAAAGTTCCAAATCCTTCCATAAAAGACAATCATTAGCTACATCATTCATTACCTTCAAGTACTTAAGCACCCTTTCATTTAAAACAATTAGGAGGACTGAAACACTAAAGATGTTATAGGTCTTAGATCTTAGAAACATCATTTCCACTCTTTCATAATCATGAAAGCGGATCCTAGGATTAGCCTAGGCGGATCCCTACGAGGAGGAACCGTGGGATCCGGTGACGGTTATGTCAAATCTTGCTAAAACAATCATTTCAACTCATCTTCCTAACTCAAACACTCCATCTCATCTTAAATGAGTTCCTAGATTAGTGGAAACTCTGAAGTTGACTCTTGTGCATGTTAATCATCACATTCCAATGAATCCTAGTGGCTTAAGGCTTAAATGCACTTGCCAAATCTCTTGGTTTATAAACCACTTTGGTAGGACCTCCATAGTCATCACTCTCATCCTAACTTTCAGCACTTTAGAAACCCTTGCAAACCTCTTGAAATCATCTCATCATGAGGAAAACCCCAAGTAGTAAGTTATCCACGAAAGAACCACCCATGAAAAAGGCTCGTGTTATACACGAAATCTCTTCAACCGAATCATCCCCAGTCAAGCCAACAAATGATAGGATCCTTCATCATCCAATCAAACCAATTCCTAGGTCGTCTCATCCGCTTCCGCCAACAACATTTTCCTCACAAGAAGGAATAATGGTACAAAATCAAGGTGTTGAGTCAACACTTGCTCCGGCTTCCTTTTCGCCGTTTCCATCATATAATCCCATTTGGATTATGAGAAATCATCAAAGTCAACCACCCGACCATATGGAAGTTGACACTTCTCTACCACCACCATCATTCTTGGTCGAGTCATTCTCAAATGCACCTCCACCAATCCCTCCATCGTTTGAAGCTCCATAAGCCGCTTCACTTGATCCTTCGCATCAAAGCCATTTCATTTCTTCCATCACCACTACCTAGCCATGACAAAGATTGCTATCATTGTCAACATGTTGAAAGTTTGATACATGAAGTACGAGAAGACCAACGTTTCATGTTCTATCATCTCCTCGAACGTTTCGACGAGATCAAACCTAAAAAAAACTTGAGCTAGAAGATTTTAGTGGTGTCCTAGCATCAAGCGATAGTTGGTTTAGAAATTTCTAGTCATGTAATTTCTTATTTTCTTAGTTTTAGAGTCATGTATATCATAATTCTAGTTTTATTAAATGGAGTTACATGCCACTTGTTATTTTGTTGAGCATATGGTTACTTTGTATTCATATCTCATTTTTGTGATAACATTACTTGTTATATCACCTTTGCTGATATTAAGCAGCTAAAACGGATCCCTCAGAATTGCCTAGACGGATCCCTACTAGGAGGGAACTGTGGGATCCGTGAGACAGAAAGTTATTTTCTACTAACTTGGACCACATTTGCAGGAAATTTTGAATTATACTTGCTCTCTAACCTTTGTTTTGTAGTTATTCAATTTACACATGAAGACTTTGACATCCTAAAGCTAGGGGGAGCTTTATGTCAAATCAATGCATTGCAAATTGCTTGCAATATTAGGTTTACATTTTGTGACATCCCCTTGCATAATTGCAATCATCAAGGGGGAGCACATTCATCACTAAGACGAAATCTTTTGCAAAATTACTTGCCAACAAACTAGATTAGTATCACTTTCTTGACGCCCTTACATAGGGATGGACTTGTCAAGGGGGAGTAAAGACGAGATCCTTTCCCGTTACTTGCTCTCTATTTCTTTTTACTTTTATTTCTTAAAAATGATGTGTTGCTTTCCTTCAAACACTTTTTGTTTCGACAAAAAGGGGGAGAAGAAAGTAAAAACTACAAATTCAAACTTTTACGAATTTTAGCTTTTCCTTAAAATAATTTTATGTTTTGTCATCAACAAAAAGGGAGAGATTGTTAATACAAAAAAGCCGTAAAAACGTTTATTTATATTTTACGATCTTCTAATGTTTTGTCGATAACAAACGTAAAATCATGTTAACGAAACAAATAAAATACGTAAATGGTTTGAACTAATAGTTTCTAACATATTCACATTTTCACATAAAACACTAAAACAAGTATAAGTGATTTTATGATTTAGTAATACATATGTACAACAACTAGTGTTTACATACTTGGGTAAAATATACACATAACTAGTATGTAGTATATTGGGTAATATAAATGGGTAAAAACTTAAGTATCACAACCCATTGGGCAAATACATTGAATGTAGTTGGATACAACCCAAAGCTCATAACCCATGGATCTTGACCCATAACCCATTGCATGACATCATGCTTATATCACACATGGAAAATATCCATAACCCATGGATCAACCCATACCCAAATGACCAAGTGCATTGCACTCAAAAGATACATTGTATCTAGCTAATAGATCCATGGTTCAACCCATGACCCATAACCAAAATACCCATGGGCAAAGTGGAGCGTTCCACGGATCCCTAGCTTTGTGCTAGCCGGATCCCTTGTGGTAGGGATTCGTGGGATCCGGGGAACAGTAGGATTTTTCCTCTATAAATAGTGAGCCATTTCTTCATTATTTCTCACCCTTTTCTAACACACTTTCTCCCTGAGTTGAAAACTCACTAACCTCAGATCCAAGAGATCTATGTTTGTAGTTTTATTTTTGTGTGATCTTTTAGGTTCCTCTTAAAGGAAAGATCACCATCTTTGAAGTCGAGCAAGCTCAAGTTCACGAGTTGCCATGCTTCCTCATCATCAAGGCTACTGAAGTCTTCTTGTTGATGATTCCTTTCTTCCTTCAAAGAAGTGTAGTGTTGAAGACATTAGTGAAAGATGTCTCAAGTGTCAAGACGAAGATATTAGTGAAGGGTATCTATCGTCTATAGCAATTGCACTTGTGGTAGGTGCTTAGAAGTCAAGACAAGAAGCATTAGTGAAAGGTGCTTAGAATTCAAGACTAGAAGCATTAGTGAAAGGTGCTTAGAAGTAAAGACACAAGACATTATTGAAAGGTGTCTTGTAGATCTAGTCAAAGGCATTAGTGAAAGGTGCCTTAGATGTACATTCGATATGGTGTGTTTCGATGTACAAAATAGACTAGTATTAGATCCAAGGATATTGATATCCTTGATGATGTTGTAAAGGAGTAGATCTCCTTTGGGATTAGTCGTTGGTGTAGTGTGGTAGTAGTTCCTCCATTGCAATGGAACTAGGTGCTTAGCCTAGTACCTAATAAAGGGTAGGCGACATTGTGAAGGTGTAGTTCACCTTGGAGTGAAAGAACTAGATACTTAGCCTAGTACCTTATAAAGGGTAGGCGACGTTGTGTAGGTGTGGTTCACCTTGGAGTGAAAGAACCCGGTGGTTAGCCTAGCACCGGAAAAAGGGTAGGCGACGTTGTGAAGGCTTCTCCGCAATAAGGAGTCTGGTGTAGTGATTACGAACTCTCGATTAGGTGACTCGGGGAGTGGAGTAGGGCAAGGAATGTGTCCTTGTAGCCGAACCACTATAAATACTCGCGTTGTGGTTTTGTGCTTCTTACTCTTATCTTTTCATTACTTACCTTTATATGCTTGTTTATCAACATCCAACACACACATCCAAATAGATTGACATAAGTCAATCTAAATAGTTTAAAAGGAAGTTTTAATTGGCAAAACTATTCAACCCCCCCTTCTAGTTTTCCACAATTGGAATCAGAGCTTCGTTACCAAGTTTATTGAAGTATATTGTACTTTAAAAACTTGATACGATCCATAGTTAATTGAAAACTACAAAGAAGGTTTTTCATAAAAACAAAACACCATGTCTTTTAAAACTATATGTTTGGATGTTGATTTGATAACAACATTTCTTTTATTTTACTTGTTTCATTTAAATTGCACTAATCTTCTTTGTCATGTTGATTAGTCAAAGCTCATACCCACCAAGCTATAGGAATCGCTTGGTAACAAGAATACCTTCCTTAAGAAGGTATCTTAAACGCAAAGGAGAGGGAATCGTCTAAGTGACATTTGTTGTGTCATTTGTAAAGACATTCCTAAGTACGTTAGAGGTATGATTTACTTTTATTTTACTTGATAATTAAGTTTGCCTATTTAGGTATTTATATGATTACATTTTGTGCTTATACATGAAGCTTCATTAGGAAGCCTTTTTCTCACATACGTGTTTTATTTCTCATCTAAAGTCGTGGTATATAAAACTTATGTTTTGTTTCTTTTAATCCAATAATAAAACAAAACACGAATTTCAAAAATTCCTCCTTCCCCATAAATACTCCCACCGTCGACCACTCTACCAAATCCTCACTTTTTCAAATCTTTCAATTTCAAAAATTCCCTCTCACTCAAAACTTCATCTTCCTCTCCACTTCATCTCAACCGAAACCAAGAAGATCCGTCATCAACATGGTTTACATCGCACTCGTGCTCATCGCCTTAACACTCATTGCACTTGTGTTCCCTATGATGAAGGTTACATATGGAGACATTTACTTTGTGTTGTTAGTCTACATTGGGATCATATACCCAATCCTTTGTATCATCCTTAGTATTAAAATGCAATATTACTAATAATCTAGTTATATAGGTTATTATTATCATAATATGTTTGTCATTTCTTTTGATTTATTTGTTTCATATTCTTTCGTTATACATTAGAAGTCATGTATGCATGTTAAAAGAAAATGTAGGTTAAAACATATATCTTGGTATAAAACTATGAGATCTAAAAACCTATGCGTTTTCATATAATCTGGTTCTGTAATTACAGGTCTACGGATCCCGGAAGTTATACTAGCCGGATCCCTTTTTGAAAAGGAACCGTGGGATCCGTCCTACTGGAAAACAGTTTTTCGTGCAAATTAAAAATCACTATCTTTCTAAATGTAATAATCCACTAGAAAGTCAAAACCTCGAGTAAGTTAGAGTGTTAAACACCATTGTTAATAAAAATCTAGTCAAAACATTAGATAATCATAGGTTGACCACAAACATCTCTTTTTATTAACTTATCATTTCTATAGGTTCAACTATGACACATGAATATGAGTTTGATTTTTCACTCACTAGCGTCTACACTCCGAACATCTCTCTTGAACCCAACACACCGGCAATCATGTCCGTGGGTTCAATAATCTAAAACCGTCACTTCCACGAAGGACGTGACAGACACCTCTCTACAATTCGAAGAAGGTATCAATACCTCCTTCCGAGCCATAGGACTATAATGTCTTTTTGAAATCAACGAGAAGATATGTCCAAGGTTCATAATGGAATTCTTCCGTCAAGTCGAACTCGTTCGTAACGAGGATCGCTCTCTATCTCTTTGGTTTTATATCAAAAACCAAAAGTTCACTCTAACCCTTGGGAATTTTGCTCACATCCTCCGGATTCCGAATCATGGACAATGTGCCTTCACTGAAGATTGGTCTCTTGACTCTCTCTTCAACTTTTGTGAAGAAAATAGTCCATATTGTTCATATATACCCTCTCCTGAAGATTTAAATCGTATAATATGCAAACCTCGACCATATTACTCCGATCACAAACATTATCTTTACAAGGGATATCCGAGAAGAGTACAAGCCTCTTGCACTCATCCTACGTGAAAATGTTTGGAGCCTTAGGGGAAATCGAGAAATCCTTCCCGCTTGTTGTGCTCTTATGTTGTACTGTTTGCTAACACAACAACCATATAATCTCGCCTACTTCTTCGCATGGATTGCAAATCTTCAAGGCTCCAAGAATAAACTTATCCCTTATGGAATGTTCTTGACACGCCTCTATCATAATGTTATGCACTTCCATCCTCAATTTCAAAGTTCGTTGTACGTACTTGTGAACAAGATGATGGAACCGCTAAACATATCTCTCATGAAGACTTTCTTCATTCTCGATTCCACCAACACTCATCAATCACATAATGATCCTCCTAACGAAAACACTCAAGGAACCTAGTAGTATTCCAAAATAGGATCAATTCTCTTATACTCGTGCTTTATCAATGTAATCCAATTTCTTTCATGAAATAAAACATCTTACATTTGATATCTTAGTATTAGAACTCCTTTTAGACTATCTTTGAGATATAATGCATTGTCAAGATCATTGCATACCTTTAGTAAAGGTCTGCTTAGCAGATGGGCGGATCCCAAAGATTGTGCTAGCGGATCCCTACACTTAGGGAACCGTGGGATCCGACAAAGAAAATGCAATTTCAAGCATTATATTTCAAACATATCCTTAGAACACCTCACACTAAGCTAAACATAGTGTCTTAAGGCAAATTAAGTCCTTATCAAGATAGGTTGATCTTTCCTACTCACACATAACTCACCTAGATCACACTCTAAGACGCTTGTAGATCTACCGTTTCATTTTTAATCCATTACTCTTCCGCTCTCAAACTCACACTTTATTTTTTACTTGATCCCTCACATTTAGCCTTAGAAATATTTTGATCATGGCAAAATTGATCATAAATCATCCTTACCTCAAAATTGATCAAAGTTGATCAAACTCTACTTTTTCCCATCTCAAAGCTTCTAGGATATTTTCCAAAACACTATCCTAAGTCACAACCTGATATCTAGGATCATTTAGCTTCAATTGACACTCTAATCTTTAGTGTTGTTAGGTCACCATATTTGTAACACAAGCATCAATATAAGAGATAGAGAAGAGAATGATCGGATGAACAAGACAAGACACTTATACGTATGAAATAAGAAGAGTTATGTGTATGAAGTGAAATGAATTGAACAACCAACCCTCAAGTGAGGGTTATACAAGAGTATTTATAGGGCAAGGAGCTAGGGCAACACATCTAGACTCCTTCCCTTCTTATGGGCTTGGGCCAAGGCTTATGGGCCTTCTACATAAGCCTTAGCTTAATAACAAACATAAAGGCCATATTAAGCTAACTATTACATATGAATCACTAACACTTGAATTAAGGTTTAGGAGTGATTCCAACAATCTCCCCCTTAGTGTTAGTGATGAATGAAAGAGTGATATACGTTGTAGGTGCTGATGTAATAGTAGCTTTGACGTCTTCTGACATTCTTCTTTCTTGTGAGAAGAAGTGTCTTGATTCAAACAATCTCTCCAGTGTAGAGAAATTGTTTCCTTAGAAGTATTCTGCTTTGACATCATCATTTTCTTTGTTCTTTGATCTTTGTTCTTTGTGATGGTAGTAATAGTATGTTGTTGTTGTCTGCATCAGGTCTGCTTTGTTGCTCCAGTGTCTCCACGTCTTTCTTCAACATGCTCACACGCTCTTTGACGTTGGATTTCAGTGATGATGAAGTTCTCTTAGTCTTTAAACTTTGTAGATTCTTTGACTTGACGAAGAATCATTCTGACTTTTGTGTTGCCTTTTGAGAGAACATCCATTAGTGATGTTATTGGTATGAGCATGTGAAGAATCTGCACGATCAGTCCGCTCCAGAGCTTCCATAAGAGGAAAACATAAGAAAGGTTAGTAATAAGCGGTTTCCGCACTTACAAGTTTGAACTTCGAGAGTGTTAATGACATAGTGTGAAACACAACTCTAATTCTCACAAAGGCCGTTCTGAACTGGAGTCCCACAAGTGAGATAACGCGATGTACCAAAGTACACCTATAGTTCGAGATGAGTTCGTCGATGTACACCAAGCATCACCTCACGATGTAGACCGTTTGAGACACACTAAGCGTAATCCACGGGAGTTACGAAGTGACTGCTTTGTCGTGGCGGTTTGATGTTGACCACGGCGGAGTTTCCATTCAATCACCGAGGATCACAATTGTGAACCTCTCATAAATGTTCTCGACAGTTGCTAGGATCGTGTAGGACTCGATAATATATCACTTGTTGTTCTTATTGTTGAGCGACAAGTGATGAAATGTCAAGTGTAACTATGAGATCTTTTGATGAATCTCGTGGCTCTAGACTCAATGGTGCGTTTTGGTTTTCTGGCGGAGACTAGGGATAGGGTCTCCTTCTTCAATAAAGCAATCTCTAAGACAAAGCCGATAGTTTACGTAGGGTTCCCGTGAGAATGAAACAAGCTTCATTGAGAGAAACTTGAGTGGATAAGAAGGTTTAGTGCATGCATCTTTGGGTCCATGACTACTTTTAATCTTCAATACCGGCATCATCAAGTGACAACCGGTAGCATATGAATTGAACCGTGTATGCGCCTAAGTTGATTAACGGAGGCTATTTGTTTTCACCCTTTTTTGCTTTTCTTTTAATTCTTCAACTCCTTCTTTCTCCGATTCTCATTTTCTCATTTTTATAATCATACCTAAGGACTTCTAATTCTAACTATTGGTAGTGTCCTTGGGTTGATCCCTCTGGCTCTGGCGGATCATAGGACGGTTATTCCTAACCTTAGTCACCTTATAACTCCATGACAAACCTATGTTGCCATAAAACCAATTTCATGAAAATCTCTCAAAGTGGTTGTGAGTAAAAGCATTTTGTACCACTATGAGAGTTTAGAGATTTTG
This sequence comes from Chrysanthemum lavandulifolium, assembly GCA_022545495.1. NCBI lineage: Eukaryota > Viridiplantae > Streptophyta > Magnoliopsida > Asterales > Asteraceae > Chrysanthemum > Chrysanthemum lavandulifolium. The sequence goes on along the minus strand of CM040244.1, from coordinate 19,404,233 downwards.
CAAAAATACTCCCCCTCCACACATGCTTGAGAGTTTTGACAGAAATCTGCATGGTGAGAGAAGATCGCGCACTTTGTTGAATTGATCGACTCAAGATAGACAATTCCTTGCGAGACACGATTACGTTGCATAGTTAAAGTGTTACATTGTCAGCTTTTAGGTGACAACTCGCTCTAATAACTACCTTGAAGATGTGGACAACTCCGAAAGGTTGTCAAACCCGTCAAAGTTCATATCTATCAGGAGTTTCTCGAAAGGTACGATCTACTCGGACAAGTCTTGGAAGACAAGTCTTTTCAATGTATGACTGTTCAGATCTCATCAATTCATGGGTTGAAGTCTTATCACACGAAGATTCAATAGCAAGTTACAACATATTTCTTATCACATAAGTTTCTCCCCCTAAAAAATGGTATATAAATGTTATTTTTGAAGAAATGTTGAGAATAAATATGACCATTTTGAGTTTTGTGGGAAGATTACAACAAAGAACAATTTGTGAACAAAGTTTTTCAAAAATACTCCCCCTCAACAAGTGATATAAACGGTTGAGGTTTTGAAAATCATAAGGGGAAGTACTTGTTCTTTTGAGCAAAAACTTTTAAAAATGAAAGGTTTGATAGGTTTTACACAAAAGTAAGAAGCTTTCGCTCCTTTTATAAGGATTGTGGCACTGAAGCGTACCACAGGGTCCTTTCATTACAAGAACGGGTTGTACAACATTACGTGTGCACAAGCCATTGTCGATAATCAAACAAACAAAATCACAATCAAGAGAGTACCCAATGATTACAGACGATCGACTACTTTACGAGGGCGTTGGAAAGTCGAATCGGAAAGTTTGGTCATCCTCCACATAGCTCTCCAACGGTTGCATCGATCCCGATGAATCAAACATTCATCAATCCTAGTGATAAATCAACGAACATCCTTGCGATCCTTTGAATTCCATCTCTTCGTCGAATTATACCCAACTCAATGTCCTTCAATCGATATGCCAATCCATATCGAACCATCTCGGTGGCGTCATAGAACTTAGTGAATTTCATCGAAAGCCATGAAGCAAGTATGATGATTTTCACTTTGGTAGACAAACCCAAACTTTTGTTTATGAGCGATTTTGTACCGAGGTTATTGATTGATTCCGATGAAGTGTAGAATTTACGTAAGATTCGACCCGGTGGAGAACTTCAACACGCTCTTTGATTTGAAGCGTATGAAAACAAGGAGTGCGATAATGTACTTGATCTAAATTTCGGTTGAGGTTACGGTTGGGGCTCGGACATGTCGTGATCCTCACTATCGGTGTATGTAAAGTGATCAACGGTTTTCTCCATTGGTGGTGTGGTTTCTAAAACCCTTGGTTGATCGGATGGTGGTGGTCGTGTAGCTTGTTGTGTAGTGGTGATAACACGCTTAACCATTTGTCGAATGATTGGATGGAGTTGCCTTCTTATGATTTTGTTGTTGACATAGGTGTTTCTTATGTTGATGGAGGTGATGATTGAGATGATGATTTGGGTTTGGTGGAAGTGTCAAGAGGTGTTTGAGAAGACTGTTGGGTTTGTGTATTAGATTGTCAACTATGTAGTTGTCGATTCCTTCTTAAACTTTTCCTTCTCGACTCTAGCGACTTCTTTTGCCTCTTTTGAATCATTTCCTCTTGACCGCCAAATTATCATCATCAGGGACTCTTTTATCCTTATCATGATCGTAATCTCCTTCGTCATATATTTCTACATCTTCACCATGCTTTTCTTCTTGCGGTTGTATTAGTTGTTGTTGTGGTTTCTTCATTTCAACAGTTGTGGTGACACCCTGATCCTTATCGGGTTGATTAACCAGATCGGATGGGGTAAGAGATGTTTGCAATGGATCTTCCATAAGTGGAGGACTACTACTTGACCCTCCCGCCCACCGGATTGATTAACGGAAAGGTTGAAGCATGGTATTCCATCCTTTTACGCTTTAATGTCTTATGAAATTTTATTTCCTCTTCCATTGAATCATACTCATCATCGGGATGACTTTGTGAGCATGAATTTGAATGGATGTTGCGAAGGATGTCCACAACAATTTCGCAAGATGATTATGAGCATATGAAGTTGTTGAAGATGACACGGAGATTGTTCTTGCCAATTGTTTTGTCGTATCCGGTGGGAATGTGTTTGCCATCAAGAGCTCTTTGGGGCATTGATGATTGCTTGATTTGCGACCATTTTGTGATTTGAAAGACATTAGACAAAAACACAGACATATGGAAACACAATGTGTTTGTTTTAGTCTGATTTATTATCTAATTCCTTGTTTGATGGTAACATGTTTATGTTAGTTACAAGTCCTAAGTCACATTATTCCAATTGATTGAAGTTGATGTGATAAGTTACGTGAACATGTTAATTTTGAAATTTCAAAGTCCAATATTTCACTTAACACACAACATATTAACTTTTGTAGCTTATACGAAACATCGGTATTTGTGACTTATGCGTAACATTTAACAAGTAACATATGCGTAATAGGCCAAAATATAGTGAGCAGTGGGTTATGAGTAACAAGGATCCTTATGCGTAAGAAAGGAGCTTATGCGTAGGAGTAAGCTAAAGCGTAAGACCAAGCTTATGCGTAAGAGTTTCTTCGCGTAAGACAAGTTCAAAGGCTTTAGGCTTACGCGTAGGAATAAGCAAGATGTTACGCGTAAAGTTTACTCGTAAGAGTAAAGCTTATGCGTAGCAAGCCTTGTTTCTGAATATCTTTCCAAGATACGCGTAATCCATCAGAGACCTCTTATGCGTAAGAGTTACGCATAAGATTTCTCTTAAGCGTTACCTTTACGCATAAAAGTATTCTTTAAGCGTAACGGTTTGAACACCGAAGATTCGACATTACGAATAATTAACACGTTAACTATAAACATGAAAACTTGATTGCATTAATTCCAAACATCTTTTAGATCACAAAACAAGCATAAGAACATATCGAGATACACGAAAGACTTAGGCGTAAAATTACTTAAACCCTAAACCCTTAATCTAAGTGTAAGGGATATAGCTACACAAATCAAACAAGAATGTTTACGGAGTGTTCTAGATGTCATATGAGTGCAATGGAACAAGATTTAACACATTTCCACCACGAATCGAAGATTTATGGAAATGAACCTAAGAAACCTAAAACTTAAATTCATACAGTTTAGATGTTTCTGGGCTAATTTAAAGGTTCAAATCATGCATATATACTTATTCTAACACTTTCTTGACCATCTAATGACATATCAAAGAATAGAAAAACCCCAAATGAGCGCAAGAACCCTAGAATTCAAATTAATGAAATTTAAGATTCGGATGGTTTTGGACGATTGAAACAAGTTTAATAGACACTAAGAAAGGTTTTAACATAACTCATTTCAATCCAAACACGTTTATGTATAAACACCCAATTCGTTCGAGTGAACAATTTTCCAAAATCGAGTTTAAAGAGTTTTATCCGTTGGATTTGAAATATTTTGAAATCCTTATTTAGAATCTTGATTAAAACAATTTAGAACATACATATTATGAACAGCTTGAACGGATTTTGAAGATTTGATTTGGGCCATTTGATCTTGGTGGTTTAGGAGTAAATGCACATGAAGTGGTGCATTGAATGTGTTAGGTGAATAATTTTAAAAAACACTTCACTCAACCTCAACCTCAAAAAGGTTCCAACCAAGATCCTTTAACTTCCGTTTAGGTTAGACAAAAAACACTTGTAAGGCAAGAAACTTAACGATACTCCCCCTCGACTTTTGAAATAATGAATTTAAAAAAAAACATTTGAGTCCGAGGAGAGTATTTGACAAGAAGCGATTCCACCATTTAGAAGAAACAACATAGTTTTGGAAACATGCAAGTACAAGGTTTTATGAAACTGAAAAATATTTACTTTCTCCCCCTCAACACTTGTTCGGGAAAATTGTGAAAAGTTTGATAGAACACAGTGTTGACGGAAGATTTGTACTTGCAATGTTTGAACAAAATTTATATAGAAGAATATTTTTGGATTTTAACAGATTTTATATTTTTCTATTTTGTTTTTGAAAAATATTTACAAAAGAGGTTTTGGTGTTTGACTGGTTTTAAGAATGTTTTAAGAGTTCATCCAGTTCCTCTTGAGTCAAACACCGCATGCCAATCCGGTGGACCAACTCATTAAACCTAGCGGAGCTAAGGCTTTGGTGAGAAGATGCGCCAATTGGTATTCGATACCCACAAAGTATAATTCAATTGTACCTGCTCCACGTGGTCCTTGATGAAATGATATCAAGATCGATGTGCTTTGATTTGAATGTTGAGCAGAGTTGCGAGATCGCAATAGCACTCCGATTGTCGCGAGACATCGGGATTTTGTCAAACACGTAACCATAGTCTTTGAGTTGTGTTCTCATCCAAATGACTTGAGCACAACACGCCGACATGGCTACATATTCCGCTTCGGTTGAGGACAATGATGTGCGATCCGCTTCTTCGATTCCCATGACACCGGTTTATCACCAAGAAATTGTAATGCTCTGAAGTACTTTTCCGTGAATCTAAACATCTGCGTGATCGGTATAAAAAGAGATTATTTCAAAACCGAATCCCGGATACGGATCCCCAAATTAATGGTTTCCTTGATGTATCGGAGGATTCTTTTAGCCTCATAAAGGTGGGTTTCGGTTGGTCTCGATCGATAACGAGAGCAAAGATATCTGCAAAAACAATATCAGTCCGCTAGTCGTTAGATACATGAGAGACCCAATGATACTACGGTATTTGGTAGGGTCCACCAATTTCCTATGTAAATCGGCGTCTAGCTTCTTGGTATGGGCCATTGGTGTGGCATAGGTGTCACAGTTTTGCATTCCAAATTTTTTTAACAGTTCAAGGGCATATTTGGACTGACTCAAGAAAATACCATGGGGTGATTGATGAACTTACAGTCCTAAAAAGAACGTAAGTTCACCCATCATGGACATTTCAAAATGTTTCTTCATTAGTTTTGCAAAAGCGATTGAGTACTTTTTATATGTTGACCCAAAAATGATGTCATCCACGTAAATTTGAACAATTAAGATGTGTGCCCCATGATATTGTATGAAAAGAGTTTGGTCAACCGAACCTTTGGTGAAATTATTGGCAATGAGGAAGGATGATAACTTATCGTACAACGCCCGAGGAGCTTGTTTGAGACCGTACAGAGCTTTGTTCAGTTTGAAGACATGGTTCGGGAACTCGGGATCAACGAACCCTTCAGGTGGTGACATAAGCAGTTTTTTCGATTGACCATTCGAAAAGTAGTTTTGGCGTCCATCCGAAAGACCGTTATATTCATATGAGCCATGAACGAGAAAGATCCGAACGACCTCAAGGCGAGCAACCGGAGCAAATGATTCTTCAAAGTTAATACCATCTTCCGTTTATAACCCTTAGCCACCGGACGTGACTTGTTTCGATTACGTTCCCTCAAACATCCAATTTGTTCTTCCAAATCCATTTGAGACCAATGACGTAGACCCCTGTTGGTTTTTCAACCAGTTCCCAAACTTCAAGACGTTTGAATTGGTTGAGTTCTTCTTGCATGGATTCAATCCATTTGTCTTTTTTCATTGCGTCTTTAATGTTTTTAGGCTCAGATTCGCAGACAGTGAGTGCATAAATGCAGTGTTCACCATCGGTGTGAAGACGTTGTCTTGTAACGACTGGTTGATTCGGGTTACCAATAATATTCTCTAAAGGATGGTCTTTTGTCCAACGATGTGTAGAGGGTTGATGTTTGTAACACCCCCAAATTTGGTTTAGCGGAAGCATACGTGTTATTTTGGAATGTTACGAAATCGGAGATCACAACACAAGTTATAAAGAACGGAATACACACTCCATTTTAATTTCATAAATAGTTTTAAAACATTATCTTACAACATTGTTTAGATAAATGGGCACATCCGATAAGTTTAGTGGTCCCAATTTAAAAACATCAGTTTGTGTAAAAACACTTCTTTTAGATACTACTACGACCTATTACCCGCCTCTTGCCTTGCCTCCATGATCATCACTTAAGCACCTGAGAAAATATGCTAAAAAGGTCAGCTAAAAGCTGTTGAGTTCATAGGTTTAAGTTAAAACAGTAAGTTTGGACCAAAGCAAAGTCATATAATCATTACAACGAATATAATGTTATATGGATGAATGTCTATTACGTTAGCTCTAAGTTCATGCAACCGATACTATGACAGTTTCTGTATGCTAACAGATATCATACAATATAGGGGCCCATAGCGAGTGTTTTGTCCCTCAATACTCGATTCCGACATGGTATACGTTTCGCCTTGGCCTAAGCAGGGCCAACCGAACGGAGGAGTCACCCTCAATAGATCTATTTATAACATTCGCGCTTCTCAATGGGGAATTGACGGTTCATGAAAAAGGGGCATTTCTAGGGACATAAGAGCTTAGGCTAAACCACGTAATAGTAATCATGCAATAGTTTAGGTACATAAAAAGGTTTTGCATATTTTCTCACCCCAAAATGTATAAAACAGTTTATCAAGTAAAAGTGAGGCTATGAAGACTCACCTTAGCAATGTGCAATCCGAAAGTAAGATTTAGTGATTGTTGTGAAGCGGAACCGACACGCGACCTAGATAAGGAGGGCAATGTTTTAGTTCATTGTTTTAAGTATCACTTAAATAAAATATTTCAATTGTTTTTATAATTGAAATAAAACTAAACTTAAGTTTGTAAAAATGATTAAATGGTTTTACTAGTAAGTATACGAAAGTATATATACTTTTCACGTTGACATTAATATGGTTTTAAAATCCGTAGTTTGATTTTAATAAAATAATTACAATGTTCCACTAGTAAGTATATAAGTGTATATATACTTATTTAAGTTGACACGAATTGTTATTGTCGAAATTATACATAATTGGTTTATTTTCTAATCGTATTTAGAAAATATTTGAGTTAAGTTTGAAGTCTTCCAATTTTTAATGGACCAAAAATAATATAGTGATCTTTTTTATTTATCACGATTTGATCTTAATATATATAGTTCAAACGGGAAGTTCACTTGACATACATTCATTTATACATTGTCGTTAAATTTTGACGTAAACATTACTACGTGTAACATGTTTTTAAAACACTTGTTGTTTATGCCAAACTTTCATACATTTTTCGTTAATTTACAGCTTGTGTAAATAATTGACGTTAAGACGATATGTAACGAGGTGAAAAGAAAGAGTAGACGGTGAATGGTTTTCGTTGTTTGTCATCAGATAAATCATCCCGGGTATCACCTTACTCGACCACTCTAGAGATACTAACAGATGCTACATATCTAACCATGGGCTACGACCCGTTTTTGAAGACAACTTAGTATCAAGTATTGGGCCTTGCCCGATGTGGTAATTGCAACGAGGGAAGGGGAAAAGGGTTGGTCCATTCAATTGTTATCATTCCTTGCTAACTAGTGTTTTAGAGAGTAGTTCATTTCCAGCTTTTATTGTAAAAGTACACTTCTTAATTACCAAGCATAACGTGGGTAACATGCCCGAGACACTTGTTTCGTTCACGCTTTAACTCGTGAAGCCGAACCTTTCGATCAGTGAATATGACCCATCACCATGGTACTACCAAAATGAAGTTGTCGACTCACTTACATAGTCTCAAGCATATCCATTTTGATGACAATTATGTACTAAATAAAGACAAGCTAACAAGGGGAGATGATCATGTACATGGTTTGTTTCGAACGAGATTTGACTAACTTCACTAAGTAGAAGCTGTGAGCAAAGGGGTGACGATACCATATATTAGTTGAGTACTACTCAACTTGGTTCAATCCCGTCAACTATTTTACTCTTACGAAACTTGACAAATATAGACTACTCTTAATATGTTTTGGCAAAAGAGCACATTTTACTTGAATTTCTCCCTAGACATACATAACGGCTTAGTCACATGATTCTCAACATAATCTCGAGTCATATGACACTAAGTTGACACGCATGTTTTTCAAGTTTAGACAATATTATAACATGGCTCACACACCTTAGTGACATGAGTGTCGACTGAAGAATAAAAATGTGAGTATTCAAACACAGGTTCCTTTTAGACTTTATAAAAACTTGACTTATTTAATTGTTCTTGTTTCATACTTTCGACAGGAAACTCAAACACAACACCCATTGATATCTTATTTTCGACAGCAACCATTTTAACAAGAATGACTAAAACGAAACTCAACATAGCAACCAAGCAAATATTATTAACGCGACAAGTATAGAACCATTCCTTTGATATAAGTACCAATCTTGACATCAAAATAATAACATAAAAACATTACAACAAAGGTAAATTTGTAACCTCAACTCGAGAGTGATGGGTGAGGGACGAAAGTGGCTTCGTGGGTTCGAACCAAACGAGACTTGATTTAGCTCCAACACACTCCCAATTGCAAAACCCCCAATTCAATTTTTGAAAACCCTAAGTTTCACAAACCCTAATTTTTGGTGAAATTGATGAATAAGCTGAGTTGGGGCGTTTCACATCTCTACTAGAGATAAATGGAGTGGTTTGGGGAGAGCTTGACCTTCTTTCTCTCCTTGGTGACTTGGTTTGAAGCCGAAATGATGCAAGTCCCTATAACCTAGGGAGTCTTGAGTTTGACTCTAGGTATGTTGATGTTGATACATGCTTCCCTTTGGGTGGCTTTGTCTTGATGTGCTTGGACCCATTTGAAAGGGTGTCAACGCCTCAAAGGGGTGAATTTGAGAGACAAAAGGTTTCATGGTTTTGATGAGGGAAAAGAGAGGATGATGAAAGGAAGGTGTTGGTTTGCTTCTTTAGGGAGATTCGACCTAAAAGAGGTTGAAGATGGAGAGTAGGTATCCTTTTTCTGCTTTGGCTTTTGTCGTGTGGGGGAGAGGAGGCAGAGAGATATATCTCTCAATTTTTAATAACTGTTTTTATTTAAATAAAAAGTGTATGTATATATATATATTATTCTTATAGTATTAATTGTGAAAATGTATGTATATACTTAGGTATTAATTGTGTTTGAGTCCTATAAGAGTTATTGTTTAAGTGAAAGTGTGTTAAATATTTTGTGTGTCCCGCGATATTAAATCGTGACTAATGTATTAATGCTCGAAAATTTTTATGATGTAATAACTTATGGATACATTGCTGAGATATTATTGTCTGGGTAATATTTTTCCATTACGAGAGTTTATTATTTGCTTTGTTTTCCCTTATCATAGTGTCGGTACGCGTGCAGTGTCGGTCATTGGGGGAAAACGAGATAACCTCTCGTCTTAAAATTTAATCATAAGACAAAAATGAAATATTTATGAAGAAAAATGAATGCAACAGTGATGCAATAGTCTATTGTATGCGAGTTAACTACTCAAATGATCAGGCAAAGCTTATGCATGCTTAATGACTAGGTTTAGTAAAAATAAATTATCATTTACTAGTTAAATTTTAGTGAAACTTTACCGTGTGTCACAATGTTGGTATACATTGTGCAGATATTGAGGATTCAAATGACTTGTAGATGATTCCGCAACATCAGGTGCAGCAGTTTCATTAGCAAACGGGTTAAAGAACGCATTTGGATCAAAATCTGCAGGTAGGGGTACTTCATTAAGAACATCATCGGTTGGTTCGTGGTCGTTGGATGCGATTGTTCATTTGTTGTTGTAGAGTCAATTGGTGGTGCTTCTTCAACCGTAGTTGTTGTAGCGGTGTATCGGTATTGGAATATGATCGGGTTGAGCGGCGGAAACATCGGATACACCGAGCACGTTCATCAATGTCGTCATCGAGCAGTGAGCAAATAGCTTTTCCATTTGTTGACGAGTAAGCTAGGGGCTTGGTTCGGTGATGATGGGGTTTGAGGAAGTTTAAGCGGTTGTGACCGGGTTCCAAGTCGTTATGCTCGTAAGCCATTTTGAAGAAGTTTCGAATCGCTTCCCCAACCGACAACCGTCTTTAGCGATTTAAAATTTTGATGAAGTCTACATTTCCTCTAACTTTTGAAGGTTTCAAGATGCGTGAATTTATAGATGAGCGATAAACCACACAATGTAATCTGACTTATTGTGGAAAATCCGTTCGAGGGTAACATACCAGAAATCAACAAGATCTTCTCACGTATGTAGATGCTTCACATAAAACAAACAACGAAAGACGAAATGAAACGACTTCCCCCCGAATGTTGCGGTCTTTCGAAATACTAATCACCTGCGAATATGCAATAACTCGATACCAAGACCGTGTGTGAGGCATCATAACATCATATTTGGGTAACTTCACACAAGATCACCCATGAAATTGAGACGATAACACCAAAGTGAGACGTTTTAACCACATATCGTCTCAAAGAAATTCATGAAGGCATTGGGTTTTCGCAAAGAAACATGTGGTCAAACAAGGAAGCAATGATCACCTACACTCTCTCCCCCTCGATGTTTTCAATGAATCAGAATCATACAACACGTATGTTGATGAGGAATTAAAGACAGCGAAACCATGTATGTCCAATTGATCGAACAAGTGTGAAGTACCAAAAATATTTCGAGAGAGTCAACTGCTGATAACACTTCTCTGTTCATAATGTTGATCATCAGCTGTGACATTGTTGTAGGAAACACTTTGTTCTTCATTTACGAGATTCGATTGGAGGTGCAGCTACGATAGCGGTTGTTGTTGTAGATTCGGATGTATCGAAATTAGAGTATTATCAGGTTGTGTAGCGGAAACATTCGATACATCAGAAGCACGACTTTAGACAGAATCTTTAACCAGAGGAGCAATCAATGTTTCCAATTCTTGATGATTAAGCACAATGGTGGAGTAGCTGATGGATCATTAAATTTTAGACGGTGAGAAACGGGTCCTAAGCTGTTTTGCAGTAGGATCCATTGCTGTTGTACCTGCATAGAAAAAATAGGTGGGGGACAAGAAAGAAGAAACATAAATCCCCAAGTGTAACTGGGTTCCAGATGTTAGAGGCATAAAGATGTAGTGTCAATTATCTTCTTGACACCTGAACATGCTATTTTGATAAGTTCCTTTCCTACCTCAGGGATGGATGTTGTGGGTTTCACACTTGTGTTGATGCAACTACTTAGTATCTTGCCTATAGTAATCCACCTAAGACCAACAGTGTTGAAAACTCTACCCGTTGGAATCCATCTAAGGTTAGATATAAGGGATGTTGAAACTTCTTTTGGGAAGAGTCTGCGTCCTATATTGATCCACCTATTAGGTTTCTGAAATTTTACGTTTAGATCAACGGGTTTATTTCTAGCAATTTGTTGAGTAAACTTAGGTTTTGGTTTGCTACTACAAGCAGTGTTATGCAACACACTAGAAGGCATCACACTAGGTCGTGAACCTAAGATTCCATCCTTTTGGAGTAGTGCCCTTTTCCTAGCCTTTTCTAGCTCATAGTTCTTGTGCAAGTCCTTTGTATCATATGAATTTTGAATTTTGATGCTCGATTTAGACACTGTGTTCGAACTAATCCTAGACGGGCCAGGGGCAACTACTTGTGGAGGTATAACAGAAACAGATTTAATAGAAACAGGTTTAACAAAAACAGAAGCTTTTTTCTTAGGCCAGGAATGTGGAGTGACTGGTTTTGATGAATGATTATTCTCAACAACTTGGGGGGCAAACCGTGGTTTTGAAGATTTAGAACGTTCAGATTTAAATGCAGTTGGTTGTCTGATTGGTTGAAGAGACGATTTCCCCAAGATTGTTGGTTTTGCAAACTTAGTATCCGTATTCTTGCCAGTTAATCTTCTCAGTTTGTTTAGTAAAGCAACATGTGCAAGCCCATTTGCTTGAATTTGAGCCTTTAAATGCTCATTTTCTTTAACTAATGTATCCACACGATTACTTTGTTCATTCAAAGATTTACTATTTGGCTCAGAATTTAAGAAATTGTTTTGCATTTTGAGTTCAAGAGAGATGCAATGAGCCTCAAGTTTTGAAAAATCTTTTGAACCGAGCAATGGTCTTTTGAGAAGAATGTTTTGATTCAAGAGTTTGATTTGACGTTTCGAGTTGAGTTGTTAACAATTAAGGGCTCGGACATGAGATAGTTGTTCGGACCTTGTGCAACACACTGGTCAACCTCTCATTCATTTCTAAATTCGGCTAGGTTGTAGCTTATATAGCATCATGTTTTATTTGAATGTGGTCACATTTGGGGTTGTGTTTCTTGGCGTGGGATGGCAGCCAACATCAAGGAGGCATGAGAAGGTTGTGTCATCTCAAAGAAAACATATTATCCTTTGGTTATAAAAGTCTTAGTTGAGTCAAAGGAATTAGTGTATTATTTTATGTCATTAGGGTGGCTATACTTTGATCTTTGTCTCCTTTTCTTACACACACACGCAAGAACACATGTCCATTTGGAGATGTTTAGTGTTTAGTTGTCCTAAGCGATTTACATGTTTTAGTTTTGGTGTTTTGGTTCCTTGTTTGTTCGTTTGGTTACAACAGAAAGAACACAAACATATTAAATCCTTAAATCTTCTAATACATATCGTGGATCATGTGGCGTGAATGAGACCCAAAGCTAAAACATGGGTGGGTTGGGCTAGCAGAAGCCCAAAGGAAAAGAAAGAGGTTGGGTTTGTTTGTTGGATCGGACGCAAGACAAGGCCCAAAGAAATAAATGAGTTGGGCTCGAATTTGGTAACGAGGCCCAAAGATATCACGGGTGTGGGTTTGATCCGGTTTTAAGGCCCGTTAACAAGTTGGGTTTAAGTGGTGAAAAGTCCAATAAGTTTTGAGGCCCAATACTGAATTTTATATATTTTGTTATATTTAAATTGTAATTTTACAAATTTTACGTATTCATTACGTATTTTAGGATTATCAAGATAGTGGGAAATTTATTTAGATCACAACGGTATCTTTTATGAGCGCTCTGTTGCGTTGATCATGCATATGCCAAATGATATGCAAATGTGATGTTTAGAAAATTTCATGACGAAATAGATCGTGTTAAATTCTCGATTAAAGCGTTAAGTACATTGAAATTTTCCGGAGCTTACAAGTACCTACCCTTAAGAGAACCGCGTCCCGCGGTTAAACTCGCAGAGGCTGTCATGGGTGATCTAGATGAATAGGTGGGGATACTTGGAACGCATTACATCCTCGCGCCCCGTGTGAACTCGCACCTCGTTTCTTATGATTCCATCGAACTTTAACGATAGGAATGCGGCTTTGCTTAAGCCTCTTAACTTCTCTCGTCCATGATCTCGATGGGTTCTTCGACAAAGCTAAGTTTGTCATTGAGTGGATGTCCTTGAGTGGTGCGACTAGAGTTTCATCCGAAAGACACTTCTTAAGATTTGAGACATGGAGCGTGTCATGTACTCGGCTAAGTTCTTGGGAAGATCGAGTTTATATGCCATGGACCAATTCTTTGAAGAATTTTGAATGGTCCGACGTATCGAGGTTTGAGCTTTCCTCGTTTTCCAAATCGACCATCCCTTTCTGTGGTGATACTTTGAGCATTACGGTCTCCGACTTGGAATTCCATTGGTTTTCTTGAACATCTGCGTAGCTCTTTTGTCTATCTCGAGTGCTTGCAATCTTTGCCGAATTTGCATTATCTTTTCGTTGTCTCTTGGACAATTTCGGGCCTGTAAGTTGTACTTCTCCAACTTCCGCCCAACAAAGCTGGCGATCGGCATTTTCTTCCATAGAGTGCTTCAAAAGGAGCGACTTTAATCTTTGGCGTGATAAGCGTTATTGTAAGAGAATTCACCAGAGGTAAGTGCTTATCCCATCCTTTTCCAAAATCAATCACACATGCTCTTAGCATGTCTTCCGAGTTGGATCGTTCTTTCACTTTGTCCATCTGTTTGAGGATGGTACGCGGTACTCATATCTAAGTTGGTACCCATGGCTCTTTGAAGCGTTTGCCAAAATCTTGAGGTGAATCGGCTATCACGGTCGATATGATAGAGATTGGTACACCGTGACGAAACAATCTCTTTGATGTACAGTCTAGCGAGTGTAATCATCTCGTCGTTCTCCTTGATTGGCAAGAAATGAGCGGACTTTGTAAGACGGTCTACAATAACCCAAATGGTGTCAAAACCATTAGAAGTTTTTGGCAACTTTGTGATGAAGTCCATTGTGATTCTTTCCCATTTCCACACGGAAGTTCGGTTGAGTTAACAATCCAGATGGCTTTTGATGTTCAAACTTTAACTTTCAAGCATGTCAAACATTTCTTGGCGTATCAAATGATATCGACCTTCATATTAGGCCACCGTACAAAAGCTTTAGATCTTGATACATCTTGTTGGGACCGGGATGTATGGAATACTTCGATTTATGTGATTCATGCATGATGAGTTCTCGGATACCTCCAAAGAGTGGAATCCAACTTCGATTCTTGAAACATAGCGTTCGTCCGATCTCTTCACAAATCCATTCTCATTCTCGGCATGCCATAAATCTTCTCATTCGCCTATTTTCTTCCTTAAGGCTTTCGATCCGAGCTTCAAGAATTTTCGATGGTAGGGTGAATTGATTACCATTCCCAATGATCTCACTCTAAGTGGCTTAGGGCGATCTTTTACGCTCAAGGCATCGGCAACAACGTTTGCCTTTCCGGGATGATAACGGATCTCGGTCATAATCACTAAGCAATTCGAGCCGACGTTGACGATATTCAATTCCTTTTGATCTAAGATGTGTTGAAGACTTTTGTGATCGATGTACACTATACATTTGGTTCCGTCAAGATAATGTCTCCATAATTTGAGTGCAAATACCACGGCGCCAAGTTCTAGATCGTGAGTAGTATAATTCTTCTCATGAGTTTTGAGTTGTCGTGACGCATAAGCAATCACCTTGTTCCTTTGCATGAGAACAGCACCTAAACCCATGTGTGAAGCATCACAATATACTACAAAATCTTGGCTCCTTCCGGTAGTGCCAAGATAGGTGCATAAAGTTTGTTCTTTAGGAGTTGAAAAGTCGATTCTTGATCGTCTCCCATTCGAATTTCTTCGTTTTCGGGTTAACTCGGTCAATGGTTTAGCTATTTTGAGAAACCTTGATGAATCTTCGATAATAACCAAGAAGTCCTAAGAATTGACGAATTTCGGTGGGGTTAGTGGGTGCTGGCCAATTCTTATGATTCAATCTTTGCGGGATCACATGGATTCCTTCCGTCGATCACATGACCAAGAAATTGGACTGTCTCAATCCAAAAGTCACACTTGGAAAACTTTGCGTACAATTTTTCATCCTTGAGTAACCGGGGATGTCTTGGATGTTCGCATGTTCTTCTTTATTACGAGTAGATAAGAATATCGTCGATGAACACAATGACGAATTTATCCAGATATGGTTTGCGAGACTC